>JAYEVI010000223.1:0-261348 GCA_036346575.1 Dendrocalamus sinicus
CGTCAAGAAGCAAACGAGCCGACACACACGAAGCGGACCGGCCAAGACGCGCCGAGAACGGCACGCGTCGTGCGGGCAGGAACCACGGGCATTGTACGGCAGCGCTAAGGTATAATAAGGCCCTTTTGGTGCGAACCACCAACAACTTCGTGAGTTGTTTTTGCCAAACACCCTTTTTGCAAACAAGCTTCATGGATGAAGCTCCTTAAATCATGCTCTCACAAGGGAATGGGTGGGGTGAAGCTGAAAATAGTAGCTTTCAGCCTCTCTCCCTCCAGCTCATGATTCAGAACCCACTTGCCCTTGTAGTTGTGAAATTACAGCACTTTACCACTGGGTCCCCACGCCTATTTCCTCTCCTCCCGTTCGCACTTCTTTACCGTTCGCACTGATTTTAATTTTTTTATTATTTTAATTTTTTAATTCATACTCATTCAAATATATTATTTTTAATTCATATGACCATATACAAACATACAACTCCAAATGTTAGAACAAGTCGAGGTAGACAGGGGAATCTTGGACAATTGCCCTCTCTCAGCCATGCATGAAGCTGTTGGTGAAGCTGTTTTGCCAAACAGATTTCCAAAACAGATTTAGCTTCACCGGTGAAGTTGCTCATGAGTTGAAACAAAAAACAGCTTCATTAGTGAAGGTAGTTTGTACAAGCAGGGCCTAAGAGGTCATTAGTAGGTGCATGTTGAGTGGAGGAGAGAGAGGAGGAGAGAGAAGAGAGGTGGTCTGTAAGTTTCTGACCAATTTGAAGCACAAGAACCAAAAACTTTGTGAGAGAAAGGGTGGGTCATCTGACCTTGGTGGCTGTATATTACTATATGAATGGGTGATAAGTGAGGTGTAAGTGTCCATACAATAATTGAAGGTGTATTATTAGCCTTGCTCTAAGAGGACTGGAATTCCTTGGATTTTTATGAATAATTTATTTTTATTGAAATAAGAGAAATATACTCTGTCGAATTTTTTTACAAAAATAGGCTCCGATCGCCTAACCATCAAGTAGTGAAGCCTATCGCCCAACGACTAAGTGACACGCAAACAATCAGCTAGCCGTTGGCGAATTATTACTTATCGCCCATCGGTTAGCAAGCTGCGCTTCGATCGCGAAGAGTTGGGCGATTGAAAGCGCAAATGAAAGGGCGCATGGCGGCGGCCGAAGTTCGCTCGACCGCGTAGTGAGCGAGCGGCGGCGAGAGAGAGTGCGAGAATAGAAAAGGAGATAGCGAAGAAAAGGAGGAGAGGAAAGAAAAGAGAGGAGAGAAAAGGAGAGAGAGGAGGGGAGGAGAGAAGAGGAAGAAGCGATCGTTGTGAGACAAATTTTTTCTTATATTTTAAATTTTGTATATGCAGTAGATATTTTATTTAGTATTAGTCTGAGTAGAAAATTGTAAATGTAGATAAAAATAGTTCAATTTTGGTATAGAAAAATTTAGTCAATGTAGTTTTAGAAAATTAAAAGACGTAGTAGCCTGTAGTTGTGTATAATTTAGTGTACATAGTTATACAAAATTAGCATCGATAGCAAATTGGCATGCATACAAAATTGTAGTTGTAGAAAATTCAGTCAACGTTAGATACAAATTAATCGTCCGTAGAAATTTATATGTATTACAAAATTTAGTCAATATTTTTGTAAGAATTTCATAATTTGCTTTGTAAAAAACAATAATACGTAATATTTATGATTAAAGATGAATGAATGTAATGTTGTTAGTACGTTGGAAAAACATGTGTACCATTGTAACTGGTATATAGGCATTTAAATCGATATGCCATGAAAATTGTAAAAACCAGTAGGAATTATTTGCAGTAAGGGACAGCTCGAGTAGCAAGAAAAGCATGGCGTCAGTGCGTGGGCTGCCAATTGGAAGTTAATACTATGAGGTTAGTGTAGTTGGCTACGACAGACGAACGATCAATGAAATGTGAATTACAGTACATCAATACTTTCGTAGTGTGCGATGTGATTTGACATGTTGCAAAATTGAAACATATATACAGGCAGACATCAGCAATGTCGATACCCACTACATTAAGAGTGCATTACGGTGCTGGAACCGTTCGTGAAGGTCCGAATGGTGTGGATTTGAGCGGTTTTGCGCAAGCCACTCTGGTACACCCGGACGACGAGAATGCTCGAATCTCAAATGTGATGCATTGGCTTACCCGCAGTTTTTTATTGGACCCTAATGTGTGCAGTGTCGTTATACAAGGGCTTTGGAGGCAGTCTCTCACGGACATCAGATGGGAGTTGAGAATATTGATGCGCACTGTTGCATGGAAGGGGTTTGTGCAAGAGTGACGGCGCCGTATATACAAGTGTGTGATGCTTGTGCAACCATGCCCATTAGAAGCTATGCAAGGTCGTGCGTACGGCCATCATCCGCGAGGTGTGAGCAGCTCGGGCGGCCTGCATGTTAGTGAAGAGAAAAAGATGCTCGTGACGAGTCCGATGCGGTACATGGAGGAGAGGGAGAATGGTCACGCCATAGTGAGGAACATGACAAGCCAATGAAGGGGAGCATATGAAGTATATAGTACATCAGATGGAGTGCGATGACCAGACGGTATGGGCTGAAGAGGAAGATGTACAAGAGGACGACGAGGACAACTCGGATGAGGATGAAGCTCTCATCCTGTAGGAATGGAACCGGTTTGATGCTGAGGGTGTTTCTACACATGACGAGCATGAATCACCGTGGGAGTATCGTGGGACAGATGTTCGGTTGCATTCAATGTTTACTAACAAGGAATCGCTGCAAGATGCCATCAAGCTGTGGGCCCTTCCTATGCAACTGACTTTTAGGGTCATGAAATCTAGCCAGAAGCAGTACACCATAAAGTGCAAGTAGGCTGGTTGTCCTTGGAGGGTGCACACACGTAGACCCAAGTATAAGACTCACTGGATTGTAGTATGATGGGTAAGTGTATGACAATCAGTTATTTCCTTCGTATTAATGATGGTCGTACGTAACAACTGTTGTTCCTTGCAAGTACAGTTCACAACGTCTAGGTCACGCGGGCATATTTGCCCTTTGTGGAGCAGTTCGACCACCTCACAGCTGACAACGTGCGTTGAGAGTCGTACTCACTTGCGGCACTGTAGAGCCGCGCTCCTGACGGGTTGTCCTCGCTCTGCTGGTGCGACTGGGATTTCTGGCTGATGCGCTGGAAGCTCGTGTACGATGTCTTCGTTGAGGACTACGTGCCGCAGCGTGTGATGTACTAGTTTGGCCTACGTCAGGTCGTTCTGGTACCAGTCGGACCACCGGTGCTGCAGAGCGTCCATGCGTGAGTGACCGTCTCTCAGGAATCTCCTTGTACTTAGTATTCGTTTGATGACTACTAATGAAATGGTCCTATAAGCACGCACTATAGCAAGGGAGTAAAGCGCGACACGGACTGAACAACGAAGACGGAGGGGTGGACTGCGCAGTAGGAAGGCACACTTGTTGACTACGTGGAGGAGGAGCGCCCCTACGACAGCAGCACGTATGCGGAGTACCTGCGTTGGTACCAGTCTCAAACACGTACCACGCTTATACATGCCATTGACCAGCCCACAGCACACGTCGCTGCATTGCGGACCGTACCGCGCACCTTGCGCGGGACGCTCACATCGCGGTACGTTACATCTAATTTTTAAATATTCTCTAATGGCAATGTCACTCAGATGATTGACCATTTCATGTTTTCCTGTGGTGGCGTCGGTCTTTGCGATTTGGAGGAGTCTCGCACCATGGTAGTTAGGATCGCCGATGGTGCGAAGGTGACACGGGAGGCGGTGAACACTTGGCGTCATGTGGAGACCTAGGGTGCGTGTAGTAGCCACGGTGTCTTGCGAGGTTCTTGAAGGTCGCACACCACGCCCGATGCACACTGCTGTAGGATCGAAAATGGCAACGGAGAGGGGGTGAATGGTGCCTTCAAAAATCGCCCCGAAGTATCCACAAATTTCTTCTCCAATAGCTACACAAGCTATGAAGAAGAATAATTCATGCTCTCTGGAGACAGGAGAAACAAAAGCCAGATCGACAAAGGAAGTGAAGCAATCTCGGCCATAAAGCTACTAAGTAAGAAGATAAGCGCTCTCTTAGGCGGATGCTATAGATCAAAGCATGAAACATAAAGGTCAACACTAAAAGGATTTTAACAAAAGATGAAAAGATTAGCCCAACAACCGAACACACAGTTCAATTAAGCGAAATTGCACTTGCTTGACATAAGGCGAAAAGGAAAAAAAGCGCATGCCCAAAATAGCAAAAGACTATGACAGAAATGCAAACAAAAGCGAGAAATCAGCAGGAAGAAGAAATTTAAAAGCAGCAGCCGAATGCTATTTTGTAGACTGAAATGCAAACAGAAGGCATAGAGATCAGCGGCAAGAAGATATTGAGAGAGAGCGATCTGCCGCATCTTGAAATTTGAAGCGGGTGAGTGCAGATTTTCACCCGAAGCGGCGAGAAACAAAAGTACCGGTCCAACTGCAATTGGAGCTTCGGTTAGACCTGGACAGGGACGGCTTCACAAGCAAAAAGAGCAGAAACTCATTCGAATGCAGTAGCCGAAACACAGACATAAAGCAGAGAAAAGAAGAGGCAGTAAACGGCAATTGCAGAACCGAAAAGCAAGCAAAAAGACTTTGATTGAGTGCAGACCAGAGCACAACCGAAAATATTTAGCAGCCAAAATAGAGAACTGTGAACTGAAGTATTGTCGGCATCAGTAAGTACACCAGCAAGGAAGAGAACTGAGACCAAAGATTGATTGGAGGGTGTTCTTTTCAAGCCAAAAGAACAGGACTTTAATCCAAATAACACCTAGACCTCAGGAACATGAAAATGCTGACAGAGATCATGCAAAAACAGAAAATCCTGAAATTTGGCAAGGCGAAGTCAGCAGGAATGACAAAGTCCATATATCTTGAGATTTTTAGCACCTTTGCTCATGAGACTTTGAAATACACCAGGGAGTGACCTCAGGGCAAGCACATAGAAATCTTAGGCCATCTCCTAAAGCGTAATCAAGAGAACCAACCTTGCCCTGCCTTCAAACCCTAAAAATGTAGAACAAAGTAAAATGGGCGAAGAACAGAGAAAAGACAAAAAACATTGAATCCTCCATTTGCTCTTGGGAATGGAATGGCCAAATGGTCTAAAGTATTTTCCCATCACAGAGCATCTCATTTTGTAGCTTCTCAACAAAGATCAAGCTCAAATACAAAAGAAACAACAGGGAGAACCAAAGAACAGACTGAAATCAAAATCCATCGCAGAGAGACAAACACACAGATGGATTCATTTCCATGAATGATTACACAGGAGATACAACCAACTCACTACGTCCCCATACACAGTTGAGAAGAAATATCACTCATCACACTACATGCTTCTCAGTATGACATGAACTCACGCACACACACCGAGCTCTCGGAGAAAACACCCTTAGCTCAAGCACAGAGACCAGCTTTGTCTTGCTTACTCTCTCCGAACACACACCTACTAAATAGATGGAGCTCACACCTCAAGAGGAAATTCAAGAAGTGGCAGCTACAATCCACTCCCAAACTCACACACCAAAAGAGGCAAGAGTCAAAACCCTCATCAGAATTGGAGGGAAACAACCACTCCACCCATGACTTGAGTCAATTCTCCAAATTGCCCCTCAAGCACCTTCCCGGAAGCTTCCGCAACTGGTACCCTGACCGTCTGGACCTCGACTCCTCCCTGAGTCTAGTCCCGATCCGCTCTGCTGCACACGACAGCACCCAGCATCCTGACCGTCTGGACCTCTGACTTCACCTAAGTCTAGTCCTGGTCCACCTCGCCGCTGCCCGTCGTGTCCACCCGAATCCGACCGACTGGACCTCCGACTCCACCTGAGACTAGTCCTGGTCTGTTCCGTCGCACACGACCGCAACCGACATCCAACCATCTGGACCTCCGATTTCTCCCTGAGACTAGTCCCAGTCCACTCGTCGTTGCCTGTCGTGTCCATCACCGGTAGCTCCAGCTCCGGTTCCTCATCTCCCGACTCGCAACCACCTCAGCAGCCTTGATCATCTTCGACGTCTCTGACCGTCTGGACCTCAACACCTCCTGTGCCTAGTCCCGGTACTCCCACGCCTCACCATGACCTAGCTCCAAAGTCTTGCAGTCACACAGACAAGCAAACCGTCACATAGCACCGCACGAAATAGCATAATCATCAATAACATTAATGAAAGGTACTCAACCCTAGAATACCCAAAACAAACTCAAACTCTCTAACACAACCATCAATTACTCATCACAAACATGGGGATACCTCCACATGGTCTCTCACACATGGTTCATCCACCAGGGCCGCCCCGACCGGCATGGCACCACACCAGGGATTTTACTTGGGCACCTCCTACACCACCTTAGCCTGACGAGGCCCGGGGGTCAGCCTAGGGATGGCCTCGTACACCGCTAGGACTGCTGTTTGTGTGTCATCCATACATCTTTTGCTTCCCCACGCAAGGGGTGTACTCCGTACCGTACATCCTTACAAACGCCATAGCGCCAGCTGAGGGTACGCTTTGCCTCTTGTCGGTTTTATCCCATTGCTTTATTTGACGAACTAACGATATTTGTATTGCAGGTCTTATCTTACCCGACCAGGGATGGGGGTTTCCTCGGGCCAGGATGACACGGACTAGTACTTTTCAGACTCCGGGAGGTTCTCTCCGGGAGTGCTTTCATCTGTGCATCGGTGGCCACACAGGCGGTGGTGCAGTCCACTCCACCAGCTCAGGGGCGTGTGCAACAGTCTCCTTGAGGAAGACGGCCAAGCGGGGCAATATGGGAGGATGCGGACGCGGAGACGGAGGGGGGCAAGGTGGCGACGGAGGGGGTTGGGGATGCTGTTGGGGTGGTTGGCCGTCGTTATAGTGGCAAGCACATATACAACTAGGGTTTGCGCAATAGCATGTTGGGTCATACGAACTCTCTATGTTGATGACCTCCTCATTGCCCCTCTCGCACTCCATCTATTGATGGAGGTCATCGTTCTGTTTTTCGAGACTTTCACTCCGTTCCTCCAAATTATCGATTCGCTCCCACAATGTATCCACGTATCTTGTAACATATTGTTCATGAGGAGGATCAATCCATCGCACGAAGTCACATTTATCCATCTGCTACAAAGGAACGTTAACATTGAAATTCTATTAGTAGTACTACAAAATAGACGAGTGCCTACTTATATCCTAGAGTATGGACATTGGAAGAAACGTCGCCCGCCATCTGTATGGCCTTCTACCACCTATACCACCGCGTCCTGCATGTGTTTGCATTTCAGCCACACTGGCTGAGCGCGCCTGTTTGGCAACAAGTGGTACGTAATGCCGAAGTCCTCTTTCCATTTGAGTGGAAGGTCCTCCTTTGGTGACCCATATTCGACTGGCCCCTCAGTGTCTGTCATGGTGGCTTACTCTACGACAGAGAAGATAGTTGTTACTACCATTAATGCCTCGACCATTCATTTTATAACATAATTGCAGTATCGCGGCATCATTTATGACACAGGGCAGCCTTGCGCAGCGACAAGACCACACGAGCCAACTTTGCACAGTGACATGACATGACGGACCATCTTTGAACAGCGACAAGACTACACACGCCAACTTTGCATAGCGACATGACCGCATAGGCCAGCTTTGCTTAGTGATATGACATGATGACCCAGCTTTTCGCAGTGACATGACATGATGGGCCAGTTTTGAGTAGTGAGAAGACCGCACGCGCCAGCTTTGAGCAGTGAGAAGACAGCACACACCAGCTTTGCGCAGCGACATGACCGCACGGGTCAGCTTTGCGCAGTGAGAAGACTAGACGAGACACCTTTGCGTAGCGACAAGACCACACGGCCCAGCTTTGCGCAGCGACAAGACTAAAGGGTACAACTTTCCGTAGTTCGAAGACATGACTGGGCAATTTCGCGTGCCCACAATACCACACTTGGTAGATTTGCGTAGTGACACGACCACACGAGCATCTTCATGCAACGAGAAGGTCACAAGGGGCCCTATAAAAGGAGATCCAAGATATTTCTGAGATAACACTACACAAGCAAACCCCACACTACACCGGCACTTGCTTCACCACACCAGGATGGATAAGAGGCAGAAGAAGTCATGGGACAATATGATGAAGCAATGGGAGGAGACTCGCGACCTAGCAAGGTCAGCTGTCACCCACGATGAGAAAGCAAGGGCTACTGCAGCCTGGGCAGAACAAGCGCAGCGTACTACAAGGTCAGTTCTCAGCAATGATGTGACCCGTAGCAACAACCCCATCTCGAACGTTCCTACCGAGCGTTCGTCGTAACACCCACCAGAGGAGGAAACACCCCCTTTGTTGGTGCCAGAACCCGTGCAAGTTCTTCAAGTCTAAGCATCGCCTCAGTTTAGGTATGCGTTACTAGGGTTGCGCAAACTACTTCAGTAACTATCCCGACCGCCGTCTAGACACCATCACCTATCGACAGCTAGTAAGGACCAGGTGCACCATTTTCCCCCTACTTTTTCTCCTTCAAAGTACGCGCTAACAATCTCTCTTGTGTATCCACAGTCCCCGGAACCCCTATGTGGCTACCGCAAATGGATCGATCTTGAGATCCACCCAGAGGACTAGTGGGCCCTTGACTTTGAGAAGTGAAACGTCACAAGGTCCTCCGAGATCTGGGAGGAGGAGCGCCGTAAGAACGAGTAAACCGAACGTATACAACGGGAGACGAAAGCTCATATCGAGGCGTGCACGTGTAGAGAGCGCGAGGCTTGCGAGAGGGAGCATGAGAAAAAGAGGGAAATAGCGACCAAGGCCAAAGAGGTCATCGAGGAGTTCAACGTCGAGCTCGCAAGGAAGGAAAATAGCCCCGGTCCACATAGTAGGTCGTACGAGCAGTTGGGTTGGTTAGTCGCATATGATGCTCTATGTTATGCATGTAATCAAACACTACACGACATGTTACTCCCAACTGTATTATAAAGTTTATTTTAATTCAAATAAGTTTATTTCCTTGTCTTTTCGCATTCAATTATTTCCATAGCAAGTCATCCAACAATATTAACAAACTAGTTTTCCTTCGTGTACGAATTCTAGATAATATCACAATATCACTTACTATCATACTTACCGATCGTTCTAAGTTCAATCATTCTTAAAAAAATTTCACAAATTTTTTTACGCTACAACAACATACAACGATCATAAACTTTTATTACGAATCCAACAGATTATCTTCTAGTTGTAATCTACAAAATTCACAAAATACAGTAGCATCTCGTTTGCAGTCGTCCTATGGCTGAGCGACTGTAGTTGCTATCGCCTAGCCACAGGGCGACAAATTTCAGTTGCCCAACTGTCAGCCGACTGGAATCTGTCACCCAATGGTTTACAAACACCTTTGTTGTCGATTTTTCATTGGGCGATAGGTTCTAGTCGTCTGACGGTTTGGCGACTGGAGTCTATTTCTGTAAAAAATGTTAACACGAATATATTTCTATCATTTCAAATAAAAAATAGATTATTCGTAAAAAAAATTCGGAATTCCTTCGCCTTTTATGATCAGTAGTCTTTCGTGTTTTTGAGACGTCAACGATGGCAGTCTACTCTTATGCCTTAAAAATAAAACAACGGCAGTCTATCTCGGACCATCTCAGACGTCCCCAGTCGGAGTGACGCAGGCACCCAGACCAGACTGCGTAAACAAAGGATGTGTTTGGATTGGGGATTTGGTGGGATGGGATAGCTCCATCCCAGGTATGTGGGATGGGATAATCCTACTTTTTTTGTTTGGATGAAGGGATAGAATGGGATCTAGTGATCCCACCTCTTGTTTGGATGGAGGAATGGAGTGGGATAGCTGCATATACTCACCGGAGAGGAAGCCGCGATGGAAGAACGGCGGGAGGACGCGCCGGCAAGGCGGGCGGAGAGGATGGCCGAGCGGCGGCGGCGAGGCAGCGGCGACGGCGACGGCGCCAGCAGCAGCGGCGGCAGCACGGCGACCAGCGACCCGGAGCGGAGACTCGAGCGAGCGGGAGATGGGAGCGGCGGGGAGACGAGGAGCGCGCGGGAGATGGGGGAGCGCGGAGAGCGGGGAGCGGGCGGGAGATGGGGAGCGCGGGAGATGGGGAAGCGCGCGGCGATAGAGGGCGATGGGAGATGGGGGAGCGCAGCATAGCGCAGGCGATAGAGGCAGCGCGAGCGATGGGAGATGGGGAGCGCGGCGGCGCGGCGATAGGGGGGCGCGGCGACGGGGAGATGGGGCGGCGGCGCGAGTGCGAGGCGATGGAGGGCGCGCGGTTGGCTCGCGATGGGAAGATGGGTTGGCTCGGTTCGCTCGTTTTTGAGGTACCAGCTCAACCCAGATTTCAACAGAATATTCTCTTTTGGGTCCAACCCATCCCACCAAGTCCCCAATCCAAACACCACAAAAAATGGGTTGGCCCCCTCCCATCCCAGGATATACCCCAAACCAAACACTACCAAAGAGAACAGGGCCGCCCTAGCCTGGAATTCTCCATCCACACACTGGTATAAAACAGCAAGCGCGCAGCCCTCGATCCCCACAGCAGAATCCAAGAGAATCGGCCGCCAGCACGCACCGCGCAAGGGCCAAGAATGCTCCTCCTCCTCTTCTCCCTCCTCGCCGGCGCCGCCGCCGCCTTCCTCCTCTTCAAGTTCGCCACCGTGGATGGTAACACTCCCCCATTTCCGCCCCATTCCGCGCCCAATCAAACTTAGCCCGATTCAACCTAATTCTGTTTCTTTACGCTCTTGTCTTTTTTTCTTTTTACATGCTGGGACTCTAATTTCTCGTCCTCTTGGTTGGGTCCAGGGGATCTCACGCTCGTGTCGCGAGGTCAGCCGCGGCGGGAGAGAGTGGACGGGAAGGTTGTTTCTTGGGTTCCTGCCTGTTTTCTGTGGTCCAGTCTGTGATTCCTCTCGATGGATTCGTTCCTAAATTCCCTTTGTTTGGCTCTGGTTTCTTGGTTGTTTTTCAGGTTGTGTGGATTACGGGGGCGAGCCGCGGGATTGGTAAGTGCGGTTCTTGATCTCTTGAATTTGGTGAAGTTAGTAGCGAATTGGTTTTCTTATGATTCGTTAGGTATCACCCAGAGCTGTAGGTGTGGAACTTGATTTTTGTTCTAAGCGCGGTTCCTGATCATTTCACTTAGGTGTATTGCTTGCTTAGGGTGACTGTCCCAAATTGAAAAAGTGCATCCGTTGATGAAATGATAATACGATACATCTGTAATTTGTAATTTTATTGCTATATAAATTGTGCATTCTGGAGTTATAGACATAGGATGAATTGAATAAACGCCGGCTTTCTTTTGGGCAATTGCCTATGGTGTTTAGGGATGTTCATCTTTTAAGTAGTGCTTGAGGTGGTTATTATCCTTAATATGGTTGTGTTTCAATGTCAACAAGATCATCCTTGTGTTCAGTATAATTGTTATTTGAGTAATTATATTTTTCTGAGGGATTTAATTTGTTATATTAGAAATCTTGTAATACAGCTACCTAGTTTTGAAAACATTGGTGTTGCTCCGAGTGCCACTCGATAGACTAGCTTGTGAAGTGCCATTGTTTCATAGAGCTGCAGTTGCATCGATTATAGAGGGGGCGTCCTTGTCCTAACTGATATTGTAGATATCTTAATGGCTATTAGTATGGGAAAAGCATCAGTACTAGAGTCTAGTGATGATTGCTAAGGCTTGGAATGTGGGAATTTTCCCCGATTCCTGCAGGAATTGAACTATTTCTTGTAAAATTCCTGCGTTCCAAACGGGCCTAAGCTAGTATATTTGTGCTCTGTGCTGGAGATAAGGAGAACCTCCCCAATGTTGCTTGTATAGTTTAAGAAGCCAGATTGAGGATATATGCACCAAGATTCCGTAACCCTCCTGTTCATTAAAGTTGGCATTTGGTTCATTGATGTATGGTATTTTGAAGTCTAATGCTTAATTATCAAAGTGCTTGTTGCACTATGTTATTATATGGTAAATTTACCTAGATATTCTTTAAGATAGATATACTATAAGCACTGTTTAAGAAGGTGGCCTGGGTGGTCGCGTAGGCGCTGGGCGGTTGGCCTCTAGTCAGGTGGCTAGGCGGCAAGGCGGCGAGGCGGTCCAAGGTAGGATCAAGGCGGTCCAAGGCGGGACCAGGCGGCCTCGGCGCGGTGGATGGCTGGGCAGGCGCGGCGGCCATGCGACGCCAAGGCGGAGAACAGAGGAGGGAGTATATAAATTGAGGGAGGGGAAAAGAGTTACCACATACGAGGCTGCCACCGCCAACTCGCCGGATTCCACATCACCGGTAAACACCGTCTCATTGGATTCCGCCTTGCCTAGGTGTGTTCCTCCTCCGCCTCCCCTCCTTTAACCATCTCCCCTCCAGCCGTCCGCCGTCTTCTCCGCCTCGCCTCCCCTCCGGCGGAGGGGACATCTTCCCTCCGCCCGTCCGCTGTCTTCTCCGCCTCGCCTTCCCTTTGTCGTCGCTCCCCTCTACGGCTCCGCTCCACCCACGCCTCCCTGCTGCCGCGCCGTCGCGGCCCCCTGGAGAGGGCGGAGACCGGCAAGGAGGAACGGAGATGGCGAGGGATACTCACAAAAGAAGGAGAGGAGGGGCAGCTGCTGTGTGCAGCTGTCCCGTGGGAGCCATCCGGCAGCGGCAGCGGAGGCAGCAACAAGGATGAGGAAGAAGAAGCAGAGGGGAGGAGAGAAAGCGCCGCTGGCTGGCTAGTTGGAGAAGTGAAGTCTTTGGGGAGAGAGAAGGGAAGCGGAGAGAGTGGACCGGGAATTTGGAGAGGGAGAAGGAAAGCGGAGAAAGTGGACTGGGATGTTGGGAAGTTGAGAAAGTGGACTGCTAGCTAGCTAGGGAAGCACTAGTTATAAATGCACAGTAGTTATATTGAAATGGAAATGTTAGTGCTATTAGTTAGGTACACCCATGCAAGGTCCATTGTAGAATAGAAATGCACAATAGTTATATATATGATTGCTTATCTTCGATCTGCTGTTCTCATTTTTAATTCAGTCATCTAGGCCCTGTCTAGTTCTCCTAGGCGCTGGGCTCCACCTTACCGTCCGCCTAGCGCCTAGCGTCTTCTTGAACATTGACTATAAGCGTTCATGGATCACTTTCAGTTTTGATAATTTGACATATGTTATTTTAGCTGATAGATGTGATTCCTTGCTGAATTTAGCATAGTATTTCACAACAACCAGCTATAAGTGCTTTCTTGTAATTTCAGGGGAGGTTCTTGCAATGCAATTTGCCAGTTTAGGAGCAAAGCTGATACTATCTGCACGTAACAAGGAAGAGCTTGAGAGAGTGAAACATAGCATCGTCAGTAAGTTTGAAAAATATCTGTGCTGTTGCTTCAATTTTTCTTTAGTGGGAAAGTGAAAATCTCAAGTTCTGACCTGGGTTTGAACTTCCTTTGTTTTTTGTTCTCTTACTCTGCAAAGGCAAGCATCCAGATAGCAGAGTTGAAGTGTTACCCATGGACTTATCATCTGGCGAAGAATCTCTGAAGGAAGTTGTACATGCAGCAGAATTACTCTTTTCCAATGCAGGTGTTGACTACATGATCCACAATGCAGCCTTTGAACGTCCGGTAAATATCATCGCACTCATTTTCTGTTACAGTTCTAGCTTCCTAGATCCCTTTCCTCATCAACATCATGTACTTTGTTGGATTGAGTAGTTTTATTGTTATCAGCCTCATCAGCAAGATATCTATCCCTTTAGTCTCACTATGCTACCATTAGTTTCTGCTTCTTAAACGTATGAATCGAATTGCAGAAAAGGGGTGCTCTGGAAGAAACTGAGGAAGGTCTTAAGGTATATGAACTGTGTTTTATTTGGTTCTTCGTATATTTATCTGCAACCTAATTCCCTGCAAAATGTTTCTTGTTAGGCAGGCTACTTTTAGTGTCAATGTCTTTGGAACTATTACTCTAACTCGACTTCTTGCACCTTCAATGATGGATAGAGGGATGGGCCATTTTGTTGTGGTATGTCTGAACAATTCTCGCCTGTTAGTTGGAACTTATGGTCAACAGTTTCTATAAGGTTATTATTGTAGCTAACTCATTGTTTACAGATGAGTAGTGCAGCTGGAAAGGTTCCCTCACCTGGTCAGGCCCTTTACTCTGCCTCCAAACACGCTCTCAATGGATACTTTGCTTCCTTGCGTTCTGAGGTATTAAACATACTTTTGACTCATTATGCTTGTATGCTTGCACTATAGTCCTACAATGTTCCAGTGTGCTAATTTTATTACATCTGAGGCAATCACTTCTGTTATCAACAAGTATTCGTGAGTAATTCTTTCATCCCTTCGTTGAAACTTCAGTGTGATATTTCTGATAAAAATGGAATTTTGAGGTTGGATGTCCTTTCGTTGACAATTGTTTGATTTCTTGTATGTTTATTTTGTTTCACAAAAAAGTTGCTCATGCCTACTATGTTGTATGTTGCAGTTATGTACAAAAGGCATTAAGGTCACTGTTGTCTGTCCTGGACCGATTGAAACACCACAAGCTTCTGGGACAACCTCTTCATCACAACAACATTCTTCAGAGGTTATTCTTTGTTTACTAAACTTTCGATTCTTGCTGACAAACAAAAGGTAGTTCACTAGAGAAAGCCAGCAAGGCATGCAAATCTCTCACCTTGTTCAGTTAGTGGTAATTATATTCTTGAATCCAGCATGGTTCAGTAAAACTAATCAATTCAAGTACCTCATGAGTGGCCACTGGCCGCAAGCATTCATTGCATTGTTGCAGCCAAAGGATGAATGGAACCAAAATAAATTGATTAGCCATTCACTATGTTAGCTGAATATTTGGCAGCAGAATCACTAAATCTACTTATTCTTTGTATTTAATACAAGTTTAATTTTTTTCATATTCAAATAAAAGCATCTGGTACCTAGATTTATTATAATGTATTTTTTGTTACTTATAATAACACATCCTGCTCATGGCCTAACATCTTGTAACCAATTACTTGCCTAACTGTTAAAACTTAACTCTGAGTTCCCTTCATTCATTCTTGTTTTCCCCTGCAGAAACGCGTTTCAATGGAAAGATGTGCTGAACTGACGATTGTTGCAGCAACTCATGGACTAAAAGAAGCATGGATATCATATCAGGTATATTTCATTTTATAAACATGACTGCTTGCACCATGATTTAGAAGATGGAATGAAGTCTTGAATTTATTCTGTATTAATGGTAGAAATTTACAACCATGTGTAGCTCTTCTGTATATTACTAATATTAGAAAACTATGCATCAAGCTTCCTCAATAATTAATTAATGGGTAGCACTAGGCTCTACGCCTCTACCCAAGTATAAAATAGCAAGGTTGTGCCCACATTTTTTTAGCAACAATATTTAATATCAACAGCAATCGGCTAGTGCCGACTGCCAACTACTAACACATGGGCTTCTATAGTCTAATAGTGTAGTAGCTACAATCATTATATTTATAATGTAGTCCAGTCACAAAAGAGTGTCGTTTTGGGATGCTTGTAGTCAAGCTATTTAAACTTTGGCTATCGATATATCAGTAAATATTGAGATTGAACATATGAAAACAATATTTATAGATTTGTCTCGAAAATTACTTTGATAATATTATAATTTTAGAAGGTTTTATAAATGTATTACAATAGAGATTAGTGGTCAAAATTGCATTTTGGTGGCCTTGCCGATCTCCCAAAATGGCACCCTTTTGTGCGGAGGAAGTAGTAACATATGGGTTTTGTAGCAAGATTGTATTATTTAGATTGGAGCAACTCCCCTGTTGCTACGCAACTCTACTATCAACAGTGCATACCATTGCTTCAAAAAAATGTGCATGAAGTATAAACATTCTATTTTATATGTGGGACCCTGGGTAAAGTCCAATATTTCAACTATATTAAATCTTCAATGTGATGTTTTGTGATTCTGTTTGCAGCCTGTTCTGGCTGTTATGTACTTGGTGCAATACATGCCAACAATTGGTTACTGGCTTATGGACAAGGTATTTCCTCCAGCGTATCTTTTTTACCATAGTTTTCTTTTTCTGACTGTTGAATTGGCTTCAACAACAATTTCATCCTCCTGTCACAAAAACTTGTGACAAGTAGGAAGCATGTGTCGAACTATCTTTGACCAATTATACCATCTTAAATGATATGAGCATATTCATCATAAGAGTACTTTCGTAGTGTTACTTCTGTTAGTTACACAGATATAATACGATAAAAAACTAATGGTCAGTTGCGTCTAGGAGACTAAAAGCTGGAAAGTAAAAAACACGGTCTCCTAGATGCAACTTTGAAGACCACAGCCATCAAGAAACCAGGTTAACAAATGCCTTTGGAAAATAAGTAACAAATAGACAACTCCGGATACTAGAAACAGTTGTTTTATTCTTTTAACTACTATCATTAAACATGACTTGAATACATAAGAGGAAGTCTATAATCTGAGCAATTCTTTTGTTAGAAACGGTGTCAACTGACAACAGGTTAGCATCAAGATGCTTGCTTGCGTTCTATTAGCATTGTGAGACATGTTTCACCTTGCGATTGTCACCATAATCTATTGATAAAACTTTGCCCAGATTGGTGCAAAACGACTGGATGCGGCTGCAAAGAAAGGGAACACCTATAGTTTGAATCTCATTTTTGGTGGCAAGAAGTCGGCATGATGAAGTTGCTCATTACTCAACTGATAGGGAAGCTGAAATACGCATATACATCTTTCTGGATTATGCACTCGGTGACTTTGGTTTATGCTTATATGCAAAAGGACCAACTGAAAAGAAACGGCGCAAGCTCCATAGCATTTGTAGTGACTATGTGGTTGAGCGTGTTCTCCTTGGCTCCTTACAATGGCACCTTACTGAAAACATTGGGAGTTAAAACATGTTTCTCATAAATGAAATATTTTTGTACTGAGTACAGGTTAGCATTACAGCTTCGCATTTCGTTGGAAGAATGGATTATCCAATGTGGATTGCTGCATTTTCGTTCTCTACGTAAATCTTTTTAATTTCCTACTAGCAGAATGTTTCTACGTACAGTTAGAACATGCAATGTATATACAAATAGTACGCTGTGGACAATACTAGATTCCAAACAGAATGCAGCGGTCATAAACTGTTGAACTGGGAAGCCCCATGTTCAGGGTTTCAGGGTGCTTATTAGGAACATCTTACAAGTTACAAACACTGAAATATGTTTGATGCTTTTGAGTTAATATGCAGTAGAACTATGCTGCTTGCCACAGGCGCAATCAATCTCATGCCCAAAGTATACAGGCATACAGCTCAGAAATGCCAATCCGTTTGAACATGGCATACCGTCGTATAGAAACATGGCATATTAAAACAAACACTATAATTAGCAGACCAATAGCAGGGGTACTTGGTAAATGGCATCACAATTACTTAGACAAACGACATTATGTCAAAATTCATAAGTCTAAATATTTTCTAAAAAAATCACTAGTACAAAAGCATGTCATAACTTATGAGGAACACCATTCAGGCCTTTTCTTTGACCTCCTGATGGGTACGACAAGCTTAGTCAAGCAGCTGATGTAAGTATGTATAATACTACAAAAGCATTTCCTTTAACCTTGAACAACGCATATATTTTCAGTTGGCCATTCTACAAAACATTTACACTGTATACTCGATGCAAAAGAACAAGTCTACAACACGCAGATGGTGTTCTAGTGTTTCCACCCCTTAAGAAAGCCTTCCGGAGTGTACGGCTCCAAGAATCCAATGAACTGCACAGCATGTGGCAAGTAGCAGTTAAATGGTTGAACAGAAACTGGAAATGTCCAATCTGAAGTTTGCATGGTCCCATTACAGTGCAATAGACATGATAGATCTAGATAACTGCATCTTGTAGGAATGAAGTCTTTTGACTTCTCATGGGCTGTACATGAAGATCTAGTAAGGCAGAAGGAATCTAACTCAACTAATCTTCCAAACGAATCATGTAATGCATGGATGCTACTTTATTACTCAACTCGCGAATAAAATTTGTACAGGATCTGGTCTTTTATTCGGACCTTTTTGGTGCTTTCCTGGATCACATAGAAAGTATAACGCCACAACACCTAATCCACACCAAATTTTTAGCAGCGCTTAAGGCTTTGGGCATTACAGCAATCATATCTAAAGCTTGCAGCTTCAGTCTATTTTTCTGAGAAAATTAGCTCAGTAAGATTGTAAAGATGTAACATCCAATGTAAAGCTGACAGGTGGGGCCTAGGGCCACATGTTAGTGAGAGATTGATGTTATTTTCTAACTAACTCTTTCTGGAGTTGCAGAGTAATTTTTTTGTGGTTGTTTGAAGTACACAAGTGGCAAGTCCCATCAGCAATTTGAAAATGTGCGGCATACCTAATTTTCAAACTGGTGAATGTAGCTGGAGGAATACCCTTAACAGTTGACTAGTATTCTTAACTAAAAGGTACTCAACAGGCTAACTAGCAGAACCTTTTCTAGATTACCTATGAAGATGATGAAGTATAAGTGAATTGCTCATCTTTCCTCATAAGCTTAAGCTTTTGGGTGAACTGACTGGTGCATGAAACTCAATATGGTATCAGAGCCAAGAGGTCTCGAGTTCAAGATCTGGCTGACGCAATTAAAAAAAATTAATTGCAGTCCACTTCTATTCCACGTAATAGGCCTAAGAGAGCCTACACGTAAGGGGGAGTGATGAAGTATAAGTGAATTGCCCATCTTTCCTTATAAGCTTAAGCTTTTGGGTGAACTGGCTGGTGCATGAAACTCAATAGAAGACACACTATCATCCTGGGGCTTTATGGAAATGAACAGGTGACATGGTATCCCAGAACTTCATTGAGGAAAACTGATCATACAAGTTGAATAAAAATATGACTCATCCAAACTTTTACATGATTTTCAACTTCAAGTTAAATTAGGTACTATGGTGATTTTCATATATTGGCAGTTTGGCAATCCAACTTCCCTACATCTGCTTTGTAAGCACAGGCATAGGATAGAAAGGACACAAACTATGTGTCACGCAGTCACGCACCTTGAGGGAGCGCAACCAATAACTGTGGAATACTGGAGGTCGAGGCCTTGGAGCGTTGCGCTTGAACAGTGCCGTGATGCAACTCGCTCAAGTGCAATGGCTGCGTCAAGTCCCAACCGAGAGAGGAGGGAGGAAATGATAAATCTTTGCTTGACCTTTATTCATAATCTCTTACCCATATAGGGGTTTACAACTAAAGATAGAAACCGATTAGAGATATTATCTCTTAACTAAATTATCTCCTAATCTCCTAAGATACTTTCCTAACTTAATGGGCAAGAATCTAAGAGTCCTTATCGGCTCTCAGGTTGACACCGAGCCAGGTGTGCTGTCCTTTGCTGCCGCCCTAGGCTCACGCCTCCTTTGGTAGGTAATTCCCCACATGACACTATTGAGTAATTTTATTGAAACAGAAAAGAATTGGTCACTCGTGGATGATATTGCTGGAGTGGTACAACAACAACAACAATAACTATTATGTGATTTGAGGTGCATCACTTATTACATCTGAGTCCATTAGAATCATCAGAGGGACAGGAAACTCAACATGTACCTTTGAACCATCTTGAGACCATCTGGCACCATATCCATCATGTACACGGATTTCAAAAACAGGCCCATAGGGCTGAGTCAGATGAACATTCATCCAACAACACTCACGTAACAAACGGCCAATGACTTCGGATGCAAGCTGGTTCTTATTTTCATCTGAACATAAATAATGCAACAATGAACTAAATATACCATAATGGCAGTCGAGAACTGGATGAAAATGTTAAGGTGGACCATATCTTTACCACTTCCATGGAGGCTGCCCCACCATCCAACGCTACTCCTGTGAACATGTTTGGCCAGTGCCCTTGCAACATCAGTTAAAGAACAACCTTTCACCTCCAATAGAATAAGATATCACCAATCTTAGGTACAAGAGAAATTTTGCAAGGTGGAGGTTTTGTAACATTCAAGAACAGTAAGAGGTTTGGCTGGGAACCTGGGACAACTTGGAAATAAAATTTGCAGGAGTAGTAACAGCTAAACTTACAGTGGGTTGGTGTAGTTTCATACAAGATGATATCAGTACAGATGTTGGAGGAGGTAGTCCATCTGGAACTGTTCCTGCTGTTTTTGCCATACCGAGGATTCTACCTAATCCATCGTAACCCAATCCCTGTGAAATAACAGGAGATAAGTGGGAGAAGCACAGGACCAACTTCTTGAACCACTGAAAGTGTCCATAGCAAGATTATTCAAGATGACGACAATCAATGGACCTAAAACAGCATATGTTGATGGCTAGAAAGACAAATCCATTACAGATATTACTGGTTAGTAAACAACCTATTATGCTTTAACAAACATTCAGCCAAACTCCTAGCAACCAAGTTCATAATTGATATGCAAAGAGAAGTTGGCTTGTTCTGAGTGCATTCATAATGATGTTTGGTGTGGTTCAAAGTATCTTCACAAAGTACATACAATGAATTAGACATGGCAGCTTAGTATACCCAAAAAATAGGCATAAAACTTTTTTTCTTGTAATGAAAAATGTTCTGGCAACAGCATAACCAGAATGAATCTTAAACTAAATGGGGAAGTGTGCCGCTCACAGCGAGAAGCTCTGTCATGGTTATGTAAGGTTGAACAGGTGGCTTTGAAACAGATATGGCTAAGACTCCGTTGGAGTTCTCCTTTTCCTCTGTATAGAATTCCCTATATACTTTGATACCTGCATATGAAAATAATTAAATCTACTGTCCAGGAATATTTTATATCTGCACACACAATTTTTTTTAAAAAAATAGATACTCATATGCGTAGCAATGATCATTATGTAATCCCAAGATTGGCTATGATGGACTTGAGTAGTTGAGTTATTTCGCAAAAGTGTACCCACTTATGTACACAGTTTAGTTAAATATCCTAAAGATCGCAAGATCTCAGTTGAGCTTTTGTTGATACAGATCATGCACCATTGGAGCTAAATTAAATTGCTAACTCTGGTGCTTGCCAAACCAAGAAGAATCAGTGCACCGTTGATTCACAGCAAAATATCGAGGGTCGAGGGAGCTTTAAAAGAAATATCTACAAACTAGTAAAGTCATACAACACAGTGACATTGGTATTGTGCTAGCTGCTGACTACACATGTTAATATTCAGGGCTATATTGTAAATTTTGAACTGGGAACTACTCCCTCTGTCCTACAATATGTCTGTTTGGGATCCGTGCGTCAAGGTTTTAAAGCATTGACCATTACTATATATTAAAGTATGTAAATTGATTATATTGGGAGGCAGCTGAAACTAAGGCACTCTTTGCTGAAGGCTTGAATTCAAGGACTACAGCGTTAGAGGGTCTCCTAGTAGATCCATGACGGTGCTGCAAAGGAAACCTCTTACGGTACTCAGCCAACATCTTAAGGTGTAGAGCAAAACAACGATCAGATGTATGTCCAGACTTCTTGCAATAGGAACAAACTACATCTCCTAAGGAAAACCCTCGGTGCTAAGAGCCAAGAACACGTGTGTGAGTCATCGGTGTAGTAGGTGTGGCAAGAGAGCGAAGATGTGTCTTCTCAGTAATCAGACGAGCCAGTGCATCATCCAAAGTAGGAAGAGTTGGGTAGCCAAGTAATTGGGTGCGAGTGTACTAAAACTCTTGCCTAGGACCCATTACAAACTGAAACATGAAGCTTTGATGCTCATGCTTTTCTTTAGCCATGCAAGACTCACATCCAAAGTGATTCTTTGGAGTCATAGAGGCAAGTTGACTGGTGATGCGAGTGAAGGCTCCATAGTATTCCTCTATTGACATGTCCTGCTGCTGAAGATTATGCAGACTTTGCAGCAAGGAGAAACGAAGCGCTCCACTAGGCTAAAGATATTGCTGCTCAAGATACTTCCATATCTCTTTGGCGGAGTGGTGATGCTCAAGGCTTACCCAAAGTGAAGGAACAACACTCAGGACCAAAACTCCCATCACCTTAGCATCAACCTTTTCCAAGCCTTCTTTGTGGCATCATCAGCCCTTGAATTAGGAGGATCATCGTTCAGGTGATCCTGAAGACCGACTTCCCTCACAACTGTCATGGCCGAGAAAGCCCATTCCCTGTAATTTGAACTATCTAGCTTGATGTCAGTGGCCAAGAGGGAGCCATCCTTTGCCATGGTGGTAGAGAACAACTGAACAACAAAGGAGCCAAGCCTACCACAGCAGGGGATAGCCGAGCTGACTCTCCTGGAAGGAGAAGAAGAAGCCGGAGACGACTATGATGACAAGCTGAGGATGGTGTTACAGACTACTCTATTACTGGTAGCAAATCAAAAGGTATATTGGCATCTTAGATGATCCACTGATCTATAGATATGCTTCCTCTTTCAAGCTCCAACCATCACTCCACCAAGATCCTTGTTCAACTTCAAGGCCACCACTTCCATTCTCGATACACAGATCGATGCACTCAAGGCTAGCCCAAAACCGACAGCCAAAAGAGAGCACAATGCTTCAAGACTGTGCCAGAGAAGAGCCGGAGAAGAGGTTGAAACCTGGCCCCGACGTTGATGGAGATGGCTAACGACGGTGACAACAAACCAGCAGCCAAGACCAAGGCTACCGCGGCCTCTGCCTCAGAGCCGACAGTGGCGATGCCTGGTGATGGATCTGGCGGAGGAGCTGCAGATGAAGCTAGCGACTGAGTGACTGCAGGCTGCTGCCATCTTAGGATGGGGATACCTGGTGATGAATCCAGCAAAGGAGCTTGAGATGAGTCCGGTGGAGGCGTGAAGGGGAGCTAGGGTTAGGGATTTGGCTGGAGCTCTGATACCATGTCAAAGTATTGAGAGAGATGCAAAAACCGAGTCTTCTATCAACTGTATTGCATACATGAGTCATATACATGAGTATGGGCCAGCATGGGCTGATATAGCCTAACTGGGCCTAACTACTCTTAACAGACAAAAAATCACAATCAAAGTGTTACGTTGGAGACCGTGAAAAGTCAAAATGGACTTATATTTCAGGACGGAGTGAGTACTTAAAGCCTTTATGCTCAAACTCCAGTTCAGGAACCTATTGATTCTGATTTATATCACTCATGAGTTTAATCTCTTGAAGAACAAACTCACTCAAGAGGCTGGAAAGCCGAGGCATGAGAAGTGCCAAAATAAGCTATTCACCATAATAAGCAAATATAACGTTTCTCAAAAGGATTAGCTCATGGAAGATTAAAGATGCAGAGTTCATGAGAATTAACCAAGTTTCATAACACAATACAAGTAACACTGTAATAATATGAAACTAATTACCATCTTCAATTGATGAAATACCAGGAAGAACATTTGAGATCATCTCTGCTTGCAGCATCTCAGAGAACGAACTGTACTGTCTAACTGACTGAAAAGATAAATAAACAAAGGAGATTTACAAATCTATAATAATAAAAAATGAATATCTGTATTGGTCAAGAAGGATTATTTGCCCAAAATTATGTATCATTGAACCATAAATCTAGGCATGCCATTTTTAGAATGACACCAATAATATAATTTCCTATTGGACGCTTATGTTAATTGAATGAAAATCAATTATATTGAAATAATCTTCAGTGATCATCTCAACTGGAAAAAAGGAATGGTAAACTAAGATTTTTTTCCTCAAGGAAAAGTTACTTATGTGATGATAATGATAGAAAGATATAAACAAACATATTGGTAAACAGTAGTTACATAGCAAATGAGGCTACCTCAGTGTTAAGTAAGAGGCATTTATTGAAGAGCAGCAAAGAACCTTGTGTAATCCTGGGATGGAAAGACAGCAAAACATGGTTACATGATAATAGTGTCCACATTTGAGTACAAAATAATCCCTAACCATAAGAAAACATACAGAAGTGGTTCTGGAGTCAGAGTCAGCAAGCTTAGGAGAGTTTGTTTTTATTGCAACAGCTGAATGACAATGTAAGGCCTCCAGGTAGTAGCCTTTGTTTGATAATTCTATTAGAATATAGAATAAAATCTTGCTGTGCATATTGGAGTGGACAAGCACTTAAGAACCTAAAAAATACTACTTTAGTCCACAAATTATTGCAATTTGTATTGTATTTTCAAACTTTTAACTCTGCAGAATGAGAATGTGAGACTCCCCTAAAACAGAGCAACCTGGATATACACTAACACAAAACAGAAAAATATAAGGAACAGTACAACTAGAATTGTCGCCATTTTCATAACTCAATGCAATTCAGGAAGATGTTCCTTGTTGATGATAAACATTGAAGCTGTAAAGTTTTTACATCATATATTCAGTATTCACTTAGAATTTTATAGTCTAAATAATTTTAAAATCAGATGTGCATACCGGCTGTAATTACCAGCTGCTAATCTCCCTTCAACTTTCTTAGCACCAGCTGCAGGATTACATGATTCAAGTTAGGAAACATGGTTCACCAGAAGGTCAAAGGTAAATGTAAATAAACTACAAATTTCCATGGACAAAATTTAGTGCCCTACAAATTAACCCAATCCATTTCACAAGGAACAGTCCTCCACAAGTTTAATAAAGAAAGCAGAATGCAATCTGGTAAAGCCTCACCACATGCCTTTAATAGGAATACAATTTTACGTGCAGTCACGGGGTTAATTTTCAATGTACATTGATGCAACTAAACTTACAGAAGCTCTGCCTCACAATAACTTTTTTAACAATTGACCAGCAATTGTACCTCAAGCTCAAAACAGTTGAAAGTGGAAAAGGTACTTATGGTATCACTCAAATGAAATTTATCAGCTCAAAGGTTAAAAGCAGATCCTTGACTGTGTAAATTGCATAGTAGAAAAAATCAACCTTTTACGATATTAAAGAAAGAAGCAACAAATTGTATCTACATGATAAATGATACATATAACTACAAGGAACGAAAATTTTGAATATCAGTTTGATGTTTGCAAGTGAAGAAGATGCACGGCTATATTCAACCACAAGATCCAGTGTTACCTCTGAGTTGAGTGAAGTATGGTTCTTGAACATGCAGCTCAAACTCCACAGCATCGTACATCTAATGCATAAAGACGACAAACAAACAGATTACGGAAATTACAGAAATAGGGAATGTTGCATCCCTTTTGGCCTTTTCTTTTCATTACATCGGTAGCCTGACCAGTATACCGCCCCAAGGAGACAATATGTGCATATATACAAGAATCAGCGCCTATGCTGCTCATCCTGTCGGGTCATAAAAGATTGATCCTAAAATAGAAGTCTTAAGCAGTAGAAGCTATAGAATTGAACCAAATCCAATGCAGCCAGAAGAAAACAAAGCGGAGAAGAATTACCCGCTTCAGCTCGGCGCCCTTCTCCAGCACGACCGCCTCCCACTTCCTCTCCCTCTCCTCCGACCCCTCCTCCTCCGCCAGAATCCCCACCGCCCCCGCCTCCACCGGGGGTTTCGGGAGCCGACCCTCCTCGACGCATTCCGCAAGCTCCGCCGCCAGCTTCTCCCACAGGTCGTCGTCGAGGAGGCGGGAGCAATAGGAGGGTGACAGGGGGAGGGCGGGGTCCGGGGCGGCGAGCTGGGAGGAGAGGACAAAGCGGAGGAGTTCGCCGAGGGCGGACGAGAGGGGCACTGCTCCCACTCCCGGCGACGGCGGCTGCGGCGGTGAGGAGGCGGTGTCGGAGGTCGCCATTTTCAGGTGATGTCCGTGGTCATTCAGAGGGTTTGACTTCGTATTTGAGACCCCTTCCGTAAAATTCCTCTATTTCATACATGGAAATATACGCTCACTGGTCACATATATATATATATATATATATATATATATATATATATATATATATATATATATATATATATATATATATATATATATATATATATCTTACTTATTGAACATGGACAGGGTGTCTAAATACGATTTTGATTATAAATTTATATTATAATATATTTATAAAATTTAATAAAATTATAAAAGTAGATATGATTTTTATGTATTTAATCTAAATGTTTAAAATAATATTAATAGTTAAATTTTCGAAAATTTAACTGTACGTATACTTCGTAACGACGTGTGCTGTGTGACCGGAGGAAATATCAATGATGTTATTAGGCTTAACTGTACAGAGCAGTAGTGGTTACCGAAAACGATGAGAGTCCGAATTAGAGGCACATAACACGTGGGCTTAGCTGGTGTTCCTGAAATACTAGAGCCAGCCCGGCCAGCAGCCAGCTAATGCTCATTTGGACTTTTTGAGGCCTAGCTTCTAGTTTATTTTATATTATAGTAATTTTTTTATTATAGTTGTTGGGAGTTTTTTCAACATGATTAAATATAAAAAATAAAATAATGAAAAAGATTATATTATCACGGACAATGCAAAGAAATAAGAAGAAAAAGAAAATACAAAAAAGTCCCAAAAACTAGAAAAAGACAAAATTAAGAAGTTAGAAGTTAAAGCTTAAGCTCTAATGAGCACTAAATCTTTGTATCTCCTTTTACAATAAAGAAATGGAGGTGGCTAGCACCTAGCTCCGTATGGTACAATAGCCATTTGATCAAAATGCGAGTCAGTCTTCTCCCACTAATTCCCACCCCATGTCACCCAACAAAAGTTGAAAAAGCTTGTTTCTTCCACGTGCACACCGCTCGCGTGAGTTCAACTACAACATCGCCCCAAACATCGATGAAAAACCTCAATTTCCACTCCTCTGATGCTCATCTAATATGAAGAATTGAATATCCACCACTAAATCATCCAATAATGCTACCATCACATCTGATTATTGAACTAACTTCTATCAAATCAAGGGATCCCGCAACATCTACCAAGCTCAATGCCACCAAATACATGAGCACCTCTCGACAACCATGGTGAAAATGCAAATAAATGAAAACGCTCAACAACAACAACAACAAAGCCTTTTGTCCCAAACAAGTTGGGGTAGGCTAGGAATGAAACCTTCTCAAGATCAAAGAGATGAGTCTTGAAAATGAAAATGCTCACTGCGAAAAACCAATTGCGTAAAAAATTTACTCTTGTGCAGCAAATGGAAAACCAATTGCAACAAAAATTTACTCTTGTGCAACAAAATTGAAAACTTAATTGCAACAAATACATCTTGTTGTAAACATTTCAAAACCCACGTTGCAACAAAATACAACAATTGAGAAAAGTGCCACAACAATTCCAAAAAAATGTTTGCAACAAAACGTCTACTAGAGGAGGAGGCTATGCCCAAGGCGATGATGGCTGAGCTCACAGTAGGAGGAGAAGAGGGCTAGCTCATAATCTCAACGCAAACACACCTAGATCTGGTAGGGCCACAGCTCGATGGCTCATCACCAGCCCTATGCTCACCTTTCGCCGCACAGCTTCCTCCAATCTGCATAGGTCCAAGCATCATGCGCTCCCCTCCCCAGCTCCTCTAGCTCGCCATCTCGACATGGAGAGAGAGAGAGAGAAGTAGTTGCGCACAACAGTTAGTGAATTGAAGGGGTAGAGCAGCCATGGGTTAGCGAGGATGTGGCTTTGGACGGACAGAGGCACAGAGCAGGATGGAGCACAATGAGAAGCAAACAAGGTGAGGAAAGTGGGGGTGAGGCGTCCGCTAAAATTTTCTCGCTCTAGATGTTTGTCTATGATCCAATAAAGAATCTTGGTTAGAAAATAATTGTCTATCGAGGATATTAAGAGTTTAGTTTTTATTGTTTTTCGTTGTCTACCTCTGATTTTTACTGATGTGAAGATGTGGAGAATTGAAATATATAATTTAGACTAAATTGCATTATAGGTCACCGAACTTGTTTGATTGGTTCAAGTCATCGAACTGTGAAACTAAATATCTAGGTTACCTAGGTCACTAGCATGCTTGCCAAGTTATGACTAATGACATGTCATGTTGATTTGTGCCAACATGGAATGGGTGCACATTAACTGGCATGACCACTGTAATTTGCACTCAATCTTCAAGAGATTAAATTTGTCCATGCACAAATTTTTACCCCATTTGAAACCCCTATGAGCTACAACAACTAAGGTGATCGCGAGGGTGGTGGTGCATGCCGTGCCTAGATCCTGCAATGGTGATTGTTGTTGAAATAAGGAAAAGAGATAGGGTGAAGTCAACGACAATGGTAAGGAGCTTGGTTGTGGATAGCTTGGAGGCTGCGAGGGAGGGCGAGAGCCACCTCTAGTCAACGACGAGTGATTTTGCGACTACATGTGTGCCTTTTGCGATTAGATGTTGTCCCATGCCAAGGTCCTTGGCATGAATCAACATGCCATGTCATTTCATACCATGGCTGGTATGTGAGTGATTTACTTAAACAAGTTTAATGACCAATATATACAGTTTGGGAGTTTGATCAGTGACCTACTTGAACCGACTACACAAATTTGGTGACCTACAGTATAATTTACACTATAATTTAATTGGGTAAGTAAGGTCCAATTCCATTAATTATTGTTTATATTTTATACCTCCTTAATGTGTATAGAGTAGTTAGAAAAATATTTTAAACATAAAGAGTATCACCCTCAAGTCACCAAAGAATTTCGTTTTGGACATTGACACGGTTCCAAAATGCAACTCTAGCCACTAATTTATATCATAATAGATTTATAAAACATGATAAAATTATACTTTGTAAAAGTTCTTTTGAGACAAATCATATATACTATTTTTATGTGTTCAATCTAAATATTGAAAATGAGAGACCATGTGGTCGTGCTCCATGAGAGTGATGAGTAATTGACAAAGGTTTAGGTCAGTCGAGTTTGGTTTGAGTGGTTCGGAGTCGAGTCGTTGCGTGGTGTAATCGGGCTCGGTCGGACTTTGGTCAAATCTGGTCATTTGGGTTTAGGATGCATATTCTAATGTTTTGACAGGTTTTGACTTCATCTGTGGTAAGTGTAATGGTATTTACGCTTTCATGTGTCGAGCGGTGCTATTTGGCGTGTTTCTTGTGCGTGTGATGCGGGACGTCGAGTTGGAGTCGTGGCGAGACACGGTGGACGGACTAGGCGCAGTGGCGCCGAGGTCGAACGGTCGAATGTGTCGAAGACGGCGTGGACTCGAGGTGGTTGCGAGGCGTGCGAGGCAAGGAGCGCGAAGCTTCCGGAAGGTGCGAGAAGGCGAATCGGAAAATTCGCAAGGCCGCATGCGGGAGCGGCTCTGTTGGGCGTGGCGGGCGTAGCAGGCGAGACCCGTTAGCCAGGCGCTATAAAAGGAGAGGAGGGGCTGCATGCCCTCCTTGAGCACTTGGGTAAAGATTAGGGTTTTAGAGTCAAAAGAAGCTTTGGTGGCTTGCTTTGGCTTTAGACTTTAGTTGGTGTGAGTTGGTGGTAGTGGCAGAGTAGTGCTCCCTCTGTTATCTACGATGTGTTCTAGGTGTGAGTCCTAGTGTGTGTTCTTCCTCCTTCATGTGTTCTTGAGTGGTGTTCTTGAGTAGAGAGGGAGAGGATGGATTGAGGAGTTTGTAATTTTTCCTTTTGTATCAAGTCGGGGTATCGGAACTCCTCTGTATTCCCTGTGATTCAAGAAATGAAAAACTGAAGTTTGCTTTCTCTGTTCGTAGCCTCTGTTCATCGTTTTTCCTTGTGCAAGATTTCTTGATTTTCGTTGTTTTGGTTTCTTGCTTGTTGGGGAGTGCCAAAATGGGTTGCTATGACATGAGTGATGCTCAAAAGCCATTTGGCTATTTAATCCCAAGAGCAAACAGAGTTTGATTCTCAGATTTCTCTTTTGGCTTGCTCTGTTCTTGTTCTTCGTTTCTTGGTTTTGGTCCAGATTTTGATTCCCATGTTAAGATGGCTTGAAATTTGGTATGAAGAGTCCAGAGGCTATTAATTAGCTTCCCTCAAAATTTCATAGCCAAAGGATCAACGGTTGGGGAGTTACTTGGTTTTTGGCTCGGTTCTTGCAAGATTTCAGATTTTTACCCAAATCTGAAATTCTTGATTCTTGGAGTGGATTTCTTGTTATTGTCTTTTGGCTTAGTCTTCTGGGAGTGTTCCCTAGCGCTCCTCAAAGTTTCCCAAGCCAAGAATCCAAGAATCGTTGCGAATCTCTCAATTTTCTGAAATTTCTGTTTGCTGTTTTTCTCGAGAGGTACTACCGCTCGGGGAGCGGTACTACCGCTCAAAGGTACTACCGCTCTGACTAGCGGTACTACCGCCCGTATCAGCGGTACTACCGCTTGAGGCCAGAATTTTCCCGATTTGATTTTTCTCGCTTGCTGGTCTCTGTATTTGTGTTTTTCCTACTGCTGGGGTGTCTTGTGAGCACTGGTCTTCTACCTTCATAGCTCCCATAGCTATTGGAGAAGAAGATACATGTTGGGGGCGATTTTTAGAAAGCGACATTCACCCCCCCTCTGTCGCCATTTCGGTCCAACAATTGGTATCAGGGCCGGTTAGCTCTAATTCATAGATCTTAACCGGTCTCAAGAGCCATGGCGACGGACAAGTACTCGACCAAGCCGCCCGTTTTCGATGGCATCGATTACCCCTTCTGGAAGAGCCGAATGGAGACATACATCCAGGCTCAGGGGTACGCTATCTGGCGCAAGGTCAAGGTCCGGTTTGTTGTTCCTGCCGATGAGAACATCAATGCTGGGAATATGCATGATGTTGAGGCAAACGCTAAGGCAATGCCGACGGCCGGCGGCCGGCGGGAGGGGCGGCGAATGGCGGCGGCGGATGAGGGGAGGCGGCGGCACTCACCGGCGGCGGCGGCGGCACTAGGAGGTGGCGGCGGTGGAGGTTGGAGGTGGTGGCGGCGGGGTTTGGGTGGCGGCGGTGGGGCACCGAGAGGCGGCCGAGAAGAGGAGGAGAGGGTGGGTGGGCGGTGGTGGGAGGAGGCGCGGGAGGCGGTATTTATAGGTAAGGAGGGAGAGGAGGCCGGTGGTTTAAAGCTCGCGGAGTTAATACAAACCGCAATTAGGGACTTAAATTGAGGAAACAGCGGATGAATGGAGGGGAGTAATAGGGCATCCGTTTCCACTCTTTAATCGGGATTTTAACGCGAAGAAAAACGGCCGAAATCAAAGCTTGATTTTCGGTTTAATGGAGGTGGAGAGAGAGGATGGGAGGAGGAGGAAGGTGAGGTTGAAGAAGGATATGACATATGGGTCCCATGTGTCATAGAGAGTGAGAGTTAGTGAAGGGGTACGGGCCGTTGGATTCGTGACACGTGGCAAGTGAGTGGATGAGAGCCTTTGGATTTTATGAAGGGGTAAGTGATCATGTGTGGCTAGGATTAAAACGTGGAGAGAGGTTGATTTAATCTGAGAGCGACACATGGCGGAATAGGATTAATTTGATTTTTATTTTCGGAAAAAATTTCAGCAATTACTATAAACTTTATAAACACTTCGAAAAAAATAATATTTAATGTCTAAAAATTCCAGAAAAATCGTAAAATTTCCTGGAAGCATTTTAGACTTATTAAAAATATTTTTAATTTCAGATTTGAATTTAATAATTTTATAAAATACTTTTTAACTTTGAAAATTGATTTTAAATTTCAGAAAATTCTCAATTATTAATTAAAAATTTAGGAAAGGCTAGGAAAAATATAATTTTCCCTTTTTGGCTTTAATAAAATATTTAAAATACATTTTCTTGCTTTAAATTTTGAAATAAAACCCAGAAAATCAAATAAAAGCCAAGTAAAATCAAATTACTTTAAAATAATTAATTTGAATTTAAATTTTTCCAGAAAGCCAAATTTTGGGATGTTACAAAATGATGGAAATGAATTAAAGAAAAATTATGATTATCACATTGCATATTGAGCATTCATGTTACATAATGATGAGCTGAGACTATATAAAAAAGGACAGGGCGACCCTATATGAAAAAGGACAGGGCCAGGCATATGATAAAGAGTTGAATTGATACCCTATATGAAAAAGGACAAGATGATTCTGTATGAAAAAGGACAGAGCAAAGGTGTATCATCAACGAGTGAACACCTAGTTATATCGGTTTATGCAGAAGAGAAGTTGAGTCTTGAGCATTGCATCCATGAGGAGAGAATTGTGAAGTAATGGCATATGTATGGAACTTAATGAAAATGAGTATATGAAAAGGATATATTGATGGTTTAAGATGAAATGTTAAAATGATGCTATCCTTGTATTTTATTCTGCTTTGTACTGTTGAGTCGTGGATCCACCCTTACTTATTTGTTGTTTTAAGTGAACGTTGAAGGTGACATGCTTAGGTGGTTGTAGCACTTGGATAATTGCACTCTTCACCTCACATATTTTTACATCACATTTGGTTATGAACATTTGAGCATCACTTATTGTAATAGTTGGGTAACTTGTGGTTTTCCTTAGTTTCCTTTTGATTCGTAATATTGTTAGATGATGTGTTGCGTAGTTTGGTCTTATTTATGGTGCCCTAGGTATTTAATTGGTTCATATTAAGTTTAATTTATCTTGTTTTATGTTGCTGAAATTTATAATTAGATTCTTTTTGGAATAGTGTTCTTGATATCTTTGTGACATTATTACCTACTTATTGTTTGCTTATTGTTTAAAAACAATGGTAGTGGTAGTGGTTGTGAGTGACATATTAGGCTTTTGTTGAGCCGGGGTGTTACCCGTATGTTGCCGATGCTGGGTCTGCCATTGCGCTGTCGCTTCTGCAACCGTGTGTTGTTGCCACCACTACCTCTACAACCACACACCGTGCCACCACCTACAAAAGAAATGTTATTTGGTGACCCTTTTCATGGTGACACGTGACCGAAGTGTCACGGAGATTTTTCTAGGTTATTATTTTGTTACTTTTATATGTAATATTTTAAAAATAACCCTTATATGGATTTGTGTATAATTAGTAAAAGAGGATACGTTAAAACGAGAGGTTTTAGATTTTTTAGAGATATGTTGCTTTTGTAGAACGAGTTATACAAGGAAGTTAGAAGGTTGCTTTTGTAGAACGAGTTATACAAGGAAGTTAGAAAGTGAGTCAAATTCATACCGTCATAAAGGGGCCGTGGGAGAGGTAAAACCAAAAATCCTAACCAGTTTTTCCTTCTTTCCCGTGCGCCGTCGCCAAAAATCTCTTGCGCCGGTCGCGGCAATTTTTCCTCGCGTAGCATCACCCCACGGCTGCCACACGTCATCGTTGCATCACTGCGCATGCCACGTCGCCACGTTCGCCACTAACCACGCATGACGTCGCTAACGCCACCCCCCGCGTGCCACGCGCCCACCGGCCGCTCACTGCAAGCACGCCCACGCGTTTCGCTAGCGCTAGGCTTCGCTCGCTGCATGCAACTTGATACATGTGTGCTGTCATTGCATGGCTGCATGCACGCGTGTAGTGCTTCTGCTGCAGCGTCTATCAAGTGCGTGAGTGCTGCTGTGTGCAAAGAGAGCAGAGGCAAGGAAAAAAGATTAGGAGGGAGAAGCGAACAATTTGTGAGAAAGGATCGCAATTTTGACGTACTTCGCAGGGGTAACGATCCGAACATTTTCCTTTTGTTCTGTTCATTTTATTAGAGATTATAATTCAGATTAGACAGAGATAGCAAGTGCTCATGGGAAAACGGAATAGTAGATTGGTGAAATCTGCTTGTTTTGTTCTACTATGATTTAACGGTTTGTACGGGCATAATTTCGGGTTTTATCCTCTAGAAAGTTATAGAGAATTCTGATAGCTCTCTGTAGAACTTTTATTCGCATAAATCGGATAGATAGATTTCGAGTTATGAACTTTGTAAGCCTGCTATCTGGTAAATTTATCGTGTTTTGATAGCACATATTAATCTATAGATTAAAATAGTAAATAAACCAATTTGGGCATTTAGTTTACCTAAACAATTTAGGTAGTTTTGTAAGGTTTCCAAAAAGTCCAATAACACAATTTTAAGATAAGTAGAATAGAAATTATGAAGTTTGGAAGATTGCTATCCAGAACCAGTTTCTGTTGGATGCAGTTGTAGGAAATTATTAATTTGACTGATTAGATGGTAGAATTAATTTTTGGGCATAACTAGAAAGTGATAGATAATTTTGTGTAGTATCTGAAAATATCATGGTTCGTGGTATTTGCTAAGTAGAATAAAAGATAAGAAAATATTAATCTGTTGTCCAGAAGATGATAGACTGGTCCTCTGGCTTAAAAACGGGAGTTTAGATGATTTAATCTAGGCATGTGATCAACTAAGAAATTATCGAGAAATTTGTGTAGGTTCCAGAATGGTAACATTTGCTCTGTTAGGATTTGTGAGCTGAAAGTTATGATAATTTTGATGCTAGGACAGCAGGGGAGGACCCCTGCTGTCCGATAAAAGGGAAAAGTTGTGGAATTGAGGAGTGTGTAGGAGCGTTGTTGGTTAAGTGTTGTTTTGTATTGCTGTGGCTTGTATTGAGATTTAGTAATTGCTATAGGAGGAGTAGTGTCGGGTGTGTTGTCAACTTGTAATCAAACATGCAGTCGCAACTAAAAAAATGGCAAGTGCATGTTAGAGTAGTATTCGAGTGCTTGAAATAGTAGTTAAATGAATACTTGCCTTAATTATTCATATGATAATACCTATTTTATATTGCTTTCATGCTTATGATAAGATGATGATGATGAGAATTGTGGTGGTATAATGATTATATCACTTGTTCAATATAGAAAATGAACTGAAGAAAAAAAATATAATCATTGTGTTGCAAATTGAGTATTCATGATAGAAAGATATGACCCACGGGAGTGGGATGTGGTCACTATATGCAAATATGGGCAATTGGTCCCCGCATTAAGTATGACGGACAATTGGTCCTCGCATGACCAACGGGTGTTACACTCCGCTATACTGGTATAAGCAAAAGATGAATTAAACATGTGTATGAGCATTGCATTACATTCATGAAAGCTAAAAAGTGATTTATGATAAGGAGACATGTGAATGGAAACTGATGAGTGAATATGTGAAATTGAGTAAATGAACTCAAATGATAGATGGATATGAATTGTTATTAAAATGATGCCTCGCTTATTATTCTGCTTTGTACTTACTGAGGTGTTGACTCATCCTTGTTTATTTGTTGTTTTAGGTGATCGTTAAAGGCGACATGCATTGGGTGGAAGTAGAACATGGAAAATTGTATTTTGTAGCTCTTCACTCCACCTAGCATTTTGTCACTTATGGATATGAACAATTTAGTAATTTTTATTGTAATAATTACAAAATTTGTTGTTTTCTTTAGTTCTTTGGTTTTAATATTGTTACTTGATGTGTTTCTTAGTTTAGACTTATTTATGACCCATCTTGACAATTATTTAGTTCATCTTAAATTCAATTTATGATATATCATGTTACTAAAATTTATGTTTCGTATTTTGTTAAAAGTTTATTCTTGAAGTTTAGTTGTTGGTAATACTTGATTCTTGCTTAAAATTTGTAGTGATAGTAGTTGTGGGTGACATCTTGGAATTATGTTAAACCGGTGTGTTACAATTGGTATCAGAGCGGGCTTTAGGTCCATGATGAATAAATTAATAACTTATTTGATTTATCAACTAAAATTAGACATAGGTTAGATAAATAAATTGAAAATAATAACCATAATAATGAAATGACTTAGGAAAACTTAATGTTGAAATTTGACTTAATATGATTAAATTATAGCTGAAACTTAATAGGATGATATTGGGTCATGCACTGCATTTGTGCTTCTGTTACTTGTATAATTGTTAATGAATATTGAGGTGTTGCTGAATTGAGTAGGTTATGGTTGTTATTTTTGTACTTGAGCCAAGTTGTTGGTTGTTCTTTTTGGTGATCAGTAATGACAGGAGATAGAGGTCATGGTTGTGGCCGTGGGCATGGCTAGGCTGTGTCACCGGGTGTGGTGCATGATTAATGAAGAGTTTCCCTTGGATAACGTTAGTTATCAATGATCGGGGATGACTTTCTATTGATTGTTTTCATTTGATCAGTGAGTTATTGGTTCTTGCTCTTTCATTAGTTTATTATTTACAATGTTGGCAATGTGCTTTCATTTGCTATTGTCTTGTGAGGAATTATTGTTTTTCCAAATGTTGAGCTTTTCTTGTTGTTGATGAAAGTTGTTAAGTTGTAAGGTTGTCCTTTTTTGGATGTTTTGCCATTCTATTTAGGAATAAGATTGGTTTATTTACTCGATGTTGTGGGTAATGGAAAAATGTCTTTTGCAAGTTCAGCATCATGAGAAAGATTTGAACCTATGTGGTTATTTTTGAATATTTTGAGCGATTGAAGTTAACCACCACTTATGAAGAAGAGAATTTGAACTCATTTATGATTTCTTTTTGATACTTGGATTAGATGTTGTAATCATAGGAATAAAGTGTCAAGGTATGGGGGAGGCTAAGTGTTGTAAATGTCATGGTGTATAGTTGATTTCAATTAACATTCCACAGAGAGATATATACTAAATTTGATGGTGCCCTGGAGTAGTTACATGAAAGGAACCACCAAAGATGATATTATCCACATAGATCTGTACGAGTAAAAGATCATTGCCGTGCTTGAGATTAAACAAAGTCTTATTTACCTTGCCCATTTGGAAGTTATTTTTTTAGCAAATATGATTTAAGCCTATCATACCATGCTTTGGGTGCTTGTTTTAGACTATATAAAGCTTTGAACAATTTGTAGGCATGATCAGAAAACTTAGTATTCTTAAAACTCGGTGGTTATCTGACATAAACTTTCTCCTTAATATAGCCATTAAGAAAAACACTTTTCATATCCATTTGATAAAGTCTAAAAACCTTTGATGCAGTAAATGCTAATAGAATTCTAATGGCTTCTAATCGAGCAACAAGTGCAAATATTTCACTAAAGTCAAGACCTTCTACCTGAGTGAATCCTTGAGCCACAAGTCAGCCTTATTTCGAACAACACTATTCTCACTTTGTTTATTTTTAAAGACCCATTTAGTTTCTATCACATTATGACCATGAGGAGGTGAAACCAAAGTCCAGACTTTATTACGCTTAAAGTTTTCTAATTCCTCATGCATGGTATTAATCCAAGACTCATCAGATAAAACGTGACTTACATCTTGGGGTTCAAAAGATGAGACAAAAGCAGAATGAGCATATGAGGCATTGGAATTATACCTACCACGAAGAACTCTCTCATTTAACTCACCAATCATTTATTCAGGGGATGATTTCGTTGAATATGTAGAGGAGCCTATAAAGTAGTCATAGGAGTGGTCATAAATGTAGCGGAAGAGGTCATAGTGGTCGTAGTGGCCTCTACCTCATGAGTGGTCGTAGGTGTCGTAGTGCGACTTAGGAACTCCCTGTTGTCATCGTCAGAGTCATAGAAGATGTCCTAAAGTCTGTTAGTTACCTGTATACATGCATTGTCGGGTCTACTACCAGAACTAGCCTCATCAAAAGTGACCTTGTAGGTCTTAAGGATTTTGTTAGTTTCCAGGTTGAGTACACGACAGCCTTGAGTGTGAACTGCATATCCAAGAAAGATGCCATCTGAGGATCTAGATTCAAATTTATCAATATTGTGATGTTTAAATATGAAGCATCGACATCCAAACACTCTCAAGTGAGAAATATTAGGAGTATGACCAAACCGAAGCTCATAGGAGGTCTTATGCAGTTTAGCTCGCAAGAATACTCTATTCAAAATGTAACAGGCAGTCGAAACAGCTTTAGCCCAAGGCTTCCTAGGAGTAGCATGCTCATTTAACATTGTTCTAACCATCTTGATCAAAGTTCTATTCTTACGTTCAACCACACCATTCTATTGAGGCACTCAAGCTGATGAAAACTAATGGTCTAAACCCTTTTCAGCACAAAAGGAAGCAAAAGATGTGTTCTTGAATTCAGTTCCATTATCACTTCTAATTGCTCTAAGTGCTCCTGGAAGTTCGTTAGCAAATCTATGAGCTAGCTCTCCAAAGTGACCGAAAGCTTCGTCCTTAGATGCAAAAAAAAAACTCAAGAGTATCTAGAGTAATCATCAACAATAGCAAGAACACACCATGTACCTCTAACCGACTGAACCCTAGAAGGACCTATTGTGTCCATATGCAATAATTGACATAGAGAATCACTCATAACAAATGTGAGTGGAGGATGTGATAATGAGACCATCTTACCATGTCGACAGGGTGAACAAATTAGATCCATTGACTTTTTAATCTTAAGACTAGGAATTCCTCTAACCAGATTCATATTACTAAGCCGAGCAAGATGATCAAAGCCAATATGACCTAATCTACGGTGTCAGCAGAACAAATCTTTAGAGTCTAATGAAATTAGACACCTAAGATCAGAAGATGCTGAATACAAAAAATTACTCTTAAACAAGTGACCAACTCCACTAATTTTACATGCAACATCACCAGAGGAATCCAAAATACAGCATGAATGCTTTTAAAAGTTTACCTCAAGATTATCGTCTACCAACTGTGAAAATGAAAGCAAATTATAGCTCAACTTACTGACAGAGTGACGCCCTTTAAGATGAACTTATTGTTGATGTGCATGGTGCATTTAGCAAGAATTCGTCCTTGAGAGTTATCCCAAAAGTGATCATCTCATCATTAGGGGCACGAGTGAGGGAGGAGAATCATCGTGAGTCTCTAATCATGTGGCGAGAGCAACCAGCGTCAATGAGCCATATGTTCTCCTTCCTCTTGCAACGAGCCTACACTGCACAAACAATTGTCGGTACCTTAGTACCGGGGTTAGACAATACAGATTTAGGTATCTAGTATTGAGATACTCAACAAACAAGAGAAAAAGCATGGACTAATAAAGATTTAAGTGATGTATTAGCATTTGACATATTTCAACCAGACAGTTGATGAGATGTCAGTTCGACCATGGGGTGGTCTGACCTCCTTAACAGAGCTCGTCTGACTACTAACCGGTCAAAACGAGTAGAAAAAACTAGTCAAACATGATCTGAATGTATGAGTAAAGCCGGTTTGACTCTCGACTAGTATAAACAAGTAGAGATTGCTAGTCGAAAGTCTCTTGAGAAACTGGTCCGACCGCGGGAAACAACTAGTTAAAAATCTTGTTCAACCATGCTGGTCCAACCATGAGAAACAACTGGTTGAACGTTTGGTCCAGCCTCACTTGTTCGACCACGGGAAGCAACTGCTCAAAAACACTTCCTTATCCCATCCTTCTTCTCTTTCTTTGCTTTTCTAAAGTAGAATTGAACCAAATGACCATCTTTACCACAATGAGTGCATTGATACTTGACTTATGAGTGCATTGATACTTGACTTGATGAGTGGTCGTATCAGCTGACTTCACAGCACTCAATTTGGTAGAGAACTCTCTTGCAATATCAGCAGATCTAAAGACAATTTGTTTTGGTTCAGACTCTACTTCAAAAATTCCTGGTTTGAGTACCTTGACAACTTTAGTAGGATTTTTCTTAGCTTGCTCAATGAAATTCAATCCCAGACCATGATTTTTCACACTAGTTTCTGACTTGTTCAAGATTATATTCAAATTCTTCTTGCCAAAATAAAACCTCTCTAAAGTGTTCTTAAAGTACTCGTTTTCTTTAGACAGTAAGGAACATGATGATCACTTAACAAATTCATGAGCAAGATTCTTAGAAGCACTAGATTGAACCAATCTCTCTTTTTTTTAGCAAAGTCATTAAGTTGTCTAGTCGATGTTTCTATTTTAGCATTAAGCTTAGGACAATTAAAGCAAGAAAGAGTTTCATGATAGAGCATTTATTGAATTGATTCCTCAGATGAATTTAGTTTAGCTTGTAGTAAATCAAACTTAGAACATGCTTTAGAAGAGTTAGACTTAGGCTTTTCAATTTCATCATTAGCAAGTTTAAGTTTTCTATCACAAGAATCATGTACCATTCTTAGTTGATCAAATCTTTCAGTTTCATATCTGAGTTGAACCAGGTTAGTTACATTAACAGATCTAGAAGTTTTCAACTCAGAATGTAATACTTGACAAGCTTCATAAGAATCATCTTTACGAATAGATGATCTAAATCTATTAATCTCAGAATTCAAGCTTTCGACTACAAAATTATTTTCTTTCAATTCCTTTTGTTAATTCAATAGCAAGTTTAACAAGACCATCTTCAAACTCATCATATGACGGTCTTACCTCATCGGGATCATTGTAGTCAACGTCATTGCTATTGCTTGCTATGAAGCACATGCCTATGAAGTTGTCAGTACTCTTCTTCTTGCCTTCGACATCGTCACTATGATGGTCGTCGTTGTCACAGCTCTCAAAATCTTCGTTACTCAAGTCAAGGCGCTCGATGGCTGATAATATTTTTTCAGCAACCTTGCGATGGAAAATTTCACTTTTAGAGTTATTCTTGGATGGTCGACGACGATAATTCCGGTTTTCCTTGACAATTTTCTCTTTAAGCTTGGGGCAATCCATCTTAATGTTGTCTAGCTCAGCACACTCAAAGCACCTGACAAGACCTAGAGCTCCACCTATCTTTCTCATCCTTAGATTATTGAGAGCTTTGTATGTTCATGAGGAGATTAAGACCAAATCCTCTTCAGGGAGCTACTCGAACTGATCTGCTGAAAAAAGGATAAAGTAGATAAGGAACCACAAGACAAAGCACTCGCCAAAGCAGCATGCATGGGGTTAGTCACAAGTGCTAAAGATGAAGATTTATCAGTCTTAGATGGCAAAGTTTCCATCTCATAGGTTTTTAATCTAGAGTACAGATCATCTATGGTTAGAATATCTAGATCGATGGTTTGATAAATAGTTGTGATGGCCATCAACCACTCTGAACCTAAAGATCTCAAAATTTTAGTTGCATTATCTCCATCAGTAGGCATAACACTAACTTGCGCAAGTTACTCAAAATCTTCCCAAAATGAGCAAAAAGATTATCAATAGATTCACCAAATTTCATAGCAAAATCCGAGTACTTTTTTGATAAAGATCCTTACGCATTCTCTTAATCTTAGTCGTTCATTCATGATAATCGCAAAGAGTTATCCATATTAAGTGGGCAAAAGCAATATGAGCTACACGATCAAATTCGTGCGATAAATCCCATGAAAAAGCAAGTCATGAGCACATGCATTTAAATCAATATTTGTTTTTGTGGTAGTAATGTTAGCAGGAACCACATAAGGTTGAGAAACTTTTTTTCCAGACATCACTACCTTGAGCCTCGATGTAAGCTTGCATATGATACTTACAAAAAGCAAAATCAGTACTGTCGGTGTTTTGGTACTGATCTTACGTATGATTTGTTTGGATTTGGAGATTCTCTTAGAAGACTATGCTATGGTCTTGCGGAATAGGGACACAGAAATTTTTATCCAGGTTTAGGCCTTCTCTTCAGAGAATAATAGCCCTACGTCCTGTGTGATTACTAAATAGAAGAAATGATTACAACTATGTAATGCAAAAAAGAGTCTACATAGTCTCTTGCGTGGATCAACCTCCTCCTCTCCCTCTTTAATGTCAACCCTTATATAGTTGGTGAAGCGACGACCATTGTCCCATGCCAGAAGATGCCTTAATGCTTCGGGTGATAACCATCTGATGGAAGTTATTGTCAGAGAGATGTGGTGGTCGTTCACCATATGGTGGTTGTTGTCAGAGAGAGATTGTGTGCGATTATTGGATAAATGGACAGTCTAACTGCCTTGTCAGATGAATTGACGATGTAGTTGGTCATCGTAGACAAGTTGGTTAGAGATGAGTCGTAGGAAGGTCCACAATCATAAGGATGTTGCATGACAGCTTATGACCATATGGTCGTAGTAAGACTTACGACCATACGGTCATAACAGAGCATACAACAATGTGGTCATAGAAGAGCTTACGACCATGTGGTCGTAGTAAGATTTACGACCATACAGTTGTAGCAGAGCTTATGACCATTGCGGTCATAGAAGAACTTACTACTGTATGGTTATAATAAGACTTACGACCATGCGGTCATAGTAGAGCTTACACCATGCGGTCGTAGAAAAGCTTACGACCAAAGTGTGGTCGTAAAAGAGCTTATGACCATGCGATTGTAGCAGAGCTTACAACTATTTTGTGGAACTTTTTGCTTATCGATAAGGGGTATATTCAAGGAATATGATGACGTAATAATTTGAGGATTATTCTATCCTCGACATCTAGCCCCCAACTTCAAGTGAAAGTAGCTTATTCGAGCAGGCGAAGTTGTAGATAAAAATGTGGTCGAAAGTAGAGCCTTTTCGACCTTTATCGGCCAGGAATAGGCTTGGTCAATTCAGTAATTTCGCTTAAGTTATAAAGATAGACATACATCAAGAACATAGGAATTCCAATCACTCCACCTAATCGATTCCCGAGATAACTGTCGTAGAAGAGCTTACAACTATTGAGTAGCCGTAGTAGGATTTATGACTACATGGTTATAGAAGAACTTACGACTATAGAATAGTTGTAGAAGGACTTATGACTACGTGGTCGTAGAAGAGCTTATGACCATAAAGTAGTCATACAAAGACTTATGACTACGTGGTCGTAGAAAATCTTACCACAATAGAGTAGTCATAGAAAGACTTACGACTACGTGGTCGTAGAAGGTCTTACACAACCATAGAGTAATCATAGGACTGAAATTTTTGGCAAAAAATTGAAATGAGTAAGCTTCGTACTAAGGTTGAATAAAAGGCCAAAGTGATTGCAGAACTAACTCGTATCAAAAAAAAAAAGAAAAGGATGAAAGGATAAAGCTACTGGTGAAGACAATCCTCTACCACAATGTTGGTAAAACTCAAGGCTTGGGCTAAATCGATCATGACTTTGGTTGCTCTAAATCAAAGGTAGTGCGTCTGATCGAGGAAGTAGAACCTTTCAGCTGAAAGGTCGTAGAGGAGATACAACTCGGCTGTCCCTCTTCAGAATAGTTTATAAATGATAACTTTGTAAAGACTTATCTTTGGATGATGAAAGACCCCTTCCTTTTTCTGCAATTTGTCTCATTGAGTAGCCAGTGCTCGTAAGACAAAAAAGAAAATGGATTTACGACTAAGAAATAAAGTTATGTTGATAACTCTATCTAGCCCTTGACTATTTACTTAGTTTATGTGAATAAACGAAGTAAATAGTATAGAGTGAAGTATGCAGAGAGTAGAGTGATTCATCCAACTATCGTTATTGAATTCGAATACATGTACTGGCAGCAAAAAAGAAGAACGAGTCGATACTAGGAAGTTCCTTGTAGTGAGCAGGACCACATGCAAAAAGGAAAGGCTTTGACTAGGTTTGTTCCGATTAGATTGGATTTTCCTCAATACTAAGTCGCCTACAGTAAGCCTGTGAGGTTGGACCTTATGATCATAGTACTTACACATGGCCTACTGATAGACTACTACTCAGATTAGGCTTTATTTCTCTTCTCTTTGAGTAGGTTGATATCATCCGCTCAAAGCTGTTCTTGGTTAGGTCACTGAAGTTCTCGACTCTTTCCGACCGGATCTTTAGTTCTGGAGGAAGCATGGCTTCAACTCTAAAAACTAGGAAAAAAAGTGTTTCACCTGTCGCCCCACTCGAAGTCGTGCGAATCACCCATAATACTGAAGGCAATTCCTGAACACAAGCCCCCGAGCATTTTACTAGCTAGTCGAAGACTCCAGTTTTAATTCCTTGCATTATTTCACCATTCGCATGCTCGACTGCCCCATTAATCTACGGATGGGCAACTGAAGTGAAACATAATTTGATGCCTAGTTTGTCGCAAAATTCTTGGAATTTTGCGCTCAAAAATTGCTTATCGTTGTCTGTAATTATCCGACTTAGGACTTCAAATTGAGTAATTACACTTTTCATCAAGAACCTTTTTACAATCTGTTGTTATCCCAGCTACTGGTTCAGCTTCAATCCGCTTCGTAAACATATCAATAGCTATGAAGAGACACTCGAAGCCCCCGGCGCTCTTGGGAATGGCCCTAGGATATTAAGACCCTAGGTTGCAAAAGGCCAAGACAGGGGAATCATTTGAAGAGCCTGAGCTGGTTGGTGTATTTGCCGGTTATAAAACTGGCATTGTACACATTTCTTAACCTAATCTCTAGCGTTGTTGTGGGCTGTTAGCCAATAGAAACCTTGTCGAAAAGCCTTATCGACCGACATTCTGTAGGAAGCATGTGCTCCACAGATGCCCCAGTGTATGTCATGAAGGAGTTTTAATCCTTCTTTCTATGATATACATCGCATGAGAACTCCCTGAGTACCCCTTTTATATAGTACTCCGTCAACCAAGGTATAAATCTTGGCCTTGCGGGCAAGACAATCTGCTACGATATCGTCATCGGGTATTGAACCCTTCTGAAGGTAGTCGTAGACGGAAACCATCCACGTCTCTTCATACTCTAGAAAGACTATCTCATTAGGGGTTGTTTCTGGTGCTTTGACCAAAAACAGCTTCTGGAACTGTTCCAGGAAGTGCCTCGGCGGTACTTGTGATCGGGAAAAAGCTATCCGAGCCAACTGATCTACGAGGAAGTTATCCTTCTGAGGGATATACTGTTACTTGAACAAAAAAATGCTTTTCAAGCTTCTGTACCTTTGACAAGTACTTAGACATTGTCGTACTCGAGCATCGATACTCTTTTCTAACCTAACTTGCGACTAGTTGAGAGTCTCCTCTCACGAGTGGTCGGTGAATCCTGAGCGCTTTAGTGGCTCATTTGCCAGCCAACAAACCTTCGTACTGAACCACATTGTTAGTGGTCGGAAAGAGCAATTGGATGACATACTTTAAGGTCTATCCTATGGGAGATTTCAGGACTACCCCAACCCTTGAGTCACTTAGTGTAAGTGATCCATTGAAGTACATCATCCACTCATCGTGGGTAGTGTACTATTGGGGATTCTAAATAGGTTTAGGATTTGTCCATTCAGCAACAAAGTCTGCCAAAATCTAGGATTTAATGGCTGTTTGGGATACGAAATGGAGGTCAAACGTCCCAAGTTCAACCATCCATTTGGGCCATGTGTCCCACTATTTCCTTGTTCTGGAGGACCTCTCCTAAGGGAAACTCAGGTGGCACAACAATTTTGTGCACCTGAAAATAATGCCTTAGGCTCCTCGAAGACACGAGGAGGGCATATGAATGTTTTTGGACCTGAGGGAAGTACTCCATAGGCCCAAGTAAGACTTTTCTTACATATTAGACTAGTCGTTAGACCGAACGTAATAAGTAGAAAAACTTGACCAAGGGCTTGGTTGAAGATCCTGGTACGATCCCATGAAATGAATATTGTACTGGTTTTATTCTGGTCCGAGGAACTTGCATCTTGTCCAGAGCACCTGCAAACAAGATATTTAAAGAACTACCACCCGTGATCAACACTCGATTTACTCGACAATTGTTGATGGTGGGTTCGATCATGATTGAAAACTATCCGGGTCGAGTTGAAGGGGTTGGATAGTCAACTTCCTGAAAATAGGTAGTAATTTTCAACCACTTCAGAAGATAATTGACAAGGGAAGGGTCAATGAACTTTACCTCAGGTTGGAGTTTACCTCACACTCGACAGTTTTATATTGTCATTTTGACTTGTATGCCAAAGATACCCTGTAGATGTGCTTGACGGCATGGTGCAGATCCTAGAACGACATCTCCTTGTCATCTTCAAAGTGTTTCCGACCACTCATTTGCCCTGACTCATTGAGTATAGGGAACATCATGATCTGGTTGACCCTTGCCCCTTAGGGAAGGTGAGTCCTCCATTGGGTGAACTGCTATAGGGGATTTAGATCCCTCATCATCCTTTCCCGCGACGTGGTCTCCGGGATCATTGGATAGATCTCCAGGGAGACGTTCACTGTCAGAAGCAAGCATGGTTCGCTCGTAGTCGTAGCAGGCCTCCATGTCGATATCCATGTAGTCAGCCAAGTCAAACCAGTTCTCGTCATTCCATTCATCTGCCATGAGGACATTAGGAGAAAAAAGAGAAACTTGTCAACGAGGAAATTACCGGAGTCTTGGAAGAAAGATCCCTACAGATGGTGCTAACTATCGGTGTTTTGATACTGATCTTACATATGATTTGTTTGGATTTGGGGATTCTCTTAGAAGACTATGCTATGGTCTTGCAAAACAGGTACACGGGAATTTTTATCCAGGTTCAGGCTTTCTCTTCAGAGAATAATAGCCCTACATCCTGTGCGATTACTAAGTAGAATAAATGATTACAATTGTGTAATATGAATAAGAGTCTACACGATCTCTTGCATGGATTAGCCTCCTCCTCTCCCTCTTTAACGTCAACCCTTATATAGCTGGTGAAGCGACGGCCATTGTTCCATGCCAGAAGATGCCTTAATACTTCAGGTGATAACTATCTGACAGAAGTTATTGTCAGAGAGAAATAGTGGCCATTCACCATGTGGCAGTTGTTGTCAAAGAGAGATCATGTGTGGTTATTGGATAAATGCACGTTCTAACCACCTTATCAAATGAATCGATGATGTAGTTGGTCATCGTAGACAAGTTGATCGGAGATAGGTTAGTCACAGGAAGGTCCACGACCATAAGGAGGTCACATGACAGCTTACGACCATACGGTCGTAGTAAGACTTACGACCATATGATTGTAGCAGAGCTTTACAACAATGTGGTTAAAGAAGAGTTTACGACCATACGGTCATAGTAAGATTTATGACCATGTGGTCGTAGTAGAGCTTACAACCATGCGGTCGTAGAAAAACTTACGACCATGTGGTCATAGCAGAGTTTACGACCATGCAGTCCTAGTAAAGCTTACGGCCAAAGTGTGGTCGTAAAAGAGCTTACGACCATGCAGTCGTAAAAGAGCTTATGACTATTCTATGAAACTTTCTCCTTATCGATAAGGGGTATATTCAAGGAATATGGTGATGTAATAATATGAGGATTATTCTATCCTCGACAAGTACCATCTGGCATGGGGGACAATTCACATACCTATCCGATACCATCGCTACCTACTCTGATACCACTTGTAGGATCGAATACTGCAATCAGAGGTAGGGGTGAATGATTATCACCACCTTTTTGAATCTCCTGATGGTCAGTGATGGTTTTGACCGTTCGGTGATCAACTGCTCTATTCAACTGCTTCACTCGAACGCTTTGCTTGTTGTCGTAAGATCCAAACCACCTGCAATCACCAACGCACTTCAAGCAAATCAAGAACCAGATTGATTCAATACTATCTTTATTGCAGGATCTCCATGGATTTACAAAGTTTCCTCACAAGCACCTCTAAAAACCCTAGCCAAAAACAAAAGCAAAAACCTTCTCAAAACTTTCTAAAAACCATCCAAAAGCCTTTTTTAACCCATAGCCTCTCCCTACTTTTATAGGCTAACACACCAAACTGTGTCTTCCTGAAACACAGACTCAAAACTTAATCTTTTCTGAAAACCAAGGGACTCGAAACCCTTTTGAACATAGGTTTTATTCAAAATCTAAATCTTCTTAGTTATAGATTCCATCTACAACTCCTAACTTACCACATGATGAAGCCTCCAGGATAGCATCTCCTATATCTTCATCACGCCTCATCAACTTCCATGTTGAAGCCTCCTGGACCGCACCGCCCGTAGCTTCTCCACGAATCACCACCTTTGATCTTCACGTGCTCCAGCGTGAGCTTGACCACCTTGTGACATTCTCAACCGTCTGGACCTCAGACTTTCCCATCCTAGTCCTGGTCATCCTCGTCACTGACCATGACCGTCTCCATGCCAACCTGCACATGCAAAAGACTAAAGAACATTTTTCCCGGCACAATTTTTGACAACTTGACCTACATTAGTCCACATACTCAAAATACACCTTCAATCATCCATCAACATCAAACAAGTCAACCACGACCATAAATTCCATTACTTTCCAAAAATTAATCTTAGACTACTTATTATGACCAGTTATGACTACCAAGCACAGGCCGGTCAGATCGCTATTTCAACGAGTACTCGGAATCCACAAGTACTTAGAAATTACTACCACTTATGTAACATCCTAAAAATTCGAATTCGAAAATATAAAGTTTTCAAATTATTTTTGCAATGTATTCTAATTATTGGATTTGGATTTTATGGTGTTTTCTCGAGGTTTTGGTTAAGGTTCCCAAAATTTGAAATAAAAAGAAAACATACAATTAAAAGGAAAATTCAAATTGAGATTAAGAATCTGAAAGGATGATCCAGAAATTAGGGGAGAGGAATTGAAATAATATCTGGGGTTTATGCAGAAAATTGTGCCAAAGTTTAACCAAAATATAGCAAGAAATAATAATAATAATAAATGAAATGAAATGGAGTTGGGTCAACCGAAGCCAGCCCAACCCCACTCCCATCCGACGGCCGAGCCGCCACCTCATGTGTGCCAGCCCACTTGCGCGCTGCGCGCGCGCTCTCTGCCCAGCGGGCCACGCCTCCTCTCCCGCCTTCATCCACGCCGCAGGCCCGCGCCTTCTCCCGCTCATTCTCGGCCGGTGGCCCCGCGCTCGCGTCGCGCTCTCCCTGCGTCGGCGGGCCTCCCGCTCGCCGGCTCTCTTTCCCCTCTCCTCTCTCTCGCTGAGCGGTGGGCGGCCTGCCGGGGCATCTTCCTCCCGGACGCCTCTCTCACTTGGCGCAGAACTTGAGCTCCCGTGGAGCTCATGCAAGGTATCGCGCGCGCTGCCCGTCGTCATGGTGGAAAGTTCGCGAGTTGACGCCGCCCCGCTCCACCGCCTCGCCACGGTTGGTGCCACCGCCACGATTTTCCCCGCGGTCGCGTCGGCCCGCTACGTGGCGCCGGTCGCCTGCGCCGCTCCGCCCGTGCGTGGGAGAGGCAAAGCGAGGAGGCGCACAGGGGATGGGTGCGCTGCGTCACACCACGGTCTGCCGGGCATTTACGCCGCCTGCGTCACCGCCTGGCGCCACCACCTGCTCCGACGGGACCGCACGGGCGGTCGCCCGTTGCCAGCCCCGCTCGCGCGCCTATAAATGCCGCTAAGGGGCTCCGCGGAGTTCCCCACGCCTCCCCCACTCGCTTCCTCACAGGTAAACGCCCCAGCAAGCCCCGTAGCCACCGGAAGCCATTCTTCCCCAACTCCGGCGAGCACACCGCGCCGCCGTTCCCTAGCTCTAGCGCCCGATTACCTTCGCCCACAGCATCCCCGGAGCACCGCGAAGCGATTCCCTGCCTCGCCCGAGCTTCCCATCGGCCGTACACCGCCGGCACCGCGGACCTCCCCGAACCGCCGCCGCGACGATGCCGGCCGCCACCGTGCCCCTCCCCTGAAAAGCTCACCACCGCACCCCGGCTTGAGGAACGCTTCTGGCTTCTCCACCGGACCTCCCCGACTCTCCTTCGCCGCCGGCCACCGTCACCCCGACTCCGCTACCTGACCCCGCTGCAGACCAACCTTAAGGGACTTAATCGCCCTATAGAGGTAGGCAAAGCCTCCCCGCTCACTTGGCTATCAGCGCTAACTCTCGATCTCCCCCGTTCCCTCGGCCGCGCGCGTTCGAGCCTCCGGCTCCGCAGCGCGCCGAGGTCGAACATTTCTTTTGTTTCCAGCTGACAGGTGGGCCCCACATGTCAGCCATGGTAGCCAGAGCCGAGGCTAACCGCTGGACCCCACCGGTCAGTGGAACTCTTACACCAAACCCGTACTGACATGTGGACCCCATGAATAGTATCTGGACCCACATGTCAGTGGCACAGAGAAAATAAAAGAAAAATAAATGGGAAAACCAAATAATGCCAGAGAATGACAATGGGCCCCACACGTCAGGATTTAATAATTTTTGGATTTGACCGAAACAGGGGACTTTGACCAATCATAACTTCTTCATTTTAGCTCCAATTTGAATGAAACAAATTTCTAAATTAGTCTAAATTCAAGATCTATCTAATGGAATCAGAACCAAAATTTTTGGAGTTCATTTGAATTTCTGGTGATGTTTTGTTGATTGGTTGCTTTCCTTTTATTCGGTATCTCATGCGATTAAATAGCATACGAGGCGCAGGAAGAGGAGGTTGAGGCAGCTAGCTTGGAAGCTTCCGAAGACCCAGAACCCCGCGAGCAAGGCGAGTCAATACTTTGATCATGTTGAACCTACGTTTTCTGCAAATTACTTTTGTTTAAATTATCAAATTGCATCTTTATTACGTTATATGCAAATACATGTTAATTTAAGATTCTAGTTATATCCCATTGTGTACTTGGTTAATATTATCCTCCTTTGAAATCCTTGAACATGTGAACATTGTCGCCTAGCACAAATTATAATAGTAACCTTTCAAAATAAGTCCGTAATTATATGCCATGCGTAGTATTGTTTAGATACTCATGGGCGCGAGAGCGCCCAAACATCACTTTTAATCATGAGAAAAATTTGGTTGGGGCAGTCATGGTGGTAATGACTGATAAATGTTGGATATGATTATTTTATGTTTCCAAAAACCCCAACATGCTTAAATATCTGGGCGGATGGTTCGGGGGTATGGTGCAGTGGTGCACGAGAGTGTGGTTTGTGGTAGAACCGCCCAGATACCACTAAGGACTGAATCTTGTCATGCCAACCCGTGTAAAACAAGACAACCACAAGTCAGAAATACAACTTGGCTTAGTAGATTCTGGGACACGAAAGTCATCCTTCCAGAGGAGGTGTGGGAGAGTGCAAGCGGCGATGCGTGTGACGGCTTGAACAGGACACCGGTGGAAGGTGAAGTTCTGCTGTGGCGGGCTAGCAGGGGTGGGGAACCAGCTGCTAGACGTTCAGAAGGAGAACATCCCGCACAACGTATGGGACCCACCGCAAGTGGGAGCGACCCATAGGGTGAAATGATGGAAGGGGCGAGGTACTTTGAAAAGTCACTGTGATGGTTGGCTCAACCACACGGCTAAGGAATCGTGTGGGGCAACGAGTAAACTGTCTCTTGTGGTGAAAGTGTACAAACTCTGCAGAGTCAAAACTATTCGAATAGCCGTGCCCACGGTCAAGGGCAGACATGGGAACTTAACTGGATATAGTTCTTTTTAAAAACATTGGAAACTGGGAATGGAAACTTGAAGGGCGAAGGACTGCCCTGGTTTGGAATTGTCCTGGGTGTCGTCCCAGTGGTAAGTTAAGCGGCTATAACGCTGAAGAAATTGCTATATGGTGCAGATGCCATGTAATGGTGGATGGAATCTGTGTCGATTATATGATCATCTTACTTTATAAACAAAAGTTTTGAGATTAAAATTGCTAGGTCTCAGGATTTTCCTATAATTGTATTCAAAAGCACTTTTCGCAAAAATAAAATGAGCCCAAGCCTTCCTTTGATTAGCCAGACATGTTTAAGTATTGCATTCTGTGTGTTGGCTTGCTGAGCACGGGGTCGGAGTGCTCATTCTCGCTCTTGCGATACAATTCAGAAACAGGAGTTCAAGAACACTACGCCTATGAGGAGGCCCCCGCCAACGTCGACGGAAGCAAAGGCGATAATTAAGGCGTAGGCCTCGGTGGTTAGGCATAGACAAGTGGACTCTAGGCGTTGTGTACATCTATGTTACCGGGACCCTGGTGGCATATATTGTGCACATTACCCTACTGGCCGCTTGCCTGTGGATTTGGGTTTGCTTTTGCTGTATTTCCGCTGTGCGTGTTTGTAATCATGACATTTGGCCTAGTCGGCCCCTTTTGTAAACTATCACCCGACGTGGTGTATATCAGTTTATGTAATATAATGGATGATTATGCGATGTATGAAATGATTCAGCAATGTACCTGTGTGCACTAACTACTGATCCAGGGATTAGTGCAGTGAAACACAGTAAGATTCGGATTGAAAAATCCGGGTCTGACAGAGCTGGTATCAGAGCATACGACCGTAGGGTAAAAGCCTTAGATGGGATAGAGCCACCATATTTCTAAAAATTATGAAAAAGATTTTGAAAAATATAGCATACTATTTCTTTCCGTACCCTTCTTAGATCTGTTCTATTCCACCATTCTTTAAAATATTTTGAGAATTATTAACACTAGTAATTGAATTTACAGATGGCAGGAGCGGGATATGAAGGGGACTGGGATTACATGGGCCACGGTGTTTACGAAAATGAATTCGCAAGCATCTTACGCAAGCTTCTACATTATATGGGCTATGAAGACCAACCTATCTACCGTGGACTAAAGGCTACCATAGGAGAAGATGAATCATGGACCATGCAGGTGTACCTCTACCCGAAAAGTGAGCAAGAACAGCCTCATGTCTTTACCACGGAGCATCGGAGGAGTACTAGGGCAGACGCGATCCAGGACGCCACGCGCCTCGCCGCGGCACGGTTGTGTGACCTTTGTGAGACTGCCATTCGCCGCACACCCTATCGTTTCTACCCGTTGCGCCAGGACGGTGCGCGGTACAATGAGACGAACATGCCGGTTGGTGAGGACGACCCTACGCTTACGCACCAGGTCGCTCTCACCAGGGCTATGGGCGCAGCCACACTGCTGCAGCAGAGGAGATCACCCTTCTCCGCGGCGCGCTACCGCGGGCATGCCTGTGGTGACCCTACAAGAGCAGCTCGCCAAGAGCGAGCAGGCCTTGGCGCAGGCCCAGGCAGAGGTGGCCGCCCTCCAGGCACAACTTCGTCAGGCCTCCACCCCTGCAGCAGCTCCAGCGCCGCCACCACCGGGATCCGGGCCCCGCACTCGGATGACCGCGCGTAAGAACACGCGGCCGCCGGGTCCCCGGTCAGCTCTTCGACGGGAGGAACCTTCCCACAGCCGCAGCAGGTCCCACACTCCTTCTGACTCCGACCCGTCGGAGTTCAGCGGGAGCCGCTCCCGTTCCAGGTCCCCGCACCATAGACCGTCCGGCCCGAGTTATGGGTTTATAGAGTAGGTTAGAGCAGTGTGTACTTGCCATAGGTGGTGCAAGTACTAATCGATGTATGTTGTCAACCCCACTGTATCGTAGTATCTGTCGCGTCGAGCTTAGAACGTTATGTTGTACCTGTTAAGTCCAGTATAAATCTGGCTATGTGATTGTGTAATGAATGGCCTAGTTTGAACCCTTTTGTTGAAGATCGTCATTGTTCCTTTGTTGGTTTCTTTGCTTGGATTTGTGTCCTCCTTTTTATTTGCTTAGTGCTAGTAATGAACCGTGAAACCCGATCGCAGATGGCAGCACCAAGAGCCACCGGGCTCGGACCAATACTAACCCAAATGAGGTAGACTCATTACGGGGTTTTGCAAGGCCAAGGCGAAACCAAGAACAGGCAATGATAACCTTCCAAATCCACCGAACACCCCACAATGACCCAAGTTATGGCACAACAAACCCAGATTTTGCAAGCCATATATGCGGGACAACAAGGAAGCTCTGGAGGGCACAGAGTCGACTTAGGAGATTTCAAAGGACAAGGCCAATAACATTTACATCGCGGAAGAGCCACTTGACGTCAAGACCGGCTCGTGGATACTGAGAGAAAAGCTGCGCTTAATCAAATGCGCAGAGGAGGATAAGGTCATGTTTGCCACCCACATTTCAAGGAGCTGCGCAGCATGGTGGGAAAATTATGTAGCCGCCAGAGGCCAAGAAGATGCTACCACCGGGGCTGACACAGAAGCTGTCCCATGGTCGGAATTCAAGAAGGCTTTCAAAGACAACTTCATCCCAACAGGGATAATGCGGATAAAGAAAAATGAATTCCACAATCTCAAGCAAGGGAACCTATCTGTCAGTGAATATCTTACAAAATTCACGCACTGCCCTGTGATGCTCGAGAAGGATATAGAAGAAGAGGAAGAAAAGATTGACTGATTCTTTGAGGGATTGAAGGATGAACTAAGAGTACAGCTGGTCACCCAGGACTTCACCAGCTTTCATCAGCTGGTAAACAAGGCGTTGGTCTTGGAAAATGAGAAGAATATTCTTGAGGCCAGTCGTAAGCGCAAGATGACAACTCAACGACCCCAAGGAAGGTTCATTCAGGAATTCTTGAACAAACCTCTCTTTTCAAAACCTAACCAATCCAATGCTCGCCCCAACACCCGTTCGGTGGTGGCTCCCCAAACGCCACGCTCGGCAAGCGACCCAGGGCGAACCCCGCCAACAGAGCTGTTTGGTGTGGAGAAAGGGACACTTTGTCACCAAAGGCTCGCAGCGGCGGACAAATCAGTGAGATTCAATTTAGGGCCTCCGCTACCGCGATCAAGCCTTAGTACCCAGCAAAGGGCATCGAGCTCGCAGCCGCAGAACACTTCAAGACCAAACCGCGGCCAAGTTAATCACATCACGGTGAGGAAGCCCAGGAGGCCGTCGGAATTCTTATGGGTACGTTCTTTGTCAATTTAATAACAGTGCATGTTCTCTTCAAAATCAGGGGGGTTTCACAATCTTTTAGAGCCAAAAGACTCGTGGATAAGCTTGGGTTATCCACATAACTTTTTAGAAACTACGGGCACTTAGCTCGCCTGCTAGATGACCAACACTCAATAGTGTAACCCACCCAGACCATGGACATCATACTTATAATAGACTAGCTAACAAGGCACCATGGAATAGTGGACTACGCCACTAGGAGAAATAACTTACCCGCTTGAACTACTTGCAAGACTAGCGGATGTGCACAATGTATTCCTGGTACCCCAGCCAAGGGAAAACTTTCGAGTACCAGTGGATCAAACCTTGCAGGAGACATCCGAGCTCAAAAGTGACCTGACCTACAAGAAATGGCCTATCAAGATTTTAGATACGATAGGAGAAAAGTCTAGGAATCGGGCTATTTGATCTTGCTAAGATCAATGGAATCATTACACCTTGAAAAAGGAAGCCACCTGGGAACGTGAAGACCAACTAAGAAAAGACTACCCCGACCTATTCACTAGCTAGGCTGAATCTCGGGGTCGAGATTCTTTTTAAGGGGGGTAGGTTTGTAACATCCTAAAAATTGAATTAAAATATAAAGTTTTCAAATTATTTTTGCAATGTATTCTAATTATTGGATTTGGATTTTATGGTGTTTTCTCGAGGTTTTGGTTAAGGTTCCCAAAATTTGAAATAAAAAGAAAATATACAATTAAAAGGAAAATTCAAATTGAGATTAAGAATCTGAAAGGATGATCCAGAAATTAGGGGAGAGGAATTGAAATAATATCTGGGGGTTTATGCAGAAAATTGTGCCAAAGTTTAACCAAAAATATAGCAAGAAATAATAATAATAATAAATGAAATGAAATGGAGTTGGGTCACCAAGCCGCCCAACCCACTCCCATCGACGGCCGAGCCGCCACCGCATGTGACTGCCCAGCTTGCGCGCGGCGCGCGCTCTCTGCCAGGCGGGCCACGCCTCCTCTCCCCGCCTTCATCCACTACCCGCGGGCCCGGCGCCTTCTCCCGCTCATTCCCCTGGCCGGTGGCCCCGCGCTCGCGTCCGCGCTCTCCCTCTGGTCAGCGGGCCCTCCCGCTCGCCCGGCTCTCTTTTCCCTTCTCCCTCTCTCTCGCTGAGCGGTGGGCCGGCCCTGTCGGGGGCATCTTCCTCCCCCGGACGCCTCTCTCTCACTTGGCGCAGAACATGAGCTCCCCGTGGAGCTCATGCAAGGCATCGCCCTGCCGCGCCGTCCCGTCGCCATGGTGGAAAGTCTGCGGAGTTGACGCCGCCCAGCTCCACCGCTCCGCCACGGTTGGCGCCACCGCCTGATTTTCCCCGGTCGCGTCGGCGGCTACGTGGCGCGGCCGGCCGCGCGCCCGCCGCGTGCGTGGAGAGGCAAAAGCGAGGAGACCGCACAGGGGATGGGTGCGCTGCGGCACACCGCGTTCGCTGGGCATTCGCGCTGCGTCACCGCTGGCGCCACCACCTGCTCCGACGGGACCGCACGGGCGGTCGCCGTTGCCCGCCCGCGCGCGCTATAAATGCCGCTAAGGGCTCGCGAGTTCCCACGCCTCCCCACTCGCTTCCTCACAGTAAACGCCAAAGAAGCCCGTAGCCACCGGAAGCCATTCTTCCCAACTCCGCGAGCACGCGCGCGCTGTTTCCTAGCTCTAGCGCCCGACACCTTCGCCACACCATCCTCGAGCACCGCGGCGATTCCTCGCCTCGCGAAGCTTCCCATCGGCCGTACACCGCCGGCACCGCGGACCTCCCCGAACCGCCGCCGCCGGACGACGCCAGCCGCCACCGTGCCCCCTCGGCCCCTGAAAAGCTCACCACCGGCACCCCCGAGGCTTGAGGAACGCTTCTGGCTTCTCCCGGACCTCCCCGACTCTCCTTCGCCGCCGGCCACCGTCACCCCGACTCCGCTACCTGACCCCGCTGCAGACCAACCTTAAGGGACTTAATCGCCCTATAGAGGTAGGCAAAGCCTCCCCGCTCACTTGGCTATCAGCGCTAACTCGATCTCCCGTTCCTCGGCGCGCTGTTCGAGCTCCGGCTCATGGCCGCCGAGGTTGAACATTTCTTTTGTTTCCAGCTGACAGGTGGGCCCCACATGTCAGCCATGGTAGCCAGAGCCGAGGCTAACCGCTGGACCCCACCGGTCAGTGGAACTCTTACACCAAACCCGTACTGACATGTGGACCCCATGAACAGTATCTGGACCCACATGTCAGTGGCACAGAGAAAATAAAAGAAAAATAAATGGGAAAACCAAATAATGCCAGAGAATGACAATGGGCCCCACACGTCAGGATTTAATAATTTTTGGATTTGACCGAAATAGGGGACTTTGACCAATCATAACTTCTTCATTTTAGCTCCAATTTGAATGAAACAAATTTCTAAATTAGTCTAAATTCAAGATCTATCTAATGGAATCAGAACCAAAATTTTTGGAGTTCATTTGAATTTCTGGTGATGTTTTGTTGATTGGTTGCTTTCCTTTTATTCGGGTATCTCGCACGATTAAATAGCATACGAGGCGCAGGAAGAGGAGGTTGAGGCAGCTAGCTTGGAAGCTTCCGAAGACCCAGAACCCCGCGAGCAAGGCGAGTCAATACTTTGATCATGTTGAACCTACGTTTTCTGCAAATTACTTTTGTTTAAATTATCAAATTGCATGCTGTTACGTTATATGCAAATACATGTTAATTTAAGATTCTAGTTATATCCCATTGTGTACTTGGTTAATATTATCCCTCCTTTGAAATCCTTGAACATGTGAACATTGTCGCCCTAGCACAAATTATAATAGTAACCTTTCGAAAATAAGTCCGTAATTATATGCCATGCGTAGTATTGTTTAGATACTCATGGGCGAGAGCGCCAAACATCACTTTTAATCATGAGAAAATTTGGTTGGGGCAGTCATGGTGGTAATGAGTGATAAATGTTGGATATGATTATTTTATGTTTCAAAAACCCCAACATGCTTAAATATCGGGCGGATGGTTCGGGGTATGGTGCGGTGGTGCGAGAGTGTGGTTTGTGGTAGAACCGCCCAGATACCACTAAGGACTGAATCTTGTCATGCCAACCCGTGTAAAACAGTACAACCACAAGTCTGTAAAATACAACTTGGCTTAGTAGATTTACCGGACCCTGAAAGTCATCCTTCCAGGAGGAGGTGTGGGAGAGTGCAAGCGGCAGTCTGTGTGACGGCTTGAACGGGACACCAGTGGAAGGTGAAGTTCTGCTGTGGCGGGCTAGCAGGGGTGGGGAACCAGCTGCTAGACGTTCAGAAGGAGAACATCCCGCACAACGTATGGGACCCACCGCAAGTGGGAGCGACCCATAGGGTGAAATGATGGAAGGGGCGAGGTACTTTGAAAAGTCACTGTGATGGTTGGCTCAACCACACGGCTAAGGAATCGTGTGGGCAACGAGTAAACCGTCTCTTGTGGTGAAAGTGTACAAACTCTGCGAGTCAAAACTATTCGAATAGCCGTGCCCACGGTCAAGAGCGCATATGGGAACTTAGCTGGATATAGTTCTTTTTAAAAACATTGGAAATCGGGAATGGAAACTTGAAGGCGAAGGACCGCCTGGTTTGGAATTGTCCCGGTGTCGCCCCAGTGGTAAGTTAAGCGGCTATAACGCTGAAGAAATTGCTATATGGTGCGGATGCCATGTAATGGTGGATGGAATCGTGTCGATTATATGATCATCTTACTTTATAAACAAAAGTTTTGAGATTAAAATTGCTAGGTCTCGGGATTTTCCTATAATTGTATTCAAAAGCACTTTTCGCAAAAATAAAATGAGCCCAAGCCTTCCTTTGATTAGCCGACATGTTTAAGTATTGCATTACGTGTGTTGGCTTGAGCACGGTCGGAGTGCTCATTCTCGCTCTTGCGATACAATTGAAACAGGAGTTCAAGAACACTACGCCTATGAGGAGGCCCCGCCAACGTCGACGGAAGCAAAGGCGATAATTAAGGCGAGGCCTCGGTGGTTAGGCATAGACAAGTGGACTCTAGGCGTTGTGTACATCTATGTTACCGGGACCACGGTGGCATATATTGTGCACATTACCCTACGGCCGCTTGCTCGTGGATTTGGGTTTGCTTTTGCTTTGTATTTCCGCTGCATGCGTGTTTGTAATCATGACATTTGGCCTAGTCGGCCCTTTTGTAAACTATCACCCGACGTGGTGTATATCGATTTATGTAATATAATGGATGATTATGCGATGTATGAAATGATTCAGACAATGTACACGTGTGCACTAACTATCGATCCAGGATTAGTGCGGTGAAACATGATAAGATTCGGATTGAAAATCCGGTCCGACAGAGCTGAGTATCGAGCATACGACCGTAGGGTAAAAGCCTTAGATGGGATAGAGCCACCATATTTCTAAAAATTATGAAAAGATTTTGAAAAATATAGCATACTATTTCTTTCCGTACCCTTCTTAGATCATTTCTATTCCACCATTCTTTAAAATATTTTGAGAATTATTAACACTAGTAATTGAATTTACAGATGGCAGGAGCGGGATATGAAGGGGACTGGGATTACATGGGCCACGGTGTTTACGAAAATGAATTCGCAAGCATCTTACGCAAGCTTCTACATTATATGGGCTATGAAGACCAACCTATCTACCGTGGACTAAAGGCTACCATAGGAGAAGATGAATCATGGACCATGCGGTGTACCTCTACCGAAAAGTGAGCAAGAACAGCCTCATGTCTTTACCACGAGCATCGGGAGTACTAGGCGACGCGATCCAGACGCGCACGCGCCTCGCCGCGCGCGGTTGTGTGACCTTTGTGAGGCGCCATTCGCGCACACCTATCGTTTCTACCCGTTGCGCCGGGGCGGTGCGCGGTACAATGAGACGAACATGCCGGTTGGTGAGGGCGACCCTACGCTTACGCGCAGTCGTCGCTCACGGGGCTATGGCGCAGCCCACACCGCAGCCTTGGAGGAGATCACCTTCTCGGCGGCGCGCTACCGCCGGGCATGCCTCGTGGTGACCCTACAAGAGCGGCTCGCCAAGAGCGGCGAGCCTGGCGCAGCCCGAGAGGTGGCCGCCCTCCGGGCACAACCGTCGAGCCTCCACCTGCAGCAGCTCAGCAGCCGCCACCACGGGATCCGGGCCGCGCTCGGATGACCGCGGCAGAAGAACACGCGGCGCGGGTCCCGGTCAGCTCTTCGACGGAGGAACCTTCCCACACGCGGCAGAGTCCCACTCTCCCGACTCCGACCGTCGGAGTTCGGCGAGCCGCTCCGTTCAGTCCCGCACCATAGACCGTCCGGCCCGAGTTATGGGTTTATAGAGTAGGTTAGAGCAGTGTGTACTTGCCATAGGTGGTGCAAGTACTAATCGATGTATGTTGTCAACCCCACTGTATCGTAGTATCTGTCGCGTCGAGCTTAGAACGTTATGTTGTACCTGTTAAGTCCAGTATAAATCTGGCTATGTGATTGTGTAATGAATGGCCTAGTTTGAACCCTTTTGTTGAAGATCGTTCGCTGTTCCTTTGTTGGTTTCTTTGCTTGGATTTGTGTCCTCCTTTTTATTTGCTTAGTGCTAGTAATGAACCGTGAAACCCGACTGCAGATGGCCAGCCGAAGAGCCACCAGGGCTCAGACCAATACTAACCCAGCCGAGGTAGACTCAGCCCACGGGGTTTTGCCTGAAGGCCAAGGCAGAAACCAAGAACAGGGCAATGATAACCTTCCAAATCCACCAGAACACCCCACAATGACCCAAGTTATGGCACAACAAACCCAGATTTTGCAAGCCATATATGCGGGACAGCAAGGAAGCTCTGGAGGGCACAGAGCTGACTTAGGAGATTTCCAAAGGACAAGGCCAATAACATTTACATCGGCAGAAGAGCCACTTGACGCTGAAGACTGGCTCAGGGATACTGAGAGAAAACTGCGCTTAATCAAATGCGCAGAGGAGGATAAGGTCATGTTTGCCACCCACCTGTTTCAAGGAGCTGCCGCAGCATGGTGGGAAAATTATGTAGCTGCCAGAGGCCAAGAAGATGCTACCACCGGGGCTGACACAGAAGCTGTCCCATGGTCGGAATTCAAGAAGGCTTTCAAAGACAACTTCATCCCAACAGGGATAATGCGGATAAAGAAAAATGAATTCCGCAATCTCAAGCAAGGGAACCTATCTGTCAGTGAATATCTTACAAAATTCACGCAGCTGGCCCGGTATGCTCAGAAGGATATAGAAGAAGAGGAAGAAAAGATTGACAGATTCTTTGAGGGATTGAAGGATGAACTAAGAGTACAGCTGGTCACCCAGGACTTCACCAGCTTTCATCAGCTGGTAAACAAGGCGTTGGTCTTGGAAAATGAGAAGAATATTCTTGAGGCCAGTCGTAAGCGCAAGATGACAACTCAACGACCCCAAGGAAGGTTCATTCAGGAATTCTTGAACAAACCTCTCTTTTCAAAACCTAACCAATCCAATGCTCCGTCCCCAGCACCCCGTTCCAGTGGTGGCTCCCCCCCAAACGCCACGCTCAGCAAGCCAGTCCACTGGGGCGAACCCTGCGCCAACAGGAGCTGTTTCGGGTGTGGAGAAAAGGGACACTTTGTCAGCCAGTGCCCGCAACGGCAGACAAATCCAGTGAGATTCAATTTAGGGCCTCCTGCTACCCGCAGTCAAGCCTTAGTACCCAGCAAAGGGCATCAGAGCTCGCAGGCCAGCAGGAACACTTCAGCACCAAACCGCGGCCAAGTTAATCACATCACAGCTGAGGAAGCCCAGGAGGCCGTCGGAATTCTTATGGGTACGTTCTTTGTCAATTTAATAACAGTGCATGTTCTCTTCAAAATCAGGGGGGGTTTCACAATCTTTTAGAGCCAAAAGACTCGTGGATAAGCTTGGGTTATCCACATAACTTTTTAGAAACTACGGGCACTTAGCTCGCCTGCTAGATGACCAACACTCAATAGTGTAACCCACCCAGACCATGGACATCATACTTATAATAGACTAGCTAACAAGGCACCATGGAATAGTGGACTACGCCACTAGGAGAAATAACTTACCCGCTTGAACTACTTGCAAGACTAGCGGATGTGCACAATGTATTCTGGTACTGACCAAGGAAAACTTTCGAGTACCGATGGATCAAACCTTGCAGGAGACATCCGAGCTCAAAAGTGACCTGACCTACAAGAAATGGCCTATCAAGATTTTAGATACGATAGGAGAAAAGTCTAGGAATCGGGCTATTTGATCTTGCTAAGATCAATGGAATCATTACACCTTGAAAAAGGAAGCCACCTGGGAACGTGAAGACCAACTAAGAAAAGACTACCCCGACCTATTCACTAGCTAGGCTGAATCTCGGGGTCGAGATTCTTTTTAAGGGGGGTAGGTTTGTAACATCCTAAAAATTCGAATTCGAAAATATAAAGTTTTCAAATTATTTTTGCAATGTATTCTAATTATTGGATTTGGATTTTATGGTGTTTTCTCGAGGTTTTGGTTAAGGTTCCCAAAATTTGAAATAAAAAGAAAATATACAATTAAAAGGAAAATTCAAATTGAGATTAAGAATCTGAAAGGATGATCCAGAAATTAGGGGAGAGGAATTGAAATAATATCTGGGGGTTTATGCAGAAAATTGTGCCAAAGTTTAACCAAAAATATAGCAAGAAATAATAATAATAATAAAATGAAATGAAATGGAGTTGGGTCAGCCGAAGCCAGCCCAACCCCACTCCCATCTGACGGCCGAGCCGCCACCAGCAGCTGCCCCTTGACCTGCGCTGCGCGCGCTTCGCGCTCTGCGCCGAGCGGGCCACGCCTCCTCTCCCGCCTTCATCCACTACCGCGGGCCGGCGCCTTCTCCGCTCATTCCGGCCGGTGGCCCGCGCTCGCCCCGCGCTCTCCTGCGGTCGGCGGGCCTCCCGCTCGCCGGCTCTCTTTTCCCTTCTCCTCTCTCTCGCTGGCGGTGGGCGGCCTGCCGGGGCATCTTCCTCCCGGACGCTCTCTCACTTAGCGCAGAACATGAGCTCCGTGGAGCTCATGCAAGGCATCGCCTGCCGCGCCGCCCCGTCGCCATGGTGGAAAGTCTGCGAGTTGCGCGCCCCGCTCCACCGCCTCGCCACGGTTCGGCGCCACCGCCACGATTTTCCCCGCCGTCGCGTCGCCGGCTACGTGGCGCCCGCCGTCGCCGCTCGCCGCGGCGTGGGAGAGGCAAAAGCGGAGAGACCGCGCAGGGGATGGGTGCGCTGCGGCACACCGCGATCTGCTGGGCATTTACGCGCCGCGTCACCGCTGGCGCCACCACTGCTCGACGGGACGCCGCACGGCGTCGCCGTTGCCGGCCCGCCGCGCGCCTATAAATGCCGCTAAGGGCTCGCGGAGTTCCCACGCCTCCCCGCTCGCTTCCTCACGGTGCGCCAAAGCAAGCCCGTAGCCACCGGAAGCCATTCTTCCCCAACTCCGTGAGCACGCGCGCCGCCGTTCCTAGCTCTAGCGCCGGACACCTTCGCCACACCATCCCCGGAGCACCGCGAAGCGATTCCCTGCCTCGCCCGAGCTTCCCATCGGCCGTACACCGCCGGCACCGCGGACCTCCCCGAACCGCCGCCGCCGCACGACGCCAGCCGCCACCGTGCCCCCTCGGCCCCTGAAAAGCTCACCACCGGCACCCCCGAAGCTTGAGGAACGCTTCTGGCTTCTCCACCGGACCTCCCCGACTCTCCTTCGCCGTCGGCCACCGTCACCCCGACTCCGCTACCTGACCCCGCTGCAGACCAACCTTAAGGGACTTAATCGCCCTATAGAGGTAGGCAAAGCCTCCCCGCTCACTTGGCTATCAGCGCTAACTCTCGATCTCCCCCGTTCCCTCGGCCGCGCGCGTTCGAGCCTCCGGCTCCGCAGCGCGCCGAGGTTGAACATTTCTTTTGTTTCGGTGGCAGTGGGCCCCACATGTCAGCCACGGTAGCCAGAGCCGAGGCTGACCGCTGGACCCCACCGGTCAGTGGAACTCTTACACCAAACCCGTACTGACATGTGGACCCCATGAACAGTATCTGGACCCACATGTCAGTGGCACAGAGAAAATAAAAGAAAAATAAATGGGAAAACCAAATAATGCCAGAGAATGACAATGGGCCCCACACGTCAGATTTAATAATTTTTGGATTTGGCCAAACAGAGACTTTGACCAATCATAACTTCTTCATTTTAGCTCCAATTTGAATGAAACAAATTTCTAAATTAGTCTAAATTCAAGATCTATCTAATGGAATCAGAACCAAAATTTTTGGAGTTCATTTGAATTTCTGGTGATGTTTTGTTGATTGGTTGCTTTCCTTTTATTGGGTATCTCGCACGATTAAATAGCATACGAGGCGCAGGAAGAGGAGGTTGAGGCAGCTAGCTTGGAAGCTTAGAAGACCCGAACCCCGCGAGCAAGGCGAGTCAATACTTTGATCATGTTGAACCTCGTTTTACGCAAATTACTTTTGTTTAAATTATCAAATTGCATGCTGTTACGTTATATGCAAATACATGTTAATTTAAGATTCTAGTTATATCCCATTGTGTACTTGGTTAATATTATCCCTCCTTTGAAATCCTTGAACATGTGAACATTGTCGCCCTAGCACAAATTATAATAGTAACCTTTCGAAAATAAGTCCGTAATTATATGCCATGCGTAGTATTGTTTAGATACTCATGGGCGCGAGAGCGCCCAAACATCACTTTTAATCATGAGAAAAATTTGGTTGGGGCAGTCATGGTGGTAATGACTGATAAATGTTGGATATGATTATTTTATGTTTCCAAAAACCCCAACATGCTTAAATATCTGGGCGGATGGTTCGGGGGTATGGTGCAGTGGTGCACGAGAGTGTGGTTTGTGGTAGAACCGCCCGGATACCACTAAGGACTGAATCTTGTCATGCCAACCGTGTAAAGCAGTACAACCACAAGTCTCAAAATACAACTTGGCTTAGTAGATTTCTGGGACCACGAAAGTCATCCTTCCGGGAGGAGGTGTGGGAGAGTGCAGCGGCAATCTGTGTGGCGGCTTGAGGCGGGACACCGATGGAAGGTGAAGTTACTCACGTGGCGGGCTAGCGGGGTGGGGAACCAGTGCTAGGCGTTCGAAGGAGAACATCCCGCAACGTATGGGACCCACCGCAAGTGGGAGCGACCCATAGGGTGAAATGATGGAAAGGCGAGTACTTTGAAAAGTCACCGTGATGGTTGGCTCAACCACACGGCTAAGGAATCGTGTGGGGCAACGAGTAAAGCGTCTCTTGTGGTGAAAGTGTACAAACTCTGCGAGTCAAAACTATTCAAATAGCCGTGCCCACGGTCAAGAGGCGAACATGGGAACTTAGCTGGATATAGTTCTTTTTAAAAGCATTGGAGGCGGGAATGGAAACTTGAAGGGCGAAGGACCGCCTGGTTTGGAATTGTCTGGGTGTCGTCCCAGTGGTAAGTTAAGCGGCTATAACGCTGAAGAAATTGCTATATGGTGCGGATGCCATGTAATGGTGGATGGAATCGTGTCGATTATATGATCATCTTACTTTATAAACAAAAGTTTTGAGATTAAAATTGCTAGGTCTCGGGATTTTCCTATAATTGTATTCAAAAGCACTTTTCGCAAAAATAAAATGAGCCCAAGCCTTCCTTTGATTAGCGGACATGTTTAAGTATTGCATTCGTGTGTTGGCTTGCTTGAGCACGGTCGGAGTGCTCATTCTCGCTCTTGCGATACAATTGAAACAGGAGTTCAAGAACACTCGCCTATGAGGAGGCCCCGCCAACGTCGACGGAAGCAAAGGCGATAATTAAGGCGTAGGCCTCGGTGGTTAGGCATAGACAAGTGGACTCTAGGCGTTGTGTACATCTATGTTACCGGGACCACGGTGGCATATATTGTGCACATTACCCTCGGCGCTTGCACGTGGATTTGGGTTTGCTTTTCTTTGTATTTCCATTGTGCGTGTTTGTAATCATGACATTTGGCCTAGTCGGCCCCTTTTGTAAACTATCACCCGACGTGGTGTATATCAGTTTATGTAATATAATGGATGATTATGCGATGTATGAAATGATTCAGCAATGTACCTGTGTGCACTAACTACTGATCCAGGGATTAGTGCAGTGAAACACAGTAAGATTCGGATTGAAAAATCCGGGTCTGACAACTTAGAACACTAGCAAATCACAAGCATCGTAGCACTCCTAGGCTATGACTACAACTATCAACCAGTAACTGAACCATTGACTATTGAGTACCGACTAGGTACTGTAGCATAGACTATCATCAACGAGTACTGTAGCACCGACCTAGTACTGTAGCAATGACCACTAACTGGTCACTGTCACTTCCGACCGGTCCACTAAAGTTCAAGACCCCAATCTCCTAGTTGAAGCTTGTCGACTACCGACTATAGTCTATTGTATCTTGTTCATTATGTCATATGACCGGTTTCTCTTAGTTTGCAACCGGGTTATCCAAAATCTCCAACTCTGGGATCTTCAACCTCTCCAACTACTTCCAACTCTGGAGTCTTCAACTCTTCTAAAAACTTTGGATCGAGGTCGTTCTGATGCGGTCGTTCTCCTATGGTCGTTCTAAAAACTCGAACAAGAAGCACATCGACCAAAACTTTCACACACACGAATTCCAACAAAACCTAAATGTCAATTATTTATTATCAGTAAATGCACGACCACCACATGATCTAACACTTACACCCTATCCCACAACTATATACTTTGTTTGAGAACATTGGGATATGGATCATCCATGATTCTTCATGAACAATGTAGTGAGGAAAAATGTAGTACCATAGTAAATGTGGAGTACCATAACAACTTTGTAGCAAAGTGCACTGGGTTGTAACTATTCTATAGCACTTCTACCATAGAAGCAGGAACAAAATGCACAAGCACTGCGCTCCTCTGAATTTCCATTTCAAAATGCAAAGCAGTATCCTTGTCTACAATATTGGACTATTGGTGCTCACAATATTAAGCTCAATCTTATCACCAATGTTGTTGTGGGCTTCTCCCTTGAAGCTTGCTTTGCTTAACCAAATATTATTAGCTACATGCATAGCTCATGTGTACATGCAAGTGTGACTACCTGCAAGATTGTTGCAAATGCATTCTTAACTAGGCCAACCTATTGGAAGACGAAAATTAACCTAACTATGTTAACACGTACTGTAAGACCATATGGTGGCAACATCATGAGAGTGATGAGTATTTGATATTGTTTATGTCTTGTTTTCATTGCTTGAGTTTGATTTTGAGAATTTGCATTTTGACCTGTTGTCTGAAGCTAGCGGTTTAACAAGCCTTGGTGTGGTAGGCATGGTGGTCAGACCGGTGAGCGGTAGTATCGGTCCTTTGTTTGTGGTCACTATTTTTCAGAGAAGGTATTTTGGAGGTTTTGGTCTGAGACTTGTTGCGGTATAGATGAGTGGTAAGCTCATCTAAGGGGGTTACTAATGACAATCCTAAACTAAGCAAACACTTAGCCAAGAGGCTAACAAAAGAAGCTTTAAATTACTCTAATAAAGATTTTGACATGACTACAATATATTGTTGAAAGCAAAACTATAGCTCACGTCACAAACAATTGCAAATAAAGACCAAAATGCTCTATTAAGCACTCTTCATTTAGATAGCTACAGACTCTTACTACTGCTGCTGCTACTACTACTACTCTAATGCTACTCTTCATCCTCCTGGGCATCCACATCAAACTCGCACTCCTCGGGGTTCTCTTCCTCTTCCGGTTCTTCTACTTCATTGAGCCATCCTACTCCTCTAGCAGGGGGCCCTGTTGGGTGCATCGCACGATACTCCCTCATAGGCACAAAGCTGTCGAACTAACGAGGGCGTGAGACCTTCTTGCATGCAGTGGTCCTGAGCTTTAGATGTCAATGATGGTTTAGGAATGCTTCTGGTGTGAACCCCCGAGGAGGCAGCTCAATGGGAGAGTATGAAGCCTGATGCCCCTATGGCATCTAAGGTCGATGCTCCTTCTTGTGCTCAAGCTCCTATTGACGCACCAACTCTTGTTGTAACGCTTGAAGTTGTTGTATGTCTTGGTGCAGCTCCTTTAATTATGCCAACTCCAATTGTGCCTCTCTTAGCTTCGCATAGATATTCTCCAACTCCAAGTCCAAGTGGTTGTAGGCATTATCTTGCATCTTGATGAGCGAAGCCATGTGGACAACTGTTGGATCAGCTTCACCTTTTGAACTCCTAAACGTGTTGAAAACTTCCCCTTCTTGTGATAGGGAAAGTAACGAAAAGGAGTAACAACCAAAGGACAATGGCGATTGAAGCTCAAGCGTGCAAGGGCTACTTTGGCAGCTTCTTGGCATCCCAACTTGAAAGTCTCTTGATCCACTGTGAAGTGATAAAGGCGACTGTCTCATCCATTTTGGAGAAGATGGTGATTCGACCCTCTAGACTTCCCTACCATCCCTAGTGGTAGTGAATATGTGCAAGCGAGGGAAGCGAGTGTAACTCAAGTCTGAAGCATGAGCCACAACTTCTCACAAAAGCCACCTTCCTCACTGGTGAAGGAATTGGAGAACAACATCTGCAAATGTTTTAATACAAGAGTGGATTAGTAATAGGTTTAGCGATTTGATAAAGATAAGAACAAGACTCTAAGGAGGAGGTGAGAAAGAGAAGCAAAGGAACTTAAGATCTAATTTATATGTGATTCAAGTTATGTGATTTTGTGAGTTTCATTAGTTCTTAAGGTTTTTCCATTCTAGTTAGGGCTTCATCCTACAGTCAAACCTGGCTCTTTACCACCTCAGTCACATTTGAGGTCTGTGGAAGTCACTTACCATGATACCGATAATGCAGCTCATGCTTTGAGCACTCTTGATATGAATGTTTGGGAAATAAATGTCACATTCATCCGTGATAAGGCGGACTTGGCAACTATGACTGTTAATAAGCTGTTTTCACTGCTTAAGACCCATGAGATGGGTGTCATAGACAAAAATTCCAAAAGTCCAATGACGATGGATTTTTGTGATTGGTCTTGTCAAGAACGACTCTTCTTATGAGAATGCTTCTTCAGGATTTTCCTTGTCCGCTTTTTGAGCCATGAGTGATGAGTAACTTGAGAGCTTTCCAATAGATGATCTAGCCCTCATTACAAGAAGATTCACCTATGCCCACCACAAACCAAGAGAGCTTAGGAGAGGTGGTCCAATTGTGTGCTTTGAGTGTGGTGAGATAGGTCATTTTCATACTAGATATCCTAACTTTGGGAATAGGGATGGTGATGATCGTGAGAGGAAGGACTACAACAAGAAGCCTTATTGATTCTCCAAGCACAATGAAGCACTCAAGAAGGTGGCTCTTGCAATGTACACATCTCTCACCAGTCAAGATTTGAGCGATGTTGATCCTTTGACTTCAAGCGATGAGAAGGAGAAAATGGAGAACAAGGATAAGAAGAAGGCCATCGACTTTACTGGCATGTACTTCATGGCCGCAAGCGAGGATGATCATAATAATGAGCCTGACATGGATGGTCCCTACATCGAGCATGATGAGGTAGATCTCTATGATGTACTCATGCTTAGATATGATAAAGGTGTAGAGGATCACTTGAAGCAAATTGAGTGCATGAAACTTGTAGTGAGGAGAAATGGCAAGGTAAAATCTAAAAATGAGTTTCTAAATTTGCAAATTGATAGGCTTAGATATTTTATTCCTAATCTTGACAACTATGATACTTGCCTTACTTTGCATGCTGAAATTGAAAAGTTGAGATCCTCTAAGTCATCTTTGCTAGGACAACTAGAAAATGCTTGAGCTGAAATCGTTGACATCAAGACTAGTCCTTGTTCTAGTTGATTAGGAGCCAGTGATATTTCTAGAGCTAGTGTTTTGTCATATTTGAATTGTGATGAATTGCAAAAGTGACTTGCCATGTAAACTAAAAAATTCCTCCAATTTAGTCTAGAATAGTCTTATGCTCATTGTGAGTTTAGGGAAGAAAAATGAAAGAATTAACTGACAAGCTTAATCTTGCTAGATCTAAACTAGGGTTTTCGATACCGGTTGTAAATTTTTACTGGAGGTGGTTGGTGATTTTTTTTGGAAAATTTTGGACCAAAATTTTCAAACAAAATGTAAAATTCAAATAGATTTTGACAGAAAATCACTGATAATTAGCCGATTATCGGATGCAAATATTGGGCAAAAACCACCAAAATGTGCTGAGAAAAGAACACGTAGGCTTCTAGAAATTGAGAAATATAGACGAAATGAGTTGCAACCAAAGTTAGGAAAGTATTTTACATGAGCACACACAAATATAAAGTGGTACTAAGCCTTTGAGCATAGTCCATAACCATATCAATGAGAAGTTTTGTTGTCAAAGGTGGGAAAGTCAATGAACTGATTAGGTGAAGGTCTTCATTCTCCAATACTTTTATACACATGGATAGAGGAAGAGTTGTACCAGCCATATTACTCAACAATCTGATGTGAACCATGATTTCTTTGTCATTGAGGCAAGTAGCAGAAACAATAGGAGTTATGTTCTCACTCATGCTCAGTTTTCCTAGACGAGAACATCAACATAACATTCTTCTTCCCATGCAAATAGCCAAATACTAGTAAAGTACTAATGCATCAACATCCATCCAAAGTAGCAGTTTAAGATTCCACATCCATTCAAAAGTCAAAACATGCTGAAAAATAGAAAGAAAGCACCAATAGTGAATTTTGGAGTTAAATGTACATTCAAAACATGAACATCCTGAAAGTGTGTACATTTAGAAATCTGGAACAGACAACTTCCCTAATTTTGTCAATCATAGTAAAATGAATGGAATATAGAGGAAACACAAGAAAATCCTCAGTAGGACAGAATTTTAGCAAGGACAAAATCATATAGAACTAGTGGTTTGCACATATTTTGGGCACTACTCCATATTTTCACCAGGGACAAAATCCTACAAATCAAATGGCAAAGTTTTTTTAAAAAGGGAAGGGAGTATACATACTCCTATGAATTTTACATATCGGTAGGGAGTGTGCGATAGTAAAGTCTGGTAAGATCCTTCTTCTTCTTTGCTACCTTTCATCATTGAGGGCCATCATCTTCTTTTGTTATCTCATCTTCTTCCCTACGTCCTTCAAAAGTGCATGACAAGTCACTTTTTAAGTTTGCACAACATTATTTCAAATGGACGATTGATAGGTATTACATAATATGCAGTAAACACTAACCGACACTATCGTTAGGTCCCTCGTGTTCTTCTTTTTCTTCTTCTCCTCCACCTTGACCACATGTGTCGTCATCACTCGGAGAACTGCTGCCATCCATGTCCGCATATGATGGACTTCTAGAAGGAGACGATGTGCACTCACCACTTCCCACATCATCGTTATGTTCATCCACCTTCTTTCCTTTCTTCAGATTATGCTTTGTTGTGCTATCTTGGCACTTCCTCTTTGATGCCCAAACATTGAGGGGGCTCGTTGAGGACTGATTGACTCATCTTGTCTTTTTCTATCTCTTCAAGCACTACCCTTTCATCCAAAATAGTGTGAGATTCCCTTATAGATTTTGACAACCAATCCATCATTGGGTTGTCTTGGTCGTAGAGTGCGGCATCCATGATAATTGCATAAAGATCCAAATCCCTCTTTTCGCATTCCATTTCTTGCTTTTGGAGGCTTAGCTTCAAATTGTAATGGACATATATCAACTTATGGAGCTTATCGTAACCAAGTATGTTCCTTACTTTCATGTGAACCAAAACAAATGTGCTCCAATTGCGCTCACACCCGCTCGATAATATGCACTGTGACAATCCGCATTGCATACTTCTGCAATACCTTGGTGCATCCTCTATACATGTACCACCATGTAGCTGCGATGAACACTACAAAACACTCAATCAATGGCATAGGAAAGATGAGACAATGCACTCTTGATGAAGACGAGTATGATCACTTACATGCGGTCATATGTGAAGTTGCAAGCCGTGCCCCCTGAGCATCAAAATCACCTCTACAAGAACAGAATGCATCAAATTGTGCAAGTGCCTGCACTTCCTTTGAGGTGAGACTGCAATCCTCTCAATTGCCTTCTTAAGCGCTTGTGCATATATAGATCTTTTCCGAAGCCATACTTGTAGTGTGCTTTTGAATCAAGTACAACAGCTACATGATTGTAGCATAAAAGAAATAGAAATCATGACATAAATATTAATTAATAGTGTAATTGACTTGACCTTGCTTATTACCTGCAACCATAAGCGTGTTGTAGTAAAGGTAGCGGACCCTCGTCTTCACAAGGTTGATGAATTTGTGCATCTCTACTGGCCTAGGGCTCAAATGAGCTTCCATCTCATGCAAAGCACCCATCATAAGTGGCATAAATCCAGACATGGTTGCCTTTTTCTATGTGTCAGCAAACTGCAACACACTGTAAAGTGGTTGGACTGTATCTAGCACCCACTCGACATCCGCCCACCATGCACTACTTGTCAAGCAAGCATCTGCATATGCATAGTCAGGGTTAGCACTCTATGTGTTATTTTTTTCAATCCTCAGACACCACTTATTGCTGGAATTTATCTTTCCTATCCCAGAAACTCTATAAGAATATGAACATTGTCCTGAACCTGGTGGCATTGGGTCTGATTATCTCTCCACCAATCTTCTTTTTCATCTCAGCATGTAACCTGCCATGATTGTAGAAGAAACTATATATTTGCTTCACACTCTGTGTAACATTCTCCACCTCTGGCTCATTACCTATGTCCTTTAACATTAGATTCATAGTGTGAGCAGCACATGGTTGCCAAACAATATGGGGGTACTCAGTGATGAGTTGCTTGCAAGCTTTCTTGAAATTAGATCCATTGTCAGTGACTATTTACACAACCAACTTATCCTCAACAACCACCAACTTGATCCAGTCATACAAGAATTCTGCATTCTGCATATGGCTAGTTGCATTGATATATTTGTGGAAGAACATGCGCTCATTGTGATACACCACGAAGTTGATAATGTTCATGGATTGAGGCCCAGTCCACGAGTCACACATGACTGTAACACCATATACACTCCTATCTTCCTTGTATTTTCCTACATAGCTTTGCATTTCCTTAAAGTTGCCTTCCAAATATGGTCCATCAATGTCTTTCCCTTTAGGAATCAGTACCCCTTTACCAAGCTGCTGAGTTAGCTTCATTGCTCTCTGAAAGTATGAGCAGTCAGCTTTGCTATCAGGGATGTCATTCGCATGAAACCACTTCGCCCAAGCTTAGCCTAATCATTCTTTAATTTTCGTGTTCATCATTGCGTCCACCCAAGCTTGCATAGGAGCATTGCTGCGTGCAATATCTACATCAAATGCTTTACCAGTAGACTTTGTGTTGTGAAACAATGTATGAATCCTACTACTAGTAGCACTAGCAGCACACTACCACTCCCACCTCCATGCTTATATATCCCACCTGTCCTCTCCACTCGATCCCGAAAGTACATGTCTCTCAATGAAGCATTCAATGCCATTTGTTTATGAACATCTTCATTGCTAGGCATATCAACTGCTGCATTCATCTCTTCATAAATATTGCTTTCAATTCTTAGCCTACGCTCCTTCGCTTCTTTCTTCTTTCGCCTTCCTACCGACTCACACTTCCTCATCGCATCACGAACCTCCAGTGGCACATGACTACATGACTTCACATTTTCGATTATACCCACTAGATGTTGCAGCAGTTGGGTTGCACCCCCCGAAATGTTCCTAAGCAATACTTGCACTTGAACCCAGCACGTACTACCTCCCCATGCATCCAAGCACACCCGATGTCTCCTGAAAAAAGATAGCACAAATCAAGATTCGAGAATTCAAGTCAATCAAATTAATGAATGTGCAAATGAGACTGATCATTATTTAGTTTGCTACTACATCAATTGGATTTGGCTAACCACATCTTTAGAACCAACAATGAGTTGGACTCAACGAAGGGGCAATTCAAAACCCACATAAACCGATGACAAATTGACAACAGAGCAATTAGCCATACCAAAATAATTTTTGCATGACATTGACAACAGAACAATTTGTCAACTCAATTGTAAGCATATATTTGTGTTGGATGACAAATTGACTACAAAATAATTACTCTAACCAAAATAATTTATGAATGACCACAACCAAATAGCATTTGTCTGCTACCTCAGGAATCAGGATGATAAAATCTGATTTGCACACAATCACAGGACATGCATGGTACGATTTTGAGGATCATTTCTGTGTTTTAGACTTTTAGTGGCGTAAGCTGATCAAGATTTAGCATTCTACAACATCATTGCATGCCACTCAATAGAAACCAAGAAGAACACACATTTTCAAACAGAGACAACTCCATGATCATATCAAGAAGAATTCAAGTCCAAGACATGATCAAGAATTGTGGATATATATATGTGTCCATACAAGACTACAAGTACACTAGTGAATGCACATTGCAGAGTACAAAGATTCAAAGAGGGCAAGATCATTTGAACCTAACCTGAAGTTACCGTTGTAGCAAATCTACCCTGGCCGCCATAGCCGTCTAGGGATCTGCCCCCGCCACCCTGATCTATGCCACCGACATCCCGCTCACCACCGCCCTCCTGGCCTCCGCCACCATCCACTTGGCCTCTGCCCCCACCGCCTCGGCCTCCACTGCCATCTTGCCTTCTCCCATCCCCGCCCCGGTCTCCACCATCATCAAGGCTTCCCCCTCCACCACCCACCATTCAAGGGAGATTTGAGAGGAACGAAGTGCCGAAGTGGGGACCGGGGCGACGAATCGAGTAAGAGATCCAGCAGTGATTCAACGAGGAGTGAGTGAGCGGCAAACAGAGGTGAGTGGTGAGGTCAAGAGGACAAACAGAGGTGAGAGTGGTTGTGCCGCTAGGAAGTAATGCATAGTTATGCACAGCTGCTATGCATTTAGGGCACACCGGTGTCAGTTAGGCTAGTTGGGCCGCCGATGATTCAAAACGGGCTGAAAAATTTTGCCCACAAGCCCATTTTACTAGGGGGTTCGGTTAAGCTGGTAAATTCGATTTTCGGCCAGCAACAAAACCCTAATCTAAACCTTGTGATGCTTGCCCTAAGTTCACTTCTAAAATTTAAGTTCTCACTAAAATTTTGCAAGACAAACAAGATAAAGAATCTTTTCCCCTGTTCATACTTTAAATGTTTATTCTACTACTCCAATAGCTTGTGTATTTTGTGCAAAAAATTAAAAATGATTTGGATGACATGCATGAAGCATTTAGAGTTAAATTTGATGAGTAATTACATAGAATTAAGAATGTATCTTGTGATGCTTTGAAGCTAGAGGTGGCTGTGCATAAGGAGAGATATGCTAGAGCTATTAAGAGCCAAGCCTATGAATCTTGTGTCACTTTAGCCAATGAGAATAATTATTTTGCAGAAAGCCCTTGAGAGGTTCTCTAGTGGAAAAAAAGCACATAAACATGGTTTTAGATCAATCCAAGGTTAGCAAAGCTAATAGAGATTTAGGGTTCAACTACTATGAGCATTCCAAGAGTCATCCTCTTAAGGTAGTAAAAGTAGTTGAGATTGAGAAGATAGAAGTTGCTCCTCTTGAGCCTACCAAAATTGTGTTCAAGTCTGTAGGATTTGCCTATAACCCTTGAAACATTGTAGGTTCTTCTATTTCATCTAGTATGATCCCTCAAAATGTCAAATATAATTGCACCTTTTTGCGAGAAGAATGATCAAATCATAGATTTATGCTTTATGTGAGCCAAGAAACTATGTTGTGACCATACTAGAGTCTTAAAGAGCTTTCAGGATTAGTCCTATCTAGCTAATGTCCTTAGAGTTGCCTCTAGACCTTACTTTGTAGATACGTTCTTTGATTCTTTTGGTGGCTTTAGAGAGCAATGTGGTCCTAGGTTCTAGCAGGGTAGGTTTAGCTCCGGAGTTTCCCCTAGACATAATTTTCATCGTTTTGGGCCACAACGAGGATTTGAGAGAGGTCTTGGTGCTCTAGGATGCATTCTCATGCTAACCCTTACTTTGGAGCTTCTTCTGTAGGTTGTGTGTATCAGTATTGAATACCTCACTCTTATTTCACTAACCCTAGTACCGAGGCACATGCTTCTTCTATCTATTTGATGTAGACTTTTCAGGTGAGGAGGAGATCATGTTAGCTTGTTTGGGTCTCCTACCTCACTTTTGTGCATCTGGTGATGGATATCACTTCTTAGGATGCAACTTAATCCAACTTCGACTATATCAACTACATCTCATTGCCAAGCGGTGTGACACATGTTCATACTTGAGTTATATCGATTCCCTACTTTCATATTTAGTATTGCATAATATTTGGGAGAGTCAGGGTTTTTAGGGTGTTATGAGTCACATCTTCTATCTTATGTCTTTCTTAGTCACTTCTCTTCTCTACTAGGTTTTCTAGAATCTCTAGCTAATGTCTAAGTTGAGCTTGCTTTTTTCTTTCATTGGTTTCTAGTAGTAGGGTGGCTAGTATTATAGATTTTCTACTTAGCTATTTGTTTTCCTTGGGCTAGAGACCATGTGGTGGAGAGATTTTCCCTTCTTGTAAGAGTTTTTTTCTTGCTTTTAGCCCTTATTTTTATTTTTGCAAGTGGTTCTTATAGTTACAGTACAAAAGCCTTCGGCAATGCATACCTAGCAATAGCAAATGAAAGCATTGCAGACTGAGCGAGCATTGAACCTCCCCCACATCTAAGTCACATATAAACAAGTCTTGACGCGGTCTCCATCACTTTTGCCTCCTCTTGTTCATTCCTCAAGTATTGCCCTACATCCACGACCATTTTCACTCAACTCAACCACGCCCTACCGTCACCTCCTCCGCAACCTCCACAGCCGTGGCCACCTCATCCATCGTAGAACTAGTTGTCACCGAGTCTTGTATCTCTACAGCAACTGCCTCCCCCATCAGATTGAATTTTTTGTTTTTCCCATCTCAACACCGCCAATCCAGATCTAGTTTGATCTGAGCCAAGCTTTCATGGCTTCATCCTAATTATGGCAACCTTAATATCAAGCTCTACATGGTCCATCACAATCATTGTACCCACCGGTCCAAAGACTGCTCAGCCCAAACACAGCAGCGCCGTTGTCAGTCACCTATGCGTCGATCTATGCCGCTTTACACCGCAATGTGACCCGCTTCCCGTAAGTTCCCTAATCCTTAATTTGCCCTAATTTTCAAATCACTAATTCGTTGGTTTGATTCATTTGTTAATTTATCTCATTTTTATTTCTTCTAAAGGTAACTATGGATCCCCTCAGTCAATTTATATGAGGCTCCGCTAAAAAATCTAAATTTGTGACCATTGCCCCGTGCTTGACAACCCCAGTCCCAACTGGTGATTCCGGATGGAACAATTGTGGTAAATAACTCTATCTGTTTGTTGTCTAAGATGTTGGGTGAAAATTATATGGTTGTTAAATCAATAATGTTGTGGTTGAGTTGATACGGTGAACTTATGGTGATGTGGATTAGTATTAATCTAGTACTTTGTTAAATTACCTATGATTCATGGTTCTGGACAAGAATTTCGTAAGGATTAATCCACTCTAGTACTTTGTTAAATCGCTTCAGAGAGATGAAGCGAGAGAGGCACATCTTATGTTTCTTAAATTGTTTCAAAGTGAGTGAGTGAGTGAGTGAGAGGCACACCATGTCTGTTAAAATGCTTGAGAGATAGCTTAGAGGATTTATTTCACATTGAGTACCTTTTTCCCAATGGTACCATGCACAAGGTAGAGTGTTTTTAATCAGTTGTACTGTTGAACCAGAATATGTAAGAGGTAAACTTTCTTTTACTTGCCTGCGGTTTTTGCAGATACTGTATGCAAGCCCACTGCCTAACAGTGTTACTGTACTAGCTACTATGACTGTGGCATGTGCAATAATGGGAAATCCTACTTGATTGGGTCAATGTCCATGGTTGGGAGCACTCCTCATGTGATTTTTTTAGATATTTGAAGTGAGACAAAGATTATATTATTGTGTAGGTTGATGCTGACAGTTTACTCTAGATTTTTTTTGCATGTAATTGAAGGTTTTCACTATAGTTTGGAAAATTGTGTTCATAATTAGAGTGGTAAGAGGATTATTTGCATTATAACTTGACTGGTGAATAGCTAACCTGACTATTTGTTGTTATCGATTTGACGCAGGATTGGTCTAACAAGTGTGATTTTATTTTAGAATAGCACCACCAACTTAATTCCCTCTTGGTACAACTGGCATGGTGCACAATCATTTGCTATTTGTTGAAATGCTTTGCAGAGCTGGACAATTTCTAACCTGCTCACCATCTGTATGTCACAATGCTTCATAGAGATGGGCATTCTTTTTCCATTAGTATGTTTCTCCTTTCTGCAATTATTGAAAAATTATACCAATAAAACACATATTTTCTTTGCATATGATTTAGATGGTTTATAGAAGACTTGATTGGATGCCTAGACCTTATCTAGTATTTGTTTCTGAATCAAAACATGTAAGTATGTAATGTTTATGGAATATTTGCCATATCATGCTTTGGGAATAACAGTAAAGTTTAATAAATTGTTGGATCTAGGTAATGTTTGTAAAGTATCATCTTATTCAGGATTTGGGATGTTCAAAAAATATGTACTTAGGAGGATTTTTAAATATGTAGAGCTTGTGCTGTATTTGTCTGAACTATTCTAAACAGTTCAGGTTTCGAACCTTGCATGTTTTTAGTCTTACACACTAGATGAGTAAATGTTGGTCTATTCACCTTCTAAATCACGGTATCTGGATTGCAGGAGCTAACCTCATGCTAAATTATTTCCATCCCCATTTACTGACCACACAATGGGAAATCTTGTTTGCATGGATGGAAGCAGAACTACATAGTTACATCAACCACTTTATTTCAATGCCCTTCTCCTCTCGATCAATTCTTTGTAAGGCAATCCCCTAAATTTTATCATGTTTATTTAGATCAATCAGGCGCTATACTTTACAAAATTCAGATCATGATCAAGAAGTATGGAACATGTGTCCATTACATCTAAAATTGTATCTCATCAATGCCAAGAGGTATAGAACAAAGGCATGTGAGGTTTATGTCACCTACTTGTACATGACATAGCTCATTGAATGCCAAAAATATTGAATTTCTTTTCCAATTAGTACAAGAGAATGATTTCTAGCAATATAATCCCAAATAATTTTTGTCTCTAAGATTCCTTGTTTTTCAATTGCAGAAAACTTAGGACTAGAAACTTTCAGACTTTGTGTTCTACTTCCTAAACTACAATCTTCAGCCCATTGTTGTGTTGTAATAGAGATGGATCTTCAATTTTAGGTTGGTGTGCATAATCATTTGAGTTTTCACAACACTTAGCTACAACTTGTAACATTCTGCTTGTAGAAGATGCTTCCTATAATGTAAGATGAGGAGGATTGCTCAGGTGTGAGAATTCTCTGTTGTGTTACAAATATCCTTTCCACACTTTCTCATTTAAATTTGATGTAAAATCTGCGTGCCTATTTATATATAACCCCCTTATCGTACTAAGTTCTTTTGATTCTAAGATGACCTTTCTACTATAGTTATCTCACTGAAAATATACATATCACAATTACAGATAACGTAGATGAACAGTTCTTACACAACTCAATGGATGGATAATGAAATAACCTATCGAAAACCTTTGCCATATTTTGTTGAAAGAAATGTATGCATTCTTGTTGGAGAGAGAAAAGCATATCAAACATGTTTATTTGATTGTATTGCCATAAATTGTACACTATCTGGTGGATGGTTCCAATTGAGTTTATTGTAGTGAGAAGTTGTATGATGTACATATTTACATTATTAATGAAAAAGCTTTTCAAGAGTTGTTTTGACATGTGTGTTCGATCTCTATTATGATGTCATTCAGATGAAGAATTAGGATATGGAGATTGAAAAATTAATAGAAATTTGTGCATGTTCTTCCAAATTATGCTAGTAATATATGCTAGTAATAAATGCAGGTCTATACACTTCTTTAGCAACGTAAAATAAGCGTTGTTGGTGTAGCATTGCCAACTTGCAACACTTGTGTTTTGCTTTATCAACACATTTGGAAGCATTCCTATAGAACCTTGCAACGCCGCTTTTGGCAACGCATCCAAGAAGCATTGGGAAAACTCGTAGCAACACCTACTTGAGATTTCAGCAACGCATAGATACATTGCCAGAAGGAGGTTCCTCTTGTAGTGTTAGGGATAGTTTTAGTTCTTGCTTCCTTTTTGCATCATGCATACATGAAATCACATTATAATTTATGCATTTTAAATATGAGTTTTGACTATTGTTCTTTTGTGCTGTAATCTTAACTTGATATTACTCTTTGTCATGATTATGCCTACTTAGCTAGTTTTATCATACTTTTGTATGTATGATTAATTATTTGTCATGCTAGCTTTATTTGCCAACTTAAAGATAATTGTATAATTGGTATCTTTTAAGTTTACTAAGATGGACCTTTTGACTTGTTACTCTTTAGTGATCCTTTTATTATATATGTCATGTAAAAAAAATACTCTATTAAGTATTGAATATTTTATTGAGGTTTATTTAGTGCTTTATTAGTTCTTTGGATAATCAAGTCTTCCTCATTGAACTAGTGCCTAACTTGATAAAATAAGCTTTTGGAGGTGGAGAAGTGTTTTCGAGATCAGATTCCATACATCTCAGTGCCTTCTAGGAAAAGTTCTTATGTTTGCCTCATTTTCCTCAAGAAAGAGGTGATTTTATGATTTTGCTCTTGTGAGGGTTTTGGCTTTAACTATGCTATGATTTAGCTTACTATGACATGTGAGAACCAATCCAAAGTTATCTAAATCATCAAGGATTTGCGAGCAAGAGCAAATCAATGCTTCCCTCTTTTGCTTGATTTTGGTGCAACTCTCCTTGTTTTAGATAATGTTGGAACTTTTTCATTGATCTCCATGACCCATGATTGGAATAGGTTCCTGATATCCTAGGGATTATTTGTGCGAAGTTTCACTGCATTTTGATCAGTGGTTTGAGAGTTGGATCTTTTCTTAGATCATGTGTAGTGTTGTTTGCACTGTTTCTTGGTGAGAGGTCAGACCACGAGGAGCTGAGCGGTCCAACCATAGTGCGGTCATATTGGCACGGTTAAATTAGTGTCCCAGGCGATCCAACCACAGGATGGTCAGACCGATGCCGCTAGCCATCGAATCGTTAGTGGTCATATCAGAGTATTGCCGATGGTCTAACCAGTTTGAGAGTCCTTGTGGATTTTGACTCTTGGTTTTGAGCTTGTTTTTCACTGCTTGTTGTTGGTGATACTTGGAGAAGGTTTTAAAAGAGTTATTCACCCATCTCTAACTCGACATACCCGGTTCTACATATACATAATAATACTAAAAAGTGTAATAGGATGGTCACCAAAAATCCATTCTCTTCCAACGAGCACTATTTTTCACAGTCCAATAAAAGTATCCACTGGCCACCAACCTCTTCCACATTCAAAACATAGGCCACTCTTTAGTAAAAAAAAATACAAAAGTTGCTTCACCAACATTGGTTATTGGTTATTGACCGATATGGTATGTTCTTCTTGTGGCTAACGGCTATAGTTCGCTTCTGCTAAATATGTGATTTTATTTATGAGCGCTAGAACACAATGCTATACCGTTCGGATTGATCCAAATGGTATAGCATCCAATCAACACTGCTCCTCCTCCTCCTCCTCCTCCTTCTTTTCTGCCGCTTCCCTCCCCTTCCTCTCTCTTCTCAGTGCCACCCTCCTTCTCCGCCTCTCCCCGCCCCCTGCACCACCATCCGCGGCTGGTGGTGCTGTCGCTGCCTCGCCCGCACCCTCGACCCCTCCTTGCCGCATTGCCCTATCCCACCCAACCTAACTACCATAGCCGCTGCTGCCACCGCCCTCCGACTTTGCCCACTGTCCTCCTACCCCGCCCATCACCCCCGCCGCCACCCACTGCCGGGCCACCGCCTCCCTCAACCTTCTTCTATGTCTGGCAGAAGGGTGAACCCGTAACGAGGGAGCCGAATCCGGCGGCAGAGGAGAGCGAGGGGTTAACGGCGGCAAGGAGGGAGAAAGCAACGGATAGGAGCGAGAGAGTACAAGAGGGAGGGAGCAGCGGCATGAGAGAGGAGCGGTGGTATGAGAGAAAGAGAGGGGGAATGGTATACCGTGAGTTGATAGTTTCTCTCTATTTATAGATGGTTACCACTTTAAACCCCTCCGAGTTGGTCATTGCTTACCACACTTCGACATGAGTCGGTAGTTTTTCTCTCTAGATGGTTACCAGCCTGAACCCCTCCGAGTTGGTCATTGCTTACGACACTTAGACATGAAGTGGTAATAGATGTGAACCCTATTTTTTCAATCCAACGGCTCAAAGAGAACCAACCGATGAACTCAGACGCGGCGGCGGCGTCCCAAAACCCTCCTCTCGTCCCCTTCCTCCTCCGAGCTCTTCTGCAGTCTTCTTCTCTCCATTCTTCTCGTCCTCAATTGAATCCACTCTCTTCGAAAGGTGGCCTGAATCTTCGGCTATGGACGACATCGACTCCAGGTACGAGATCCCACGGACCGCCGAGTTCCTCCGCGGCCGCGCCTACACCAGGGTCGCCCTCCAGGTAATCCAATCCACATCGATTCGGTTCTTTCTTTCTTTCTTTCTTGGGAGTTTCTTGGTGCTTTTCATTTTGGCCTTAACGTTGGTTCTTTGGTTTGGATTCTTGGTGCTTTAGTTCCCGGACGAGATGCTCAAGGACGCGGTGGCGGTGGCGCGGGCGCTGCGGCGGGAGCTCGGCGGCGGCGGGGTCAAGGTGTTCGTGATGGCCGACACGGCGTACAACTCGTGCTGCGTCGATGAGGTGGGCGCGTCCCACATCGACGCCCAGTGCGTCGTCCACTACGGCCACGCCTGCATGAGCCCGTGAGCCCTTCTTACTTTCCTCATCAGTTCTTGCGCCCTTTTCCTTTCAAAAGATATGAGCTTTCAAAAGGGGCAAGATATGGCTAGAATTATGGATAGAATTGGAGAATGATGGATTCTTTGATGTTTTGGTTGGCGGTAAGGTGGGAGCTTGGTTGCATTTATGTTGGGTTTGTGAGGATTTGGTGTCTGTTAGCTGATTTCTGTCAAGGGGTAGTGTTTGTTGGAGTCACGATTGGATGTTTCAAATTGTTTTTATTGGGGGTATTTGAAATTGCTAGGTGATCATGGCAGAGATGGTCTCGAGTCTAACCTAGGCATTGGCAGCTCGAAATTTAGGAGGAAACTGTTGATGGTTAATTGAATGTGTTCCCTATATGTTCAGTCATGATGCTAAGTGTTTATTATATCAATATTTCATTTTTATGTGTTTATACTTTATACACTTGTAACATAAATGTTTTTCCATCATTATGTATATAATTTGTTGGAAGTCTTTGCCTGTTAGTTTCACACTAAGCCTGTTAGTTGCACACTAACACTCTTTTGTGCTGACGAACAAATTTAAATGCAGCACATCAAATTTGCCAGCGTTGTTTGTATTTGGGAAGGCACCATTGAATGTCAATGCTTGTGGCGCTCATTGCTGGAGTGCTCGAGAAAGCAATAAACGATTCGGTATGGCCCAAATTATTTCTTGTGTTCTGAAAATTATGCTTCAATTCATGGAATAAGCATTTATTAGTGAAAAATGAAAATGATTTAATTTATTGGTAGCCTTAAAAGCAATATCAGTCGGGAGCTCAGAACAGTAGCTGTTTCAGTTTGATGTTGTGTTTCTGTTGTATTGCCGATGAATGGCTAGATCTGCAAGAAATTACCTGTTTCAAGGCAATTAGTATGCAAGGCATCCTTAGGGTTTTAATTGATCTGCTTAGTATTTGTTTCTGTTGCTGCACATTTTCACCATTTCTACCATTTGCATGTTTGACCATGAAATAGCTGATATGAATTGTGTAAAGCTATAGATTGCAAGCTTTAGTACTTCTATTTGTAATATTCTTTGCTACTCTGACTTTTATCAAATAGGTTTTATGTGGATTAGAATATGCACATGCATTGGATGATGTTAAAGGAGCAATCATGGAACTATGCAAATCACACTCTTGCAGTCCTGAAGTCCAATATGCAGATGTTCTGTGTTCGGTCATGAGTCCATCATCAAGTCCTACTGCAGAACGTCCTCAATCCAATGGAAGCACTCATAATGATGATTTATCTATACACAGTGATGGTGTGGCAACATCTGTGAATAATTGTTGCAATGTGGAAGGGTCTACGCGCAAGTATAGCCTTGGAGGCCTTACATGGGGTATATCCATAGATGAGAAAATGGAGGACTATTTGTTATGTTGGATTGGACAAGATAACTCCGCGTTTGCTAACATTGTTCTTACCTTCAATAAATGCGATATAGGTTTGTGTTCTTCTTCCTTATTTTATGGCTGATGGGAGGATTGTTTGAATGTGTTGCTTTAGAATATATCAATCTACAATCCATTTTGTTCTCTTAGTTCCAAGTGAAATGGATCTAATGGGCTCGCATCCCCTTCCTTTAGTTAGAATAAAATAAAGCAATTTCAAACTAATCTTCATCATTGACATAAGTGTAAACACTAAACAACGAATAGAACAATATAAAAACTATATGGCATACAGCTTTCTTGGAGTGCACGCTTCTTTGTCTTAAGACTTCTATTCTTAATGCTTGGTCGTGCTATAATTTCTTGTCAATGATTTGTATTGTTGATGTAGTTATTGTCGCTCCCTGCATTTTATAATTTAGCTTGGAATGCAGACGTGCAAGTTAACCGTTCCAGTGTCGTGTCATAACATCAGTTTGAACAACCTTTGTTTACATAATTGCTCCAAAGCAGATATCTTTATAATGAAATTTTTTGAATATTTATGAAATGTTTTTATGCAGTCAGATATGACACAATTGCAAATCAGTTGTCAAGGGATGCCTCTCATCTGATGAAAATTCTTAGGCGCAGGTACAATTTTGTGCAGCATTTATATACTTTTTTCTTTTTGTGAAATGCAAGTATGCTATTATATGTGTACTATTAATTACAAAACACTGTGATTGTAGATATTACCTTGTGGAGAAGGCAAAGGATGCAAATATTATTGGCATTTTGGTGGGAACTCTAGGTGTTGGTATGTACATTGCTAACTTCAATATTAAAAATGTTTGTAGTATTGCCTGGTCTTGGCTCTGCCACATGACTTTGAGGTACTGTTTGAATGGTGACATCATATTTTAGCATTCCCTCAATATTTCTGTGATAAACATGCCATGTGTTGAGCATCAAAGTTCGTAGTTCCTGCGGGGTTTAATTTGGTTCAGTCTGCTCTGGCCTGATTGGTTCAGTCAAGGCTGATTCAACTGGGTTTGAAGCAGTTCAGTGAGGGACATATGCATGACTTGTCCAATTACCTTGATGGTCTGACCGGACCAAGCTCTGGTTCTGTTTTTTTTTTCCTGTTGAACTGCCTATTTGGTTTGATTTTCAAATTTGTAAATACTTTCACTAGACTGCCATTATTCCTTTAGCTTTTTGTATTTATTTGGCTTGTAACTTTGGTACAAACATAGAAATGTACTTATGTGGTACATTGCATTGTTTCATGATGCAGCTGGATATCTTCACATAATTGAGCAAATGAAAGATCTGATCAAGGCCGCTGGGAAGAAGTCTTATACATTGGTCATGGGCCGGCCTAATTCTGCAAAACTTGCCAATTTTCCTGAGGTGCTACTAAATTTTAAACTGTTTTTCTCTGCTTTTCATATGAAGTTTAACTGACTGTGATCAATTTTTTCTATGGCAGTGTGAAGTTTTTGTTTATGTTTCTTGTGCACAGACTGCACTATTGGATAGCAAAGAGTTTTTAGCTCCAGTTATCACACCATTCGAAGCTGTATTAGCTTTTAGCAGGTACACGGCATTATTGACTCTAATAGTACCCTTTACACACTTGGGTTACTCATGGATGAATCACAAGTTTATATGAAGTTGTGGCCATCAAATATAAAGAATTTTATATCATTCTTATTCAAGCAGTTGCACATTTTCAGGGGAAGAGAATGGACTGGAGAATATCTTTTGGATTTCAAGGATTTGATCACTTCAGATAAACAAGAAGCTGCGAGCAGAAGTGAAGAAGCGCGATTTTCCTTTATCAAAGGAGGCTATGTGGAAGATAATTGTACTCAAGGTATTATGCACTTCAGCCTATTCATACGTCACTGTATGCACAATTTTTATTGACCTGTTGAAACTCTAGCAACATTAATGTGTTATTTATTAAATTCCATCCAAGGGTAAAAAAAGGGTGGCAATCCACCAGTTACCAGCCCAGACCGGTAAAAAAACGGTTGGAAAAGTTCTAAATTTAAAATTTGAAATTTGAATTTAAATTGATGAACAGTTGTTCTGGGCGGTAACCAGCCAAAAACTGGTCTAATTCAAATTTTGAGTTTAATTTTTGTTTGATGAAATTTAGCTGGTTTAAAACCGGTAACCGCTGGCAACCGGTACTGGAGGGGGGTCCAATATTTTTCCGGTTTTTGAATCCTTGGTTCCAATTTTCTTGTGGGAAAACATCGAGCAGAAAACTCCATGTTCTACTTAATAGTTCTGGCCTCATGGCTCATGCATTCCCTTTACTTTTATCTTTTTTACTAAATCATTTGTGTTCTCCCACCGCCCCACAGAAAATGAGCAGTCAGAAACATCACTTGCACTGGCTGAGGTAACAGAGAAGGCACTAAGTATCCGAAACCAGAGTAATGATGCAGTTCTTTACCAAGGAGGAGCAAAGTCTGCAATCGACTACCTCAAGGCGCGGTCATACCGTGGTCTCACTGGAGAATATGAGGGTCCAGCAGCAGACTCAATCTTGATAGGCAGAACAGGGAGGGCTGCTGGCTACTATGATGAGAAAACAGTGAATTCACAATGAATGAATATTGCACCAGGTACTGTAGGCATTTGCATCCTGGATAGTTTACTTTTGCATATTGTTTCATTATAGTGCGGGAAAAAGATATTTTTTGTTGGCCGTTGACAGACTTATCTTTGGTGTGCTTCTACGAGCAAACTTGTCTTCATGTGAGGGGATCTAGCCTTCTTTAGCTTTTCTTTCAAGAGGCAGTTTTGTATATTAGAAACTACTGTGTTCACAGTGTTAGTTTTGTTGTTGGTCATGAGCCAAGCGAAGAAACACTTGTACCTTATGGAATTAAGTGTACAACTATGGCCTTGTTCAGAAGTTGATATATATGCAATGTGCCAACTTATTGTACAGTTCAGACTATTCCGTAGTTGCACTTTGGGTCCTGACTATAACAAGGTCCTATGTTTGTCTGAAAAACTTATTTGCCCTGAAGAAACTTGCCATTGAGAGAACAACCATTTGCCCATAAGACCTTCGTTTTTCTGTTGCTTAATATCCAATCCCCCTAGTTCCTTTGAGCTTGGGAGTGCACAAATGAAATCCTATTTACCCTCCACAAAAAAAAGAAACCCTATTTATTATTGGTTTGCCCTCCTAGCCAGAAGAAAGGATTAAATTGACACATTTAAACAAACATTTGCTGTTCAGGCTAATTCATCTTTTTCCCAAGTTCTTAATATCCAATCTCTTGTTCTTTGGGAGTGCAAACAAATAAAACCCTATTTTCTTTGGCTTCTCACCAGAAGAATGTAGATACAACTGTTTTGACATCTTGTACATAGACATGAGATGTAATGTATTACTAGCTACAAACGGGAATAAATTAATACCATTCTACATCCATGTGAGATATTCCCCCATCCGTGCATAAGTTATTCAGGTCTACAAGAAAATCTGGTCACGGAAAAAAAAAACCGGCCACGAAAAAACAGGGGTCACCGAGATTTCCGGATATAACCAGTAATAAGAAATCTCGGGAAAATACCTGTTCAAAGTTTGGAACCAAGTTTTGAATTTGAATTAAGGTAACCGGCCGAAAATTGCTAGTAATTAGCTTGAATTCGAATTTTCACGGTGCCGGAGCTGACTGGGATTTTCTCCCCTACCCCTGGTACCCATCCCGCCTCGATAACCGTTAACGAGATTGTTTAGATTCGTGCATACATATAGCGTAAAAGAAATCACCTAAACTGTGAAGTATCATGTGAAAATGACTTAACGGTGAAAATATGAAAATTTTCGATAATAGGCGTTGGATCGTGATCTCATAGCCTTGTTGGAAGCGTGCTCTACTACCCCTTAAATACCATTTTGCATTAAACGCCCCACCTATACCAACATTTGCGAAAACCCACCCCTGCCCGGATTCACCTAGCCTTCTCGCATGCTACACCAATATTTCCTTACTTTTTCCTTCATTTGCGACTGAGTTGATCTTGACCCACTTGGTTGTTGGTGTTCCAATTAAAGGAATGCGCGTAGGCTACGATAGCGGAAAACAAAATTTTTCTACCGCGCACACCAGGACATCATGCTAAGGAGGGATCATGGATCGTTACCACTAGACGCGCAGCGCAGCGGAAGAAGAGTTGGAGAAGCCGATCCAATCACGCGCGTCGAGGTAGTAGTGGAATTAGTCGATCGTCCCGAACAGATCGTCTCCTCCACACGATCAACCACACCACGTGCAAGATCCAATCTATAGATTGTTGATGCCGATCAACGCCGCAACGAGCAGCGCCTCCACCGGTATCCACACGTCCGGGGCTGGAACGCCGATCGCGAGTGTACCAGCACTCGCGAGCAGCTAGGGTTTGGCTCGGGAGGTGGTGGCTAGGGTTTGGCTCGGGATTAACAGAAGCATGCACCCCTCAGCCCCTCGCCTCCATATATATAGACCTCCTCACTTGGGCCTCGTGGACCGAGGCCCAATAGGAGTCTATCCGGATCTCTATCCGAATTGAGCCCACATCCGAATCACATTCGAATTAGTGTTCCAACCCGTTAAGTGTGCGACCTTGTAGGTTCACGTATACTTGGTCGCGACCCGGAAACGCCTTTCCGGTCACCCTGTTAATAGCGGCCTCTAGTAAGACATATTAACCCCAAAGTATACGTAAAGATCATATCGGCTGAACCTGTAATGTTCTCATGTATGAATCCCTTTGCCTCACGATATAGATTGAGCTCAAGGCGAGACCTGTGTCATCCTCTTAATAGCTCAATCACTCTCTCGATTCCGTGATGGATTATAAACTTGTGATTGACTCCTCAATCACCTTGGCATGGCCATGCACTTTCATAATCCATTACATCGAGGGGCCCAGAGATATCTCTCCCATAAGGAGGGACAAATTCTATCTTGATCATTCACATCCCACTACATGTTTCATGGCAAACCCGAAGACTAGTTTTATGACTACCCAGTTACGAAGTAGTGTTTAGTAGGCCCAAAATAAGCTACTAAGCATGTTGGGAACCATGATGATCTCAAGTCTAAGGATTCTACATAAACACTACTTGAGACCAACTGATGACACATGGAATCTCTGCAGTGTCTCATGGCGGGTCTATCCAACATATGTTCACTAACACATGTCCATATTATTGATTTGGTATCACCATACTATGATCCATGAGACATGATCATCAATCAATACATATGCTGATCTTTGAATCATATTTGTTCCTCATATGATATATGATCAGGGATCATTTAGAAATAGCAACATTTTAGCATTAAGAGTCTCATGAATAAGTCACATACTCATTGATCAATAATGATAATGTCTATTTCAAGGAACAAAGTAATGCATCATAAACATAGTATGTGATATATATAACATCTCCATGTTGCCTCTAGGGCATATCACTAACACCAATTTCTGTTTCTGTTAAATCCACCACTTCTAGGTATACTGATGGACAAGTTTGGTTTCTTAATTACCATAGCTACTTGTTCCAAGTGTCTGCAATACCAATATGCTTCTAGAAAATTCCTGGTACTGTAACATTGCACATACGACTTGATGCTGCTTCTAAACCCTCTCACAAAACTTCTGATGAAAAATGCTTCTTGAAGAAGATGTGGATTATTATTGTTTGCCCTAGCTCTAGTGGTAGTGATGGGAACGGGGTCCCGATCTTCCAACAGGTTCTGGGTAAATTCGATTTGGTGGAGGCGCGACACAAATCGATCCGGCTTCCGAACGACACGTTCCGAACCCCGCAATCGCAGCACCACGTCTCCTCAGGTTATCAACCGTGCGCAGCCCGGTTGACCTCGCCAAGAAGGCTAATCCTCGCCTGCGAATCGAAGAACACAAGCAAGAACAAGGAAGAACACAACTGAATTGCAGATGGATAGATTTAGCACTCGAAAGTTGGGGTCTCACAAACCGATGAACGGCGAATTGTTCAAAGACAAATCAATCTAAGCAAAACCCAAACCCTAATGGTGGGAGTGGCGGCTGGATATAGAGGATTTAGGGGCGTGCAAAACCCCTGGACGCGCCCCTAATGGGCTCCAACACGATACAAAGCCGATCGGCCCAAAAGACGGTGGCGCAGCACCCTGACAGATTCTGAACACCCACTTGTTTCGACGATTCCCGTTGACTCAGAAGGAATTTTGACATGGGACCAAAGCCATAGGAAAGGTGGTCTTCTCAGCTTTCCATACATATGTGGAACGTCTAAAACGGAGTCCGGATACGATCTGGGCGTCCGTTTTAGTGCGGTCTGGTCCTGGACTCCGAATTGGATTCGAAGTCGGTTTGAGTTGGGCCTCCAACATGATTCGACCGCCCTTGCTGGACTTGTGCGCCTTGTAGCCCTTCTCCAAGTATTTCCAGGTCCTCTCCATGGTTCCTAATCATAATTAAATCATTAGGTAGCAATCTATTCTCAAATGAACAAAAGAAAGTACTTAGGAACGAGCTCACTGTAAATTCAATTGTCGGCGCGAGCTCTAGTGATTGGTCCTTGAATGTCAAGTGGAGGAGTGTTGTATGTATCCAAGAAGTGATGTCCTCATCATCCTCCCCTCTTGAAGCGGAGTTGTCCTCAACTCAGCCTCATCTTCTTCTCCCAAGTATGGCTTCAAATCTGAAATGTTAAAGGTGGGACTAACCCCAAACTCGGGAGGCAACTCAAGTTTATATGCATTATCATTTATCTTCTCAATTATCTTAAAAGGACCAGCAGCTCTAGGCATCAATTTTGATTTTCTTAACTCAGGAAATCGATCCTTTCTCAAGTGCAACCAAACAAAATCACCCGGTTCAAGTTTAACTTCCTTTCGACCTTTACTACCAGGTCTTTGCATTCATCTTTTCAATGTTTGCCTTAGTCGTCTCATGCATTTTGACAATAAAATCAGCACGCTCCTTAGCATCATTATGAACTCTCTCACTAGTAGGCAAAGGTAAAATATCAATAGGGGCACGGGGATTGAATCCATACACTACCTGAAAAGGACTTACCTTAGTGGTGGAGTGTTCCGCTCGATTATATGCGAACTCAACATGCGGCAAACACTCTTCCCACAACTTCAAATTGTTCTTCAAAATAGCTCTCAACGTGGTAGACAATGTGCGGTTCACCACCTCAGTTTGGCCATCAGTTTGTGGGTGACATGTTGTAGAGAACAGCAACTTTGTACCCAACTTGTTCCATAGAGTACGCCAAAAGTGACTCAAGAACTTGACATCACGATCTGAAACAATAGTAGAAGGCATACCATGCAAACGAACTATCTCTTTGAAAAAGAGGTCAGCAATATGAACGGCATCATCGGTTTTATGACATGGTATAAAGTGAGCCATCTTAGAAAAGCGATCCACAACAACAAAAATGCTATCCCTCCCCTCTTAGTCTGGGCAATCCTAAAACAAAGTCCATAGAAATATCTCGCCTACGAATAGAAGGAACAGGAAGAGGCATATATAAACCATGTGGATTCAAGCGAGACTTAGCTTTTGACATGTAGTGCAGCGAGCAACAAACCGCTCAACATCTCGCCTCATCTTTGGCCAAAAGAAGTGTGTGGCAGAACATCCTCTGTCTTCTTAGCACCAAAATGTCCCATCAAACCGCCTCCATGCGCCTCTGCAACAACAAAAGACGAACGGATCCAACTGGAATGCATAGGCGGTTAGCTCTAAACAAATACCCATCATTGATCATGAATTTATTCCATGCTTGTCCCTCTTTACAATGCAACAACACATCCTTAAAATCAGCATCAAAAGCATATTGTCCTTTAATAGTTTCAAGACCAAAATGCGACAATCAAGTTGAGACAACATGGTATAGCGTCGAGACAAAGCATCGGCAATCACATTATCCTTCCCTTTCTTGTATTTAATGACATAAGGAAAAGATTCAATAAATTCAACCCACTTAGCATGTCTACGATTCAAATTGGTTTGACTACGAATATGCTTAAGTGATTCATGATCGGAATGAATGACAAATTCTTTAGGCCATAAATAGTGTTGCCACGTCTCTAAAGAACGAACAAGAGCATACAATTCTTTATCATACGTGGAATAATTAAGAGCAGGACCATTCAATTTTTCACTAAAGTAGGCAACAGTTTGCCTTCTTGCATCAAAACACCACCAATACCAATTCCGCTAGCATCACATTCGAGCTCAAAAGTCTTACCAAAATCCGGAAGTTGGAGCAATGGTGCGTGTGTAAGCTTGTCCTTCAAAAGATTAAAGGACTCCTCTTGTGATGGCCCCAATGGAACATGACGCCTTCTTTGTCAACTCAATCAATGGTGTCGCAATGGTGCTGAATTCTTTGACAAAGCGCGATAAAATCCTGCAAGGCCAAGAAAACTCGCGACTTGGGAGACCGTCGTGGCGTGGGCCAACTCCATATCGCCTCCACCTTGGCTCTATCAACCTCAATGCCCTGTGAAGTCACAACATAGCCAAGAAAAGAGACTCGATCCATGCAAAAGGTGCACTTGTCAAGGTTACCAAACAAACGTGCATCGCTCAAAGCATTAAAAACAGCACGTAAGTGATTCAAATGTTCATCCATGGACTTGCTATAAATCAAGATATCATCAAAGTAAATGACCACAAATTTGCCAATGAAAGGACGTAAAACCTCGTTCATTAATCTCATGAAAGTGCTAGGTGCATTAGTTAACCCAAAAGGCATGACTAACCACTCATACAAGCCGAACTTAGTTTTAAAAGCAGTTTTCCATTCATCGCCAAGTTTCATTCTTATTTGGTGGTATCTACTACGCAAGTCAATCTTTGTGAAAATTATAGCACCACACAACTCATCAAGCATGTCGTCTAGCCTAGGAATAGGATGACGATACCTTATAGTAATGTTATTAATGGCTCTACAATCTACACACATACGCCAAGAACCATCTTTTTGGGAACCAAAAGAACAGAACAAACACAAGGACTAAGGCTCTCACGCACGCACCCACGGTCCAAAAGGTCTTGGACTTGTCGCTGAATCTCCTTAGTCTCTTCAGATTGGTCCCTGACGCGCACGGTTTGGCAAGCTCGCTCCAGAATCAAGTCAATCTGGTGCTCAATCCCTCGAAGGGTGGAAGTCCGGAGGAAGCTCATCGGGAAAAACATCTCTAAACTCCTGCAAAGGTTAGTGATAGGAGCAGCAAAGTGCAAGGCATATTATCAAGAGAAAATAAAGCATCTTTGCACACAAAAACATAGCATATATCATTAACATCATCATTTCAGCAAGGTCTGATTTGGTGGCAAGCATAATAGAATTGTTCAAATGGAGTACTTGCTGTTTTTCAGATTTATCATGTTTATTTGGATCATTAGTAGCAGCAGCTCGCTCCCTATCGGCCTCTATAATCTCACTGAGTCAAAGGCGAGAAAGTAACTTTCTTTCCTTATGCATAAAAGTGTATTTGTTACTACTACCATGGTGTAAAGCATCATTATCAAATTCCCAAGGTCGACCCAATAAAAGAGAGCATGCTTGCATAGGAACCACATCACAATCAACATGATCAACATAACCACCAATGGAAAAATGGACTCGACATGTTTGTGTTACCTTAGCTTTTCCAGAGTCATTTAACCATTGAATATGGTATGGATGTGGATGCGGTCGCGTGGTCAAGCCAAGCTTCTTGACCAAATCGAGAACTTACCAAGTTGTTGCAACTTCCTCCATCAATGATGACACGTGCGCGACGGTTCTTGATTGCGAAGAAAGTCTGAAACAAATTATGGCGTTGAAGCTTATCGGGTTGTTGTACTTGTGTGCTGGGGACTCGTTGCACAATGATGCTCCGTAGCGTCGCTGTGGACGCCCCACCAAGGACCAAGTCGTCATCACCACCACCATTGTCGTTCGAGGCAGCAGCAACAGCATCATCATCCTCCTCGACATCCGAAGTGCTGATGTAACCTCCATCTTCAGAGCGATGTATGCCCGCTGGCTAGGGCAATTCTTCCGCACATGACCAAGCCCATGGCAGCGGTGGCACCGAATGTCGAGGAGCGGCCCGTTGAAGCCACGGAAGAAGAACTCTTGGCTGGAACCGCAAGGAATTTTTGAAGCATCCGCAGCGTGGCGTGGAAGGTGGCTTCGGTGGCGCTGCTGCAATCTTGTTCACGTGTGGTGGAGGAGAACGAAACTCAAGAAGACTTGGGCGATCCGTCGATGTAGTCGTGCGCGCGTGTAGAAGGGTCGTCCGTGCTTGCCTTCGCTGATTCCTTGCGCCCCGCAATTCTTTTTCTGCAAGCATAGCAAGCTGGAACAATCGGTTGTGATAGTAAATTCTTTATAATCAACAATGTCCTGAATTTCACGCCGTAACCCCCCGTAGAAACGACAAATCTTATCATCCGTGTCCTCAACAACCCCACAACGCATCATACCCTTTTGAAGCTCAGCATAATAGTCCTGAACAGAATGATCACCTTGTTCTAAGCGCTGCAATTTTTTTCTCAAATCAAGTTTATATGTGGGAGGAACAAAACGATTACGCATATCTTCTTTTAACCGCTCCCATGTATCAGGTTGTAAGTGCATGTTACTTAGTTCATTCCACCAGATAATAGCAAAGTCCTTAAACTCACTAGTAGCTTGTCTAACTCTATGTTGTTCAGAACCAAGTGAGAATTAAATTTCTGCTCACCGTCATCTCCCAATCAAGATATATATCAGCATCGTAAAGACCAGCAAAAGATGGAATGGTAAACTTGACTTTAGCAAAAGGGTCGTCGTTACCATGACGGTTCTGGTTATTACCTCCCATACCATGTCGGTTTTGCTGAAGACGCCGACGTAATCGTGCATCTTGTGTCGCCACGATCAATGTTGCCATCCGCATCATACATCGTGTCATCATCATGACGATGGCCGTCATTGACAGTGGCGGCGTGCCTCAATGTGTCCAACCGACCGGTGAGGTCGACCAACCGCCGCTCCACCCGCTCAATGCCTTCCGTGGTGTTCAACTTGGCAATGGCGCGACGATTGTGTCCATTCTCGTGCTGAGATCGAGTGATTGAAGCATTTTGTTTGTCGAGCGCAGCTTGTAGATGGCGCGACTAACACACTCGTTGAAATCGGCGGTGTCTCGTTTCCTTTGTCTCCGCCATGGTTAGTGGAAACACAGGAAAACAAAAGGATTATCCTATCAACTAGAAAGGAAGGACAGTGGAAACCCGCAAAGGAAGTGGGTTACCAAGCTCTTACAAGTGTTCTTACCATCGCAAACAGTAGGTGGTACAACCGGTGGCTGGTTCGTGATACCTAGAGAGTGTGACCCGGCGATTGCAAGGGTCAAAAACTGTGTTGTCCGGAAGTATGTATATGGAGCTTGGAAGGCCAAATATGTTAGTGGAACACAAGTCAATAATAGATAGTAAAGCTGAATAAATGTCCAAAGCAATGGTCCTAGTTGCTGGTCTAAATGTGTCCTATATCAGAGTTAAGATATGATGAACAAGGAGTCAAGACCAGAATAGTAAGGCAAAGACAGCAACAAAGATGGCCAGTTACTGAGAGACTTAATGCAGCATAAGCACAAAACAAATGAATTTCTGTCACCTAAAACTGTGCTCTTTTTTTTCTTTTTTTAGGCACAGAACTCAGGTGCCTTTGCTCTCAGGCAAAACCAGGTGCCGAAATTTTTCTTTTTTGTTTCTTTTTTTTGTTATTTTTTTCACAAAGCAGAGCACAGAAATAGGAACCACACAAAGTTTCACCTCAATCTAATGTAAGGTGTGTCCTACAGAAAATAATGAATGTGCTGTAAATTTGGTGATGAAAGTTCGGAGCTCGAGTACTGCACTTTCCAGGCCGAATTTGGGCAAAATAAATTCGCCAAAACCCGACCGAGTCAGGTCGGTTTCGGATGCAAAATTTAATTTCACCCAATTTCAAAAAAAAATCTCCTGATTTCGAGTCCGTATGCAAAAGTTATGGCCGTTTGAAGATGGGACTCCGAGTTATAGTTTTTGTGGAGGCCGAAACGAAATCGGGTGGAGGGAATTGGTGGAAATTGGTGGCGGAAGCTCGGGGAATGGTGGGGGATGATACTGTGTGATCACGAGACACGAAGGATGACTCAAACAGAGGGTGGGATATGGGTGGGAAAACAAAAACAGAGGGTGGAAAACGCGATGGATGACGGCTAGGGTTTGTATGGGATGAAGCGGAAGCAAGACAACCCGAAATAAAACACAATCTAAACCAGCAACACAACTCGACTAAGGACACAAACTCAACACTACGGACTCTGGAATCAAATTGTGCAAAGGCTAAACGAGATCTAGGACAGGAAGCAACCTATGACTACAATTGTTTTTTGTAGGGCTTTTTCATGGACTCTAGGATGAAACCGAAAACAACAAAGGAGGGTAACGCGAACCTGAAAGAACACCTGAAGCTCTGATTACCACTTGATGGGAACGGGGTCCCGATCTTCCAACAGGTTCTGGGTAAATTCGATTTGGTGGAGGCGCGACACAAATCGATCCGGCTTCCGAACGATACGTTCCGAACCCCGCAATCGCAGCACCACGTCTCCTCAGGTTATCAACCGTGCGCAGCCCGGTTGACCTCGCCAAGAAGGCTAATCTCGCCACGAATCAAGAACACAAGCAAGAACAAGGAAGAACACAACTGAATTGCAGATGGATAGATTTAGCACTCGAAAGTTGGGGTCTCACAAACCGATGAACGGCGAATTGTTCAAAGACAAATCAATCTAAGCAAAACCCAAACCCTAATGGTGGGAGTGGCGGCTGGATATAGAGGAGTTAGGGGCGTGCAAAACCCCTGGACGCGCCCCTAATGGGCTCCAACACGATACAAAGCCGATCGGCCCAAAAGACGGTGGCGCAGCACCCTGACAGATTCTGAACACCCACTTGTTTCGACGATTCCCGTTGACTCAGAAGGAATTTTGACATGGGACCAAAGCCATAGGAAAGGTGGTCTTCTCAGCTTTCCATACATATGTGGAACGTCCAAAACGAAGTCCGGATGCGATCTGGGCGTCCGTTTTAGTGCGGTCTGGTCCTGGACTCCGAATTGGATTCGAAGTCGATTTGAGTTGGGCCTCCAACATGATTCGACCGCCCTTGCTGGACTTGTGCGCCTTGTAGCCCTTCTCCAAGTATTTCCAGGTCCTCTCCATGGTTCCTAATCATAATTAAATCATTAGGTAGCAATCTATTCTCAAATGAACAAAAGAAAGTACTTAGGAACGAGCTCACCTGTAAATTCAATTGTCGGGCGCGAGCTCTAGTGATTGGTCCTTGAATGTCAAGTGGAGGAGTGTTGTATGTATCCGAAGAAGTGATGTCCTCATCAGGTAGGATTGACTAGTCAACGGTGCTATTATTGTTTTGAGTTTTATGCATTTTTAAAAAATTATTAAACATATTATTTACCAAACTTGCTTGACATGTTATCATATATCATTGATATTTAAAGACCAACTTGCAGCAATGGCGACAAATGTCTTTAAAATAGTAAATACTAGTTAATATTACATTATCATAGTTTGTAGAATATAACAATCCATACAAAAGATACAAATCATTTATGTGATAAGGGCGGAGCGGAGCAAGGTGACATTAGACTCGCATCCACCCACCCTAGTGTGGGGGTGAGGTGGGGTGCATTGTGGCGGGGTCAAGGCAGGGTGAGGATCTAGAACTCTAGCTGAAAGGGAGGGGATATTTTGGAGGGTTGTTTTGGTCTTTTATAATTTAGCCATTAGGGTTTGTTCTTCTGTACTAACCGCATTTGAATGGGAGTTTGATTGAAGTTGAAAATCCATAAAAATATCAGATGTAGGAGAGGGGATGTTCTCTAACCATGCATGGATCTCCTCCCCTACATCTGCTATATTTTTTGGAATTTTTGAATACCTGGTTTTCATAGGTTTTCAACTTTTAAGTGGTTTTCACTCGATATGTTCTCTTGATTGCACATAGCATGGTGCTGTTTTTTAATACTGTAGTGTCCTACTATTTGATGGTTGTCTAGTCGGAGTCATAAAAATGCTCATATTTTTGTGTACGCCTACCACGGAATCCTCCTAGACATTGTTAGCATGAGTCAGTCATCCGATGTAGGTGTTAAAATAAGATGACAAACTCATTGTGCTAATGATTAAGGAAAGCTAATCATAACCATCTGGATCATTGTTGTTGTCGCTACACCACATTAGTCATTATCGCATACCACCATACAAGTAGCTTGTGATCCTTGCACGGTTGCACAATCGCCATCACAATCCCTAGCCATCGCCTCAAAGTCATTGCTGCCACCGGATTGAAGTTCCGTCATCGCCACCAACTCCATTGAGCAATTGTGTCACCACTAGTAAGCCTTTGACCTCGCTGACTGCACTATTGTGAGTGTCTTATTGAGTACTTCACCTCTGCACCCTCGTCTTCGCTAGAATTCCACTGGAACTTGTTGTTGCCATGCACTCGATTACCTCCACCACTTCGAGTTCACCGCCAGCCAACTCTGATGACCATTAGCCCTCGAGCCAAGTCCCTTAGCATTGCCAGGACCTTAGGAAGCTAATGCACGTGTTGTTGACCCCGTGCAAAGCTTACATCGTTGTCATGTTGTCGATCTGTGCCCTACGGGTGTCCTTCTCGCTGCCGACCACCGCGCTGACCTCCATTGCTAGATCTGAGCGAGTAGATGAGTTCAATGTAGCTTGAAGATGCTAGAGCTGATCTCACTGACCCTTAGTTTGCTGCCGCCCAAGACCACCAGCGTGACCGTTGATCTAGTCCACGTCAGTTATCCACGTGGTCAGCCACCTCAGTGCACAGTGCCACATGTGTGCCATGCTTCAGCCAAATTAGCTTGTCAGCTTACTTGTATGCTTGCGTCAACCCTAGCCTTGACCAGTTCGGTGGGCCGAGTTCACCGTGGACCGTGTCTATAACATGTGGGTCCTACCCATCAGCCTCGGTTGAATTTTGGAAATTTATAAAAGTAAAAGACTCCATAATATTCCTTGATCACACCTGTCAGTCTCTGAATTCTCTGTCGCTTTTCTTTTTCTTGAATTTCAAGCCGTTCCAACTTCCAAGAACTAGTTCTCTCTCCTGCGAATTCTGATTGAGCTCGTTCAAGTCTCTAATTCAGCTAAAATCAAGGCCTATTTGTGGTGAATTTTATTGAATTTTTTGAACTTATTTGTTTTCTATTTTTGGTTTTTATTTGGATTTTCTCTCTTATGTGAGTAAACTTTGACGTATCGGAATTGTTTGTTGAGCAAGGAGAAGTAGTTCAAGATCAATACTTCATTGAAGGCAAGTTGTGCAACCTTGATCATGTTGAACCTAGTATCTATAAAATTTATTTTGCATTTAAATTACATGCATTTCTATTTATTAAAAATGCCTTGGGAAGTAGTTATTGTCTTATTTGTTATTTATTCACCTTGTCATTTATATGTTATGATCCTTTGTCACCCTAGGATCGTTAATGTCAGTTGGTCATTAATATGTCACCAACATGGGTTAGTTAGATTGCTTAGCCATGTTGGGAGTTATGAAACGTTGTTTTGGAATCAAATTAAATTTGACTAATGATATATGGAATTGCTTTGTGAATAATTTTATGCACTATGTGTTACAATTGATGACATATGTTGTGCTTTAATATCAAGGGTGGATAAATAGTTTAGATTGGGGCGATTGGAAAAATCGTGTGCTTATGCTATGTGGAAAGTTGGTGAATTGTTGAATAGTTAGAGAATTTGGGTAGCATCATCCTAGTCAAGTAAGGACTTAACTTTGTGTATCATTAAACTAAGCCACAATGGTACAACTACATGTCTAGAATGAGACGGGTCTAGTTCAATAAGTTATCGAGTTTTGGTATTGACTCCTCATGTGGTAAGTTAAGCTTTGTGTTAGGGATAGAGGGTGTAACTACTTATGATGGTTGCATCATATGGATGGGGTGTACCGTTTACAAATCCAACGATGAATCCCCTTTCTACCACATTAGCGTTGTTTTAAGGGAGTGCGTGTAGAGAGGATAAGGATCATTGGGAGAAGTCAGACTGGGCGCAAAGTTCCTGAAAGGTTTTATTATGATCATCTTAGTCGCATGCCTAGGGAAACATGTAATTGACCAATAGGATGATTTGATTATATCATATGGAAAAAGTTGTACAACCTTTACAGAGTGTTAAATCAATTTATTTGAATAACCATGTCCTTGGTCATGAAAGTGCTCAAGAAGTTCACACAAGGGGTAGATTTTCATAACCAAAAACTGGGAAGACAAAGTTATGTGAAATTAATGGATGTGCTATGTGAGATCTTGTTACCTATTTACTATTTTTTTTACTCAAAATATGCTTTCAACTTATTTATTGTATTCACAAGTTGAATTTAGCTTTCTACAAAACAAGTCAAGTTAGCCATTTCCTTTGTTCAAGCCTTGCATTTATATACTACATTATGCATGCACAACTTGTTGAGTAGTTTATATGCTCACCCTTTCTATCAACACAAATTAGTTGTGAAGGAGAAGAATCTTCATCACTCTTTGAGGAGTACTACGAAGGAGGTTATGCGCTAGGTCAAGCTTGCCTGTGGCTTGAGATGGGCTATTTTTTTTTTGCTGGAGTTATCACTTGTTTTTTCATTCGAGTTTCTTCTTTAGTGCCAAGCCCTGTGAGGCATAATAAATGTAAACTCTGACAATAAAATCGTGACTTAGATTCTTAAATAATATTCGCTATTTTCTTAATTATATATGTGTGTATGGATGATATTACATTAATGTTACCACCGTGTGCACTAGCGTGATCCTGAACTAGTGTGATATACATAGAGGGTCCGAATTTATATATTCAAGTCCTAACAACTGGGACCTACAAACATATTTTGATTCTTTCGTCATATGCATTATGTGGGAGAGAGGATCGAGTTAGAAGATAGCAGACACACATAATCAGCCAAACATTTCATTCCTTTACATGCATATATACAATTTCATTACACCAGCATTCAATAAACACAAGGTATAATGATTGATTACAATTATATTCTTCCACCACTATATTAATCTCAAGTATAGTAATTCGTTTACTACACTTAACAAGAAATTATATATTCTAATTGAAATGTTGGTGTGATCGTGATACCATACAATTTTACTGTAGGAGGCCAGACACGCATTTTGTTTTAGAAAAATTATAATTAATAGATTAGAAAACTAACCCTCCTCTGAATTGCTGCAGACCTATATAACTGCGCTGACACACTGGGCACAGTTACAGTAGAGAGAGTAATTTAGAGAATAGCCAAACTATTTCCTTAAATGATGGATATTTAAATTCAGCAAAATAGTTTTTTTAAATGATCCAATTTAGGCCACAATTGCAAAAAGACCTAAATCTTTTAAGCAATTAATAGGGGCCGAAACTTAGTAGTGAACGATACCCATGCTAATTGTAAATTTTTATTAAAGATAAAAATAGTCAGCATGAACATCACTTCAAGGAATTTAGTATTCCTACTAACTTCACTCTAAATTACATTTCATACCATCCATTGTGAAAAGACCAAAATGCCTAAAATGACAAGTCATGCATACAGGTGGCAAGCCTTCATAATTTCTATGGAATTACCAATAGAGAAGAAAACCATTTTTCCTAATTAGTTTAGAGAAATTACCAACTATGCCATCCATATGGGAAAAATACAACAATGCCTTTTATGCTTAGTCAACATGCTAGGTGTCATGGTAACAAAATATGCATGAGTTACCAATGGAACCGTAAATCACTTTCATCCAAATGCAAATCCCCTTTGTAAGTAGCCACGAAAGCCCACTTAGAAATCATTTGGCACAAGCTTTGGTGAGCTCATCCCTCTAGATTTCTTCCCCAAATCTTGCTGTTGCTAGCTCTAATGTGATGACCCCAGTGTAGGTTCGGCCAAGGCAAGGCAAGGCCGAGGTCATTCTGTCAGTCTTTTACGTGCCTGGACCTGTTTAGGCTATTTGGGTTCTACCAGAATACTTGGGCCTCTGGCATCTTGGGGATTGACCCATTTTCTTGGCTTTTTTCTCCTGCTCCGGTCATCTCCAGCACACATGGTCCAAGGAAACCTCCGACTCCAGGCAAGACCGAAGGAGCAAAGAAGGCTCACTGCTAGGCGATTAGCACTCTCTCGAGGGCCACTGGTAACCGCGTGTTGAACATAATTGGATTCCTAGTCTTATTACGACTCGGAGAGATGTGTTAATACTATTAGGACTTATTTCCTTATCTAGAGTGACTCTTTTCCTAATCAACTTGAAGAGATGTTTTACAATGACAATCAGCTTCATTAAATTTTTCTATCTTATTGTAATTATTACATCATCATTATTTTAGTTTTCTCTATGAAATTTATCTATTTTGTTCTCTCAGAACTCTGATACGTTTGAGGGCTGATACACATAAAGAAAAGCAAAAGAGTATAACAAATGGTATCACAGCATAACAATGTGCGGAACGGCTCTGGTTCTTCTCATCTTCAATTGCTCCGACAGGTGTTATTGTTAACAATGATCTTTATTCATTAGCTCTGTACAAATTAAAGGATTAGACATTATGAGTTTCATCTACATCAGGGAACAGTATCTATCCAGCACTATTAGTGGACAGAATTTTGTTCATAAGGTCATGGTTTATTATTACGAGCATAACTGAAAATGACACGCTAATTAAATATTCATATTATTAAACCATGTTTGTCACCAAAGTGGTATTGCTTGAAAGTTTCTTAGATATTTAATTGTGCATATCAATTGTTTATAATTTTTGACACTTCTAAAATATCATGAATAACTGAGATCACTAATTGTAAAGCTAGGAGGTCGCCCAAAGACAAACCATTGCTTACGATTGGTGAAAGAGATCAATTGAACATACTTAGTAAACAAGTTAGTTTATCTAAAGATAACATGCATGTTGACTTAGGTATGATTGATTGTGGATCTATTAAAGTACGATGTTAGCATCATTGTTGTTTTCATCAGTGTATTTATATTTCATCCAAAGATGTGTTAGATGCACACTTAAAGTTTGTTCTTCCATGGTTCTATTTAATTTACTCAAAGTATTAATCTATAAGCATATTTAATATTTGTAGCATCCATTAATTTAATGATTCAAAGCTATGGGCTTGTCAAGTTTAACAGGCTATACTATGCTAATTGGTTCGAACAAATCCGGTTTCAACTCAGCGTTATGGATTTGGACCTAGCACTAGTTCTTGAAGAAAAGCCTGCAGTCATTACTGAGGAAAGTACCGATGATAATCGATCCTATTATGATTCTTGGGAATGTTCTAATAGGCTGGGTTTGAACCTAATGCGATTGACAATTGCTGAAATGTCAAGCCATCAATGTCCAAGTCAGATAATGCAAAAGAATTCATGATAAAGCTGAAAGAATACTCTTAGTCAAACATCACTGACAAGTCCATTGTAGGGAGCCTCATGAGTGAGTTGATAACCAAGAAATTTGATTGGCCATAACCAATTCATGATTATGTGACAGGCATGGCAAATATTACCGCAAAGCTAACATCGGTGAGCATGGATGTGAGTGATCATTTTTTAGTTTCAGTTCATTATGAACTTACTTCCTCCTGAGTTTGGCCAGTTTTAGGTGAACTACAATACTATTAAAGAAAAGTGGAACCTTCAAGAAGTCAAGACCATGTTGGTTCAAGACCATGGGGCGCGGCGCAACCATGAGCTAACTGCTCACCGGAGATCACAGGGCCAGTGGTGGGTGCGAAGAGGATAGGGGGAGGTGGGTATGGACAAAGGGGAAATGGGTGCGGCCATGCAGAAGAAGATAAGGGAAAAGACGCATGTGGGAAGGGAAGTTAGCGAGAAGGGCAATGGTGGGAAAGAGGAAAGAGGAGGGTGAGAGGAAGAAGATGGGGGTGGGGCCCACTTGGCGGTGGGAGGAAGAAGGAGAGAGGCGAATAGGGCCATGGTAGCAGATGGCTAACACATGACCGAGGGGGAAGAGCCTAGCCGCGCACGGAGACAGAGGGAAAGAGGAGGCACAAGCGCAATGAGATTCGGCCATGAGGCTCGGAGAAGGGATTCGGGCCGACCATGTGGCAGCCCGTGAGGGGTTAGGCCATTTAAAATTCTTTTTAAAATGCAAAAACTCTTGAAAATTAAATAAAAGCCTAGACAATAGTAGAAAATTCCAAATAAATCCTAGAAAATTATCAAAAAAAATCTAGAATTCACAAGAGACTCAATAAAAGTAAAATCAACTTAATTTGACCATAAATAAATTCAAGTTTTCATATATCTTTTCTAGGTTAAAAGAAAAGAAAGGAACAAAAATCCAGATAAAATCCAATTAAATTGACTTAAAATTTTAGGATGTCACAAACCTACCCCCTTAAGATAAATCTTGACCACGAGATTTGGACACCCTAGCATAGAGGTGGGGATGGTTGGCCTTAGATTATCCTCTTGTTCCCAGGTGGCTTCATCCACAGAATGATCACTCCACTATATCTTGCATAAACGGATGGCCTTCCTCCTAGTCTAATGTTCTGTCGTCTTAAGGATCTTAATTGGCTGCTTCCTGTAGGTGAGGTCCTCTTGAGGATCAAGAGTCTCAAGTGCTACTTGCTATGTAGGTACGTGAAGACACTTCTTTAATTGGGATACATGGAAAACGTCATGTACTCTAGTCATGGTTGGTGGCAACTCTAACTGGTATGTGACTTCTCCTTTATGACTCAAGATCTTGAATGGTCCCATGAACCTTGGTTCAAGCTTTCCCTTAGTTCAAAACCACTTGACTCCTCTAAGTGGGGATTCCCTAAGGTAAACAAAGTCACCCATTTTGAAGATCAAGTCTTGGTGATGATTATCAGCATAACTCTTCTATTAGGACTGGGCTATCTTTATTCTGTCCTTGATCTTTCTGATTTTCTCTTCAAAGTCTTGGAGCATATTAGGTCTGGGGTCTTGGGATTCTTTTGGCTGATCCCACAATATCAGGGTTCAATACTTTCTTCTGTAAAGTGCTTCAAAGGGTGCCATCTGGAGACCAGCTTGGTACCTGTTGTTTTAGGAGAACTCAGCATAGGATAGAGCATGATCCCAACTATCTCCAAAATCCAAAGCGCAAGCTCTTAACATGTCCTCTAACACTTGGTTCACTCGCTCCGTCTAACCATCGGTATGAGGGTGGTAAGCTGTGCTGAAGTTAAGCCTACTCCTTAACTCTTCAAGCAACTTTTGCCAGAACTAGGGGGTAAACTGGCTTCCTTGATTTGACATAATCTTCTTGGGAACTCTATGCAGGCATACAATTAATCCTGGATATGTATAGCTCTGCTAATTTGCCTCCAGAGTCAGTGGTCTTGATCGGTATGAAATAAGCTACCTTAGTCAAATGATCTATCATCACCCAAATGGAGTCATAACCGAACTAAGTGTCGAGACCCGAATATGCAAATCCGGACTCTCTGTGTATGCTGCACTAGTCCAGGATCACGCTAGTGCACACAGTCAAACATAGAGGTAATCATCACCACAATCACGATATTAAATAAGGGAATCTCAAATTATTAATCAATATCCAAAAGTGAGACCTTATGGTCAAGCTTACAATCTCAATAGCCTTAGGGGCTTAACAAAAATTAGCAGCGGAAAATCCAAAATGAAACGTAGCGGCCAATCGACATGCCCACGGCAATCGAGTGGGAAGCGAAGCCTAGAACGCGTAGTCGTCGAAGCACTCTCCTCCTGGAACCTCCTGCTGGTAGTACTCCTCATCCTCAACTGAGCAACATAGGCGTAAAGCCGTGAGTACATTGGTACTCAGCAAGCCGTTTGTAACAAATGATGCAATATAGTATGCAAGGCTTACCAATGGAAGGCTGAAAGGGTTAATTTGCATAAAACAACATTTGAAATTACCATAAATAGATTCAAGGCGAATGGTAAATATGACAATAATGAATAATCAAAGGAATTGAAGTAAACTACTTATGGACCTCCCATCCACAAGCTAAACCAACAGTGAATTAACCATCCACTGACCAACCACAAATTTTCCAAGAGTAACTATACCTCGTGTGAAATCACTGAGCATTGTCCATGACCGAGGACACGGCTATTCGAATAGTTTTACACTCTGCAGAGGTTGCACAACTTTGCCCACAAGAGATAAATCATCTTAATAGCCAGCATGCTTCCTTAGGCATGAGACCCAGATAAATTATCACAAAGCCTTTACCTCACTCCAATCTAGTTAGACATCACCCGCTAAGGTTTCATCGCTGAAGGGTTAACCACCACGATCGAAGCCCCTCTTGCGCCGTATGAGGACAAGAACCTGTTCCTCATCAGTGAGCAAACCAGTACCTCGGTACTCACTTACCAATGATGATATCTGAACTAAACATTTGCAAGTTAATCAGCTAGGTCTATCCCATACTAGACATGTGGTTGTGCGGTAAGACTCAGATCAATGGCGCACAAAGTTAAGTCCTTAAATTTACTCAGGCGAAACATCCACATCCCATGTGCCTCTCGCACCCCCTTTACTGCACGATCAATCGCCCAAGTGAAAACCAATTTTGTATAACCAACACCAATGACACTACCCATGCCATGGCAACAAGTTTTATAATCGTGGTTAACCACCACATTCAAGTATATCATTAAGTCAAGATTAATTAACCACATGTGATGATAAACCCAACGTACTAGTGATAAGTATGGCTAAGCAATTAAACGCATAACCCATGTGACAACTAATATTGCATCACTAAGTAATTTCCCATTCTATGGTGACAATGGAATCAGGGCATTCAAATTATCAAGGAGGAATAATCAATTAGATCATTAACTACCAATACAAGGGTTTTATAATAAAGTAGCAATGCATGATAATTTAAAGCAACATAATACATAATAGATTTGAAAACTGGGTTCAACATGATCAAAGGACACGACTTGCCTTGGCCTTGCTCAGTTGACGGCTCTTGATCTCCAAATCCGACGGCGGCTTCCTCGAACGCGTGATCTAACGAGAGAGAAAACAAAACGAAGAGACAAAATAAATTCAAATAAAATTCAAATGAACTCCAAAAATTCTCAAACCTGAACCAAAAGATAGAGCTCAAATTTAGATGAATTTAGGAAAACGAATCGGGTCAATCGGAGCTAGGACGAGGGAGAATGGGGCTCTGGAAAAAATAAATCTATAGAAAACCGGGAAATTGGAAAAGTGCACTGTGCTGCGGACCGGGCGCACGGGAGATTGGGTCTACGGTGGGCTCGGCTCACGAAACAGTGCGGGCTGACCGGGCTGCTGGCGCAAGCGGCTAGGGTTGACGTGGCAGACACGTGTGCAGGCATGGCTGACGTGGCGGCTAACATGGCGGCTGACGCGGCGGCTGACGTGGCCAGATCGGCTCACGGTTCTACGGTTCGGGCTGACGGGCGGGCCCGGCTTGTCAGCGGCTCGGTGCACGGCGGACCTGGCGCACGGGAAGGCGAAGCGGCGGGGTGGCGCGGTGCGCCCGGTGGCGGCGCGAGCGCGAAGTCGGGGCGCGCCGAGGTGCGGTGGCGGGCTCACCGGCGACGAAGACGACGGCGACGGCGGCGGTGGCGACGAGCGGCGCGGCGACCGGCGAGGCGCGGGCGGCGGCGGTCTGGTCGATGGACGGCGGCAGACGGCGGCGCGCCACCGGTGATTTACGACGATGGCAACGACGGCGACGTCGGCGGCGAACGACGGCGACGGCGGACGGCGATCGGACGGCGCATCGCCGGGCGGCGGCGGGCGGCGGCGCGGCGGCTAGCGCGAGGCGGCGGCGAGGGCGGCGGCGAGGGCGGCGAACCTCGGGTCGCGCCATTAAATACCCCGGTGGCGGCGGCGGCAGCGCGGCCGAGTGGGCTCGCCCACTAGGGTTAGGGCAAGTGGCGCGACAGTGGGCTCACCGCCGGTGGCACGACGCAGGCGACGGCCGGATGGCGCGCGGCGACGGCGAACGCCTAGATGGCGACGCGCGTGTCGCCATCGCGCTCAAGCGCGCGCGAGCGGCGGATGTGCGCGTGCGTGGCATGGCAGGCAGGCACGCACGCTGGACCGGGCCGGTTCGGGTTTTTGAGTTTTTCTTTTTTCCCAAAATTCATATAAATACCTTTGAGCTCTAGAAAATAGCAAATAAATCCGGAAAAATCACCAAAAATTCCAGAAAATTCCTTGAGACTCAGGGAACTCAAATAAAATGATCTTGGCAAATGTTAATGTTTAATTTAATCATATTAAATCTAAATAAATTCTGAAAATTCCTTTTAAGCTTTAATTAAATCCAGAAAATTCCAGCAAATTAATTTTTTTGAAAATTGGCTTTATAAACTCCAGAAAATCAGGATGTTACACTAAGTCCTGGGAAGTCTAGTGATAAAGTCCATGCCAATTTCTTCCCACTTCCAATCGGGAATTGGCAAAGGCTGCAAAAATCCAAAGAGGTCCGTGATGCGCCTTGACTTTTTAACAGGTGTCACAGGCATCAATATACTCAATGATTTTTCTCTTCAAGCTAACCCACCAATATTTTTCTCTAAGATCTTGGTACATCTTGATATGACCTAGGTGGATAGAGTAAGGGGTCTCATGGGCTTCTCACAGAATCATATCCTTAATCTCTTTGTTATTGGGCACACAGATATGATTCCCATACCAAACGGTTCTGTGCTCATCCTCACTAAAACCTATGGCTTTTCCTCTTCTCATGTTCTTCTTTATCTCTTGGATATCTTCATCCACCCTCTAGGCTTCTTTGATCTGATCTAGTAGGGTGGGTTAAATCTCTAGAGTTGCAAGAGCACTCTGGTCCACTAGATTCCAGCTAAGATAGGCAGCTCTCTCCTGAAGTTGTGTCTGAACCTTTTCTACCAAAGTGCAGTTTGCATAGATCTTTCTACTCAATGCATCTACTACAACATTGACTTTGCTTGGATAGTAATGAATCCCAAGGTTATAATCCTTAATCAGCTCTAACCATTTTCGCTGTCGTAGATTGAGCTCTGTCTGAGTAAAGATATACTTCAAGCTGTTATGGTCTATGTAAACTTCACAACGGTTACCAATAAGATAGTGCCGCCAAATTTTCAGAGCATGAACCACTGCAGCTAACTCCAAGTCATGACTGGGATAGTTGCACTCATGGGGTCTCACTAGCGTGATACATAGGCTACCACCTTGCCTTCTTACTTTAGAACACAACCAAGTCATTGCCAAGAGGCATAACATAATACCTCAAAATCCTTGCAGATATTTGGCAAAACGGGTAGTAGGGTTGATTAACTTTTTCTTGAGGGCCTGGAAACTCTGCTCACAAGTTTTTGTCCATTCAAACTTCTTCTCCTTCTTTAGAAGTTGAGTCATGGGCTTAGCTATCTTAGAGAATCCTATTATGATGTGCTGATAGTATCTGGCAAGTGCAAGGAAACTCCTGATTTCTGTTACTAATGTAGGTTCCTTCTAGTCCATTACTATTTATGATATGCCATCATTCGTCTTGATGAGGAGAACAGGTGCACCCCAAGGTGATGAACTTGGTTGGACACAGCCTTTGTCCTTCAATTCTTAGATTTGCTTTAGTTCGGCTAACTCACTAGTTGGCATACAGTACGGTCTCTTGGAAATGGGGGCTGTACCAGGGACTAAGTCAATCATGAACTCAATGTCCTTACCCAGTGGCATTCCAGATAAGTCTTCTGGAAATATGTTTGGGTATTCCCGTACGACTGGTACTTCTTTTAGTACTTGGAGATGATTAAGGATGCACTCTTCCATTGCGGGAATCTTTGGTGCAAAGGTCACTTCCAATCCCAGACTATTGGTTAGGGTGATGGATCAGTGGCACAATTTATTGGACCTTTATTCTTGGATAACTAGTTCATACCAAGAATGACATCCAACCCTTGAAAGTCTAGAACTACCAGCTCAGCTAAACAAGGTGCTCCTTCAACGAGCAACTCCACTTTTGGGCACAGAGTCCTGGTTTTCATTTCTGCTCCAAGGGAATGGACTAGCATGGAATTGCTAAGGGGAACTAAACCTAACCCATTTTTGACCACAAAAGCTTTGAAAATGAATGAATAAGAAGCTCCAGAAAGAAACAAAACTGATGTTGGTACTGAGTTCACTAGAAACTTACCCAACATGACATCTGGCGTAGCTTGGGCTTCTTTTACTGTGACATGGTTCACACACCATTTGATGAAGTTTTGGGGCTTCTTGAAGGCTTGCCTAGAGTTCTATCCTCCTAAGGATCCTACATTTGCTGCAGCTTAGGGCTTCTTGGGGCAAGACATGGCAAAATGTTCCATCTCCTTGTAGTAGAGGTAGGTCACACCATCTGATGGGGTGGTGTTCTTTGGCACTAGCTCACTAGTCGGAAGGGCACATATCACCTAAGGAGCTGAGCAGTTGGCCTGGAAAGGTGGGTGGTTTGCTGCTGGCCTGAAGCTGTCGCATGGTGGTGGAGTGCTGCAAGGTTTAGGAAAACCTCCTAGGTTGACCTTCTGAGTGGCCATCCCTCTCTTGCAGTTCTCCATCTCGACATGCTTGCCCTTCTGGCAAATAGCCTTGCTAACCAACTGGTGGAAGTTAGCGCAATCATTGGAGAGGAGCTGGACTAAAATGTTGTTGTTGAGGTGCTCTAAGAACCTATCCTACTTCGCCTCATCAGTGTCGACATCTTCCCGTGCATAGCTGTAGGACCGGACATGCAACAGAGGGGAGGTGAATGGTGCCTAGAGATTTTTCGGCTAAATATTCACATATTCTTTTTTCTCCAATAACTACAAAGCTGTGAAGATTAGGATATGAGGTCTACATGAAAACAGAGGAACACAGAGCTCAGTACGACCACATCAGAACACAATGTGGTTGAGACACGACCACTCAACGGAGGCACAACATGGTCGATTATGACTACTAGTCGGAAAACATAAGACAGCCAAACTAAATGCAATCAGTCAGCAGAGAAAAGCAATGTAATCGAAATTCAGACAATGTGGTCGAAGGGCAGACAACGTGGTCGAATCCACTGTGGTCGAAACCAGCGTGGTCAAAACCAACGTGGTCGTAACCAACGTGGTCAACGCCAACATTGTCGAAGACCTCACCAGCCTCGATCATCTTTGGCATCTCCCTAACCATTCTAGACCTCAACACCTCCCTATGCCTAGTCCCGATCTACCTACGCCTCACCATGACCTAGCTCTGAAGTCCTGCAACCAACACCAACAAGTAAACCATCACATAGCACCGCACGATACATAAAGATCATCCATTAGCACAAACAAAATGTATGCACCCAAAATACTAATTCTAATCCTAGAACCAAGCACACAAAGTAACAAACACCCTAGTCAACCTTGACCAAAACACCAATAATTCCAGTGAGCAAACTCAACACAATGACTGGTCTTATGCGACTTATGAGTACTCGGATGCACAAGAAATGAGGTGCTCATAGCCCACAAGATCCTTCCAGCAGCCTACGACCACACTGCAATCTACTATGACCATGTAGCAGACGCTACGACCATCAAATGCATAGGCATACAGAATGCTATGACTATCGCTCACATTCAACAAAAGCTACGACTACCAACAACACAGCTTACGACTGCCGATCATGACCAGGCAGTAAGCTACGACCATCAATCACTAGTCTACGACTATCACTCACAGCATCTAATTATTACGACATACGACTATCAATCATCAGCCAGGCAGAGCTACAACTATCGATCATGACAGCAAAGGCTATGACTATCGACCAGCAGAAGCTACAACCACCAAGTCGTAGGAGCACCTCTCGACCACCAAGTCATGAAAGCCTCTACTGACCACCAAGTTATAAAAGCCTCTACTGACCACCAAGTCGTAAAAGCTTCTGTTGACCACCAAGTCGTAAAACCGACTGCCGACCACCAAGTCATAAAATCAACTACCGACTACCAAGTCGTAAAATCGACTGCCGACTACCAACTGACTGTAGTCGTAGTAGAAGAAGAACTCATGAGCTCCTGATAGTTTTCGTCGTAGTCATAGAAAATGTCGTCATGTGTGTCAGGAGCCTGTATACCTGCATTGTCGGGTCTAGTACCAGCCTCATCAAAAGTGACCTCGCAGGTCTCAACAATTTTTTAGAATCTAAGTTGAGTACATGATAACCCCGAGTGTGAGCTGGATACCCCAAAAAGATACCGTGTGAAGATCTAGTTTCAAACTTATCAAGATTGCCATATTTAAGAATGAAGCAACGACAACCAAACACCCACAGGTGAGAAACACTAGTCCAACCAAAGTGAAGCTCATAGGACATCTTATGCAGTTTGACACGCAAGAATACCCTATTCGAAATGTAGCAAGTAGTCGAAATGGATTTAGCCCAATACTTTATAGGAGAAGAGTGTTCATTTAGCATTATTCTAGCCATCTCGACCAGAGTTCTATTCTTGCATTCGATAACACCATTCTGTCGTGGTACCCGAGCTGATGAGTATCGATGGTCTAAGCCCATTTCAGCACAAAAGGTAGCAAATAATGAGTTCTTGAATTCAGTTCCATTGTCGCTTCTAATTGCTCTAAGTGCTCCTAGAAATTCATTAAAGAGACTAAGAGCTAGCTCTCGAAAGTGACCGAAAGCTTCATCCTTATAGGCCAAAAAGTACACCCAGGAGTATCTAGAATAACCATCAACAATAATAAGAACACACCATTTGCCTCCCACAGGCTGCACCCTAGAAGGACCTATAGTGTCCATGTGCAATAATTGTCCCGAGGAGTTAGTCAAAACTTGTGAGAGAGGGGGATGCGATGAAGCGACCATCTTACCATGACAGCACAGAGAACAGACTAGATCCATCGACTTCTCAGTTTTAAGACTAGGAATTCCTCTAACCAGATTCAATTCACTGAGCCATGCTAGATGATCGAAACCAATGTGACCTAATCTATGGTGCCAGAAGAACAAATCCTTAGAGGCTGGAGAAATAATAGACCTTAGATCAGAGGAAGCTGAGTACGAAAAAACACCCTTAAACAAGCGACCAACTTGACTGATTTTGCAAACTAGATCACCAGAATAGTCTAAGATACAGCAAGAATGCTTTTTAAAATTCACTTCAAGGTTATCGTCTAGCAACTGTGAAACTGAAAGCAGATTGTAGTCAACTTACTGACAATAGCGACATTCTTTAGGATGAACTTGTCGTTGGCGCGTATGAAGCTTTTTGCAAGGACTCGTCCATGTGAATTGTCTCCAAAAGTGATCACTTCATCACCGGAGGCACGAGTGAGGGAGGAGAACAAACATGAATCATTGGTCATGTGGCAAGAGTAGTCAGAGTCAATGAACCAGATGTTCTTCTTCCTCTTGTGACGAACCTACAGATCACAGACAATCACTAGTTATCTTAGTACTAGAGTTAGTCAATAAAGTTTTAGGTATCCAGTACTAAGATACTCGACAGACAGGAGCAAAAGCGTGTACTAACAAAAGTTTTAGTGAAGCATTAGCATTTGACATGTTTCAACCAGTCGGTCGTTAAAAGGCAATGAAGCACTCTGACCTTCTTAGAGAAGATGGTCTAACAGCTGACTGGTCAGATCGTATAGAGGTCAATGGTCAAAAACTGCCTATCTGACTGCGTTGCATGGATCTGGCCCCTGACTGGTCTGAGCGAGTAGAGACCACTAGTCGACGATCTATTGTGAAGTTGGTCTGACCACCCATACCACTTTGTCAAAAATCTCATTCAGTCACTCTGTTTTGACCACACGAGCAAACTGATCGAGCACCTGATCCAACAGCACTGGTTCAACCATGGGAAGCTTCTAGCCAAAAACATTTTTCTATCCTATTTTGCTTTTCTTTCTTTGCTTTTCTAAAATAAAATTGAGCCAAATGACTATTTTTTTTGACAATACGAACATTGATACTTGACTTGGTGGGTGGTCGTATCGGCCAACTTGACAGCACTCGATTTGTTGAGGTTTCCTTTTTCAAAGCCAGTAGATCTAAAAATAATTTGTTTTGATTCTGATTCTACTTCAAATTTGTGAAGTTCGAGTACCTTGGATATTTTAGGAGGGTTATTCCTAGCATGCTCAATGAAATTAAATTCTAGACCATGATTTTTCACACTAGTTTTTGACATGTCTAGAATCATGTTGAAATTTTTTTTTGCCAAATGAAAACCTCTCTAATGTATTCTTAAGGTACTCGACTTCCTTAGTTAGAAAAGAATAGGGTGAACAGTTAACTAATTCATTCGAAATTTCCTTAGAAGCACTCGACTGAGTCAATCTTTCCTTTTTAGCAAAATCATTGAGTTGTCTAGTCAGCGCTTCTATCTCAATGTTAAGCTTCGGATAGTTAGAGAAGGAGGAAGTCTTGTGATAAAGCATTTGTTGAATTGACTCTTCAGCTGAATTAAGTCTAGCCTAAAGTATATCACACTTAGCGCAAATTTTTGATTGAACAGAGGCGCTACACTTGAGCTTCTCTATTTCATCTCTTACAAGTTTTAGTTTTTCATCACACGAGTTGTGCACCACTTTTAATTCATCGAATTGAATCAAAGTTGACACATTAATTTTCCTTGTAGACTCCAACTCATAATATAAGACTTGACAAGATTTACAAGCTTCATCATTAGGAATTAAGGCTCTAAGTCTATTGATTTCAGAATTTAAACTTTCAACAGCAAGATCATGATTTTTGGTTTTCTTTTTATATTTATTTAGTTCTTCTGTCAATCTAAGCATAACATGAGATAAATTGGAGTAGAAAGGTATTGCCTCATCTAGATCACTATAGAGATCATCATCATCAAGATCCTCACTCCTTGCCATAAGGCACAATCCTGTGAAATCTGTCTCCTTGACCTTCTTGCCACTATCCTCATCACTTGCAGATTCATCGTCGCTCAAATCGATCTCCTCAAGGGCTGAGAGTACTTTGTTAACTGCTTTGCGATAATTGTGCTTCTTACGTGATGCTGTCTTGAACTATGGTCAATGAATTGGTGCCTTATCATCATTGACTACCTTGTTCTTCAATTTGGGACAATTAAACTTAATGCGAAAGAGCTCACCACATTCATAGCATCTTATAGGACCTCTTCTCCACTTTAATCTTATATTTGCGATTGCCTTTGTCACCCGATTGGAGAGAAGTACAAGCTGCTCTTTTGGAATCTCCTCTAATTGCTCATTTGAAAAAGAGCATAATGCAAAACAAGAAGCAACAGAGGAACTAAAGGATTCGTCAGCTTGGTTAGTCACTAAGCCCAGAGAATTCGACTTGTTAATCCTAGCCAAAATATCAATCTCATGGGTTTTCATCTTGGAATACAGGTCGTTCAAGGTGAGAACCTCCGTATTAATAGAGTGATTGATGGTAGTGTCTAAAACATTCCAAACAGACATATCTAGAGAATTCAAAATCTATCGATCATTGTTAGAATCAGAATAGACTACACCAACACAGTGCAAGTCACTAACGATCTTATTGAAGCGATCGAACAAAGCATCTACTGATTCTCCAAGTTTCATCTCAAATTTAGAATACTCCTTCTTGAATTGATTTTGATGCACACCCTTGACCGACTTTGAGCCTTCATGATAGTTAGCTAGAGTAGACCAGATTTTATTTGTAGATTTAAGATGTGCTATTCTGACAAACACATTACGACTCAAACCTCGCAACAAAATATTTCTAGCCTTAGCATTTGCCTCTACGTCAGCAGTGTTTTTTATGGTAGCGACAGAAGGTACTTCAAACATATATTCAACCTTCTACCAAATCAGATTACCTTGAGCTTGTAGAAAGACTTCCATGCGAGTTTTCCAGTAGAGGTAATCTATACCATCAAAGAATGGTGGCTTACCAGAGAATTGTTCCCGATCTGACGCCATTGCAAACGGCTCTGACACCACTTGTAGGACCTTATGTCACTACCAGAGGGGGGTGAATGATCGCCCGCACTTCTTCCACTACACCACTCTGATCGTGATCGACAATGAAAACAACCACTGCTCAAATGATTCCTCATTGCACTGCTTTGCTACAACCACTGCTGTACATGGTCAAAAACGCTTGCAAACTTCAGGCGCGTACATGGTCGAAATCGCTCACAGACTTCAGCCGCGTACGTGGTCAAACTCGCTCGCACCATGCAGAAATCGACAACTCGAATGCTTTCGCTCAAACGAGTACCAGTTGAAGACAACAGTGTGCTCGTAACGTACTCAGACAAGGTCTGTTAGCACGCCACCGATGACGCAAGAAGAACGATGCTCAGAAAAACATGCCGCCGATCAGCTTCTTGTGGAATAGATCTGATCTATTATTTCTGCAACAAGTTTTTGGCTATAAAGTGCCTTCACGGCACCCCTAAAACCTCCTCGATGAAAGCCCTAAAGACTAGTTGCGTTAGCCTAAGCCTCTCCCTGCTTTTATAGGCCAACATCCCTAATTATGTTCAATTCAAACATGAACACAACACCTTATCTTTTCCTCAAATCAAGGGACCTGAAACCCTTTCTTAACACGGGTTTTATTCAAACTCTACCCTTCCAGCACACGAACTTTATCCGTAACAATCCAAAACCAACACGTGACAAAGCCTCCAGGATATCCCCTCCCATCGCTCCGTCTCGCTTCCCATCCTCAATCTCCACGTGCTCCAGTGTTAGCCCACCTCGCATGACATCCTCAATTGTTTAGACCTCAGATTTCCCTATCCTAGTCCCAGTCTCCATGTCACCGATCATGATCATCTTCACGCTCTCCTACACATGCAAAGACTAAAGAAATATTTTTCCCGACACAAGCTCTTCTTAGCTTGGCCGTCATCAGCGCAACAACTCAGTACTTCCTCGTCCATCTAGAACAAGAGCAAAACCATCCACAACTAATCAACCTAGTCATACATGACCAATCAACTCAACGCAACCAAGAAAATAGTCTCAGACTACCGATTATGACTGCCAAAAGCCATCTCTATCCGAAACTCAATCTTTCGACCACTCAGCACGACCATAGAGCAAAATAGGTACTCATAACTGAGAACCGACCACAACACTTACAACTACCGCTCACGGACCATTGACCGATATCATGAAGAGTGAAGCCCTCGTTTTGACAACAAAGTCTAGAAGTAACGACCGTGATTATAAATCCTTCGACTACTGAAGACAACGACAGCAGACTGCTTGGTCTACGACTATCAACAAGACTGCAAAATATACAACTATAATAGTAGTCAGCAAAATCTATGACCATCGACTGCCAAGTCACTGACTATCGATCAGTAAATCCTACGACTATCGAGTATGACAAGTAGAACCCATGACTAACAAAAGCACTGAAACTATGACCATGTAAAATTATTGTATCTATGATTACCTCATGGTCATAGTTGTGTTGCCGTGGTCGAAGTCGCATTACCATAGTCGTGTTGCTGTGGTCATAAAAACATGCGTGGCCGTAAAGCCATACATGGTCGTAATCGTCAGCCAAGGTCGTAAGCCATGTGCGGTCGTAAATGACACCATGGTCATAAACACCTCATGGACAAAGTTTTCCATGGTCATAACCTGGACATTGTTGAAGCCAACTGTGGTCGAAAAGCATTGAAGCCCTTTGAAGCCGGCCAAAACACTTAAGAAGCAAAAACCACTTGGAAAGAACCAAAACCACTCGAACCCAAAATTTTTTACTACAATCACCTGACACTTTCACAAATGCAAATTCCAAAGCAATCTAAATGTCAATTATTCATCATTATTTTTAATTACGACCATCCACATGGTCTAACAACTTTATAGCAGTAACTCACAGACTGGTTCTTAATTGACTTAGGCACTTCCCACACACCCCTTGTGCCTAGCACACACATTGAGCCACCGAGCAACAACATATGCCTGTATGATCTTTGGATACCTTTAGCTAGACTAGAATCATGGTTGACTTGACATGCTAAGAAATTCGATCAAATTTCAGATTATGACTTATTTGACTTAGCTTGTCTCTACATACATTGTCATGATCTTGATAGCTTCCTTATATATTATGGCTTGATGTAATTCTCATATAGTCATTTTGGATAATTCTTATGGCTCTAAATGCTTAAAATAAACCAACTTCAGTCATTTCATCCCTTATCATGACTTATTCTCTCTTTTGCATCCTTGATGTGTTTATTGCCAAAAGGGGGAGAATAGTGGGAGAAAAAGCCATTTTGGGAGCTTTGAGGAAAACTTGCACTTTCTTTTGCTCCTTGTGTCAACATGGTCATTAGCATATTTTCTTCCTTTGGACCATGTTTGACTCCTTTTTATATTCAAACTCAACTTTGTGCTTTTTCTGGGTTTGTCAATATAGTCATCAAGGGGAAGATTGAGAGACCATGTGGTTATGATCCCATGGGTGTGATGAGTAATTGACATCGGTTTAGAAAAGTCGAGTTTGGATTATGTGGTTCAGACCATGTCGTTTGCGTGGTGCAATTGGCTTCGGTCGGACTTGGTCAAACTTGGTCGTATGGGATTAGGATGCTTATTCTCTTGATTCGACAGGTCTGGGCTCTTTCATGCGTAAGTATGATTCATTGATGCCATTTATGCTTACATGTGTCGAGCGGTGCTATTTAATGTGTTTCTTGTCTGTGATGGCTGCAGGACGTCGAGGCGGAGTCGTGGTGAGGCACGGAGGACCGGACTAGGCGCAGGTGGTGCCGAGGTCAGAACGGTCGAGATGTGTCGAAGACGACGGAGACTCGAGGTGGTTGCGAGGCGTGGACGACAAGGTGAGAGACCATGTGGTCTAAATCGCAAGTTGGTGATGAGTAATTGACACGTAGTTTGGTTTGAGTGATTCGTGCCATCTTGGCATTTGGCGAGGTCGGGTTATGATTAGACAGATTTGACGCGTGGTCGTCTTCCCGGTTGGTCATTTGGGCCATTTCTCGCTCGAGTAGGATTTGTTGGTACTAATCATGTTTATATGCTTTGTGCCATGCTATGCGATGTGGTTTTGTGCGTGATGGCTGCGGGACGCCGAGTGGAGTCGTGGCGAGACACGGAGGATCGGACTAGGCGCAGTGGCGCGAGGTCGAACGATCGGGATGTGTCGAAGACGACGTGGACTCGAGGTGGTTGCGGCGTGCGAGACAAGGAACGTGGAAGCTTCGGAAGGTGCAGCAGGCGTTTGGTAATAGCGAGGCTGCAAAAGGAAGCGGGTTAGCGGGCAAAGCATGGAGGGTAAAATGGGCAAAGCAAAGTGTAAACCCATCAAGGAATGCTATAAATAGGAGTGTGTTTCCTGGTTGTTGGCAAGACTTGGAGAGGGGTTTTAGGGCTTTTTGCTTTGTGCTTTAGTGGTTGAGAGAGTGGGTGTGTCTCATATGCATGTGTGCTATGAGTTCTTGATTTATCAAGCATGTATGGGGAGGTAGCTAGTGAGACATCAAGAGAGAAGTGAGCTGAAATGTAAAACTCTGTATCAATCATGTATGTCTCCGTATCGTGTTTATGAGATCTTATGGTTGAGCGCTTTGTTCTTGTGTTCTTTGCTATTCCCTAATTCCTATTGTTCTCTCCCGAGCTAGTGTTCTTTGATCAGTTTTCTTGCAGCTTTTGTTTAGTAACTCTTCCGAGAGGAATTGTTGAGCTCTCTCTTGTGCCTTTCAAGAGGCATTTTTGATCCCTTTTCTGTGCTTCTCGGCCAAGCAAAATCTGCATGCAAATGGTTGCATGGTCTCCAGCCGAATGAAGCATGCTAGTATTTCTTTGGTTCTAGTTCTTGTTTTTAGTTTTCTTGTGCAGAGAAGGACATCCATTCATTGCATCCTTGCTGTTTTCTGTTTGGCCAAAAATGGTAGTTCCCAGTAGGATTGCTATTGTGTCAATTAAGTAGCAAACTAATGGGATGTTCTACTGTTTGGACAGCATGCATGGCTCGAATGGTTGTTGTACTTTCGGGTGAGGTTGTGACTCCTTTTCAGCTTTTCTTTGGCAGTAGTTTTATTACTTTGAGTCTTTGGCTGTGAGCGACTACTTTGGCTTTTAAGTTGTTGATTGACTGCTGTACTTTCTCCTCTTTATCTCTCTTTTGGTAGTTTCGGCTGGCAGAAATCTCCTACCGTGGCAGCGTTTCCTTCTTGCCGTGGCATCATTTCCCTGCCGTGACAGCGATTTCTGCTAGTTTTCTTGCCGTGTCTGCAGTGTTGTGTCGTGGTAATATATGACTGCAATTTCTCTGCCGTGGTAGCCGTGGCGGTCGATTTGCTTGCCGTGGCAGTCGATTCCAGTTGATTTCTTGCCGTGCCCAGTTTTTTGCAGTCTCTTTCCCTTGATCCATTTCAGTCTCTTGTCAGTTTGATTTTCGGCTTGAGTGTGCAATCATCTCTTCTCGTTCATAGCTTTTATAGCCATCGAAGAGTAGAGATTTTTGCAAATACTTTTGGGGGCGATTTTAAAAGTCGACATTCACCCCCCTCTGTCGCCATTTCGATCCTACAATTGGTATCCGAGCCAGTTAGCTCTAATTCATAGATCTTAACCGGTCTCAAGAGGCATGGCAACGGACAAGTACTCGACCAAGCCGCCCGCGTTCGATGGCATCGATTACCCCTTCTGGAAGAGCCGAATGGAGACATACATCCAGGCTCAGGGGTACGCCATCTGGCGAAAGGTGAAGGTGCGGTATGTTATTCCTGCCGATGAGAACATCAACGTGGCGAACATGCCCGATGTTGAGGCAAATGCGAAGGCAAGGAACATCATTATCCAGGGCTTGAGCGGCGAATCCGATCGCATCTCTCACCGTCGTCCGCCTCGACATCCGGGTGACCTCGACGCATACCATGAGGGCACCACCCGGATCAAGGCGGTTCGGCAGACCGTTCAAGCGAGAATACAACAAATTCGAGATGCTTGCTGGTGAGTCCCTCGACGAGTGCTTTGCGCGCTTTCACAAGATCTTGAGCAACCTCCGAGCGGTCGGTCTCTGAGAGACCGTGTGGTCGTGCTCCATGAGAGTGATGAGTAATTGACAAAGGTTTAGGTCAGTCGAGTTTGGTTTGAGTGGTTCGGAGTCGAGTTGTTGCGTGGCGCAATCGGGCTCGGTCGGACTTTGGTCAAATCTGGTCATTTGGGTTTAGGATGCATATTCTAATGCTTTGACAGGTTTTGACTTCATCTGTGGTAAGTGTAATGATATTTACGCTTTCATGTGTCGAGCGGTGCTATTTGACGTGTTTTCTTGTCTGTGTGACTGCAGGACGTCGAGTGGAGTCGTGGTGAGACACGGAGGATGGACTAGGCGCAGTGGCGCCGAGGTCGAACGATCGGGAGGTGTCGAAGACGGCGTGGACTCGAGGTGGTTGCGGCGTGCAAGGCAAGGCGCGAAGCTTCCGGAAGGTGCGGGAGGCGAATCGGGAAATTCGCAAGGCTGCACAAGCGGGAGCGGGCTCCGTTGGATATAGCGGGCGTAACGGGGCGGAGACCCGTTAGCCATGGGCTATAAAAGGAGAGGAGGGGCTGCATGCCCTCCTTGAGCATTTTGGAGGGAATTAGGGTTAGCTCTAGTCAAAAGAGGCTTTAGGAGTTGGTTTTCCTTTAGTCTTTAGTGGTTGGAGAGGCAGAGTCTGGTGCTCCCTCTGTCCCCTACGATGTGTTCTAGGTGATAGAACAGAGGTGTGTTCTTCCTCCCTCATGTGTTCTTGAGTGGTGTTCTTGAGTAGAGAGGGAGAGGATGGATTGAGGAGTTTGTAATCTTTCCTTTTGTATCAAGTCGGGGTATCGGAACTCCTCTGTATTCCCTGTGATTCAAGAAATGAAATCTGAAGTTTGGTTTTCCCTGTTCGTAGCTTCTGTTCTTCAGTTTCCTCTTTGCAAGATTTCTTGATTTTTGTGGTTCTGAGTTCTTGCTTGCTGGAGAGTGCCAAAATGGGTTGCTATGACATGGGTGATGCTCAAAAGCCATTTGGCTATTTAATCCCAAGAGCAAACCGAGTTTGATTCTCATATTTCAGTTTTGGCCTCCTCTGTTCTTGTTCTTCGTTTCTTGGTTTTGGTCCAGTTTTTGATTCCCTTGTTAAGATGGCTTGAAATTTGGTATGAAGAGTCCAGAGGCTATTAATTAGCTTCCCTCAAAATTTCATAGCCAAAGGATCAACGGTTGGGGAGTTATTTGGTTTTTGGCTCGGTTCTTGCAAGATTTCAGATCTTTACCCAAATCTGAAATTCTTGATTCTTGGAGTGGATTTCTTGTTATTGGCTCTTGGCTTAGTCTTCTGGGAGTGTTCCCTAGCTACCCTCAAAGTTTCCCAAGCCAAGAATCCAAGAATCTTGCGTTTTTCTCAGTTTTTCTGAAATTTCAGTTTGCTGATTTTCCCGAGAGGTACTACCGCTCAGAGGTACTACCGCTCGTCCTAGCGGTACTACCGGTTTTGTTCGGACCAGTCCGATCGGCAGCGAAGAAACGTTCGGACAAGTCCGATCGTCGTCTTGATACTACCGCTCCGTGAGAGGTACTACCGCTCGGAGGTACTACCGCTCCTCGAGAGGTACTACCGCTCGAGGTACTACCGCTCGTCTCGTGGTACTACCGCTTGCAATGATCAGGTGGCTCTGAATTTATTTTCTTGGTGCTTCTTTTTGGATCTGGTTTTCCTTGTTGCCTTGACTTCGGTAGTGCATATCTTCTATCTTCATAGCTTCCATAGCTATTGGAGAAGAAGTATAGCGTGGGTACTTGAGGCGAATTTAATTTTTGAGAGCGCCATTCACCCCCTCTGTCGCCATTTCGGTCCAACAATTGGTATCGAGCCGGTTAGCTCTTTTCGGTAGATCTTAACCGGTCTCAAGAGCCATGGCGACGGACAAGTACTCGACCAAGCCTCCGTCTTTGATGGCTGGATTATCCCTTCGGAAGAGCCGAATGGAAACATACATCCGAGCTCGGGGTATGCCATTTGGCGGAAGGTGAAGGTCAGATTTGTTGTTCCTGCCGATGATAACATTAATGCTGGAAATATGCATGATGTTGAGGCAAACGTTAAGGCAAGGAACATCATAATCCAGGGCCTGAGTCGTAGCGAGTTTGACCGCATCTCATCTTTCGTCCGCCGATATTTGGGAGACCCTCGATGCATACCATGAGGGCACCACCAGATTAAGGCGGTGCGGCAGACGAGTTCAAGCGGGACTATAACAAGTTCGAGATGCTTGCTGGTGAGTCGTTGGATGAGTGTTTTGCGTGTTTTCACAAGATCTTGAGCAACCTCCGAGCGGTCGGTCTCACATACCCCGACTCGGACAACGCTCGTCAGATGCTTGCTGCACTCGACCTTTGTGTTTGGGAAATGAAGGTGACTACCATCAAGGACACCACAGACCTCTCGACTTTGACGCTTGACGCGCTGTACTCGCGCCTCAAGACGCACGAGATTGACATTGTCTCTCGTAAGTCGAAGTCTCAGTCGATGGCTTTAGTCACCGATCCCACCTTGGCTTCTGGTCTCCCTTCTGATTCTTCTTGCGGTTTCTCCCTTGTTGCTCTCTGTGACATAACTGATGATCAGTTAGAGCAGCTTGCGGATGATCAGCTGGCCCTCCTAGCCCGAAGGTTTTCCCATGCCTACAAGGGTAGGAGAGACAGAAAGAGAGGAGGACCAGTCATCTGCTTCGAGTGTGGTGGCCCCAACCACATCCGAGCAAACTGCCCCAAGCTTGGAAAGGGTAAAGGTGACTACGGCGGTTCGGGCAAGAACGACTACACCGACAAGAACCGCAACACGAAGCCTTCAAAGACTGCTCGGGAAAGAAGAAGTTCCGCAACCGGGAAGGCCAAGAAGCTCTTCCACCGCGTCCTCACCGCTTCGGCGACCTCGACTCGGCGAGGTGGAGGGATGGAGCGACGACGGCGGGACGGGTGACCAAGAGCCCAAGGATGGCGCGCGACTTCTCGGCATGTGCTTCATGGCCTCTCGGCGAACTTCGCGACAATGGTGTACTCCGACTCGGACGAGGTATGCCCCACATACGACCAGCTTAATCATGCTTTTCTTAAGCTAGGTGGTTTTCATGCTAGAGCTAGGGCTAAGTGTTCGAGTTAGAGAAGGAAGTAGATAGAGCATCACGGAGCTTACTTCTCTTACATCCGCTCCCTCCGTGACGATTGTGATACATCTTTGTGCTTTCTTTGGGTGATTTGGAGAAGTTAAGGACCTCGCATGATAGTATGTCCTCCGAGCTTGATTCTATTAAGGTGGAGAATGTTAGTCTGCTTACTGAGTTAGAGTTGAGTAGGATGTCTGTTACCCTACTTACTACTGATGAGACTACTTCTCCCACCTCATGTGAGGTTAAGGATATTGCTGCTAGAGGACCTTATGCCATGCTCCTTGATCTGCCCGAGTCTTGTGAAAATTGCAATAATTTAAAGATGAACCTAAAACGGGCAGATCACAAGATTGCTGAGTTACGTGCTTCATTGCTTGAGCCCATTGATTCATGTTTGAATTGTCCTAAGTTAACTGCTGAACTTGAAGCTGTCTCCAAACAGTTTCAAGAAATGATTGATCATGATAGGAAGTTGGCTCACCGCTTCTAAGGACCTCGTTAGCTCACCATGCATTAATTGTAACAAACTAAAATCGACTTGATTGCATTGGATGAGAAATGTGTGAAGCTAACTAAGGACCTTCTAGAGAAGCCACATTCGCTTGTAATGTGATTGTGGAGAAGGGGAGAAGCCCGGTGGTAAGGTTGAGGCGCTTAGCGACGTGAACCAACCGGCTAGCGATAGGACTGTCCCTTGAGTCGGGTGTGCGTGCACAAGCCATTCTTCCCTCTGTTGTTGGTTCTTCATCCGCTTCCTTACCTCCTGCTGTTCCTCTTCCTTGCTCTTCTTGCACCTCTCTCTTTCGGGAGTGTCAGTACCTTATGAACACTCTCGAGAGATTTGTAGGAGGCAAGAAAAAGCTTAATCTTATTCTAGACCAATCCAAAATGCAAGTTCAATCAAGGTCTAGGATATGATTTTTATGAGGATATGAGGAAGCATCCACCTGCTATTCTCGACCCATAGTAGGAGGTGTGATCGAGGTCGAGCCCAGATCGATGAGGTTAAATTCAAATCGGCGGGCTTTGTCAAGGGATCTCGACGGCAAGGTGAGTCCACTGCAGCTTGGCCTCTCGGAAGGCGAAGCCTCTTCGTGCTACTTCTACCTCTCGAAGGTGAAGTACCACCGCACCTGCTCGCCGAAGGATGGACACCGGTTGATCGATGCTTCAGCGCGCCAAGATCACGCGTAGAGACCGTGTTGAGTCTCTTAGGCGTATTCGTGGTCAGCCCAGATCTCGAGTGCACCTAGGACCAGCACGAGGTCTAGGTTTATCGCCGTTGATGGGTTTGGGCAGCATCGAGGACTTGGTTTTTCTGAGTCTTCTGTTTTTCGTCCTCATGCTGCTCCTGTTCGTGACTTCCGCCGTCCTGAGGGCAGATCTCATTTTCTCCATCGAGATAGCTACCCGCGGCGTGATCGGCATGTTGCGGTGTTCGACTCGCTCTCCCATAGCGGCCGGACCCGCCGCGGCTTCAGGTCTGCTCACGCACCTTACGCTTGAGTGACAGAGCGTAGGGTAGATAGAGGTCGGTCGTGCTTGACTACTTCATCGCTCGGCGTGTTGTTCAAGTATTGGGTGCCAAAATCTCTCTTGATTTACCCCGATCGAGACTTTACTCTGTTTGACTCAGTTCGCGGGCGAGGAAAGGAAAGGTTTGGCTCGTAGACTCGGTGTTCACGACACATGACCGGAAATTCTCGTTGGTTTTCTTCCTTGCCCGTGCTCCGGTGATGAGACGATCACCTTCGAGACGCCGCCGTGCAGGGCGTCTTCGCCAAAGGTGCTGTGCGCATTAATGATTCTTTCATTCGAAAGATGTAGCCTTGGTTAGTAAGCTGCGATACAATTTACTTTCATCTCGACTTACGATGAGCGGTTTGAGGTAAGCTTTAAGAAAATGCTTGTAAAATTCTTGATTCTTGGGTAGTCCGGTTTGCGGGATTTCGTTATGGGAGGATCTTTCGTGCTGATTTTTCCGAGTCTTTGGTGATCCTCTCAGGTGTTTAGTTGCTTCTGAGTCCCGCGACCTTTCTTTCTGGCATAGGAGACTTGGTCATATCGGATTTGATTATTTGACCCGAGTTAGCGGCCACGATCTCATTCGTGGTCTGCCGAAACTCAAGATGGTCAAAGACCTTGTTTGCTCTCCATGCCGGCACGGCAAGATGGTTGCCACTTCTCACCCTCCGGTCACAGTTACTATGACCGATGCACCGGGACAGCTGCTCCACATGGACACAGTTGGACCAGCTCGAGTGCAGTCAGCAGGAGGGAAGTGGTATGTTCTTGTTGTGGTCGATGACTTCTCGAGGTATTCTTGGGTGTTTTTCTTAGCCTCGAAGGATGAGACGTTTTCACATTTTCGAGGTCTTTTGTGAGGCTTTCGTTGAGCTCCGGGTGCCTTACGAGCGATCCGCATGACAATGGCACGGAGTTCAAGAATTCCTACTTCGAGAGTTTCTGTGGTGAGACAGGTGTAGAGCATCAGTTCTCCTCTCCGCACGTCCCACAGCAAAATGGCGTTGTGGAGAGAAATAATCGTACCTTGGTTGAGATGGCCAGGACGATGCTTGATGAGTACTCTACACCGCGGAAGTTTTGGGTGAGGCTATAGCCACCGCGTGCCATGTCTCAAATCGAGTTTTCTTGGGCACACTTGCATCGCACGTCTTATGAGCTGAGATATGGGCGAAAGCCTAGCGTCTCTCATTTTCGTGTGTTTGGTTGCAAGTGCTTTGTTTTGAAGTCAGGGAACCTAGACAAGTTCGAGTCACGTTCTTGTGATGGAATCTTTCTAGGTTACTCGCCTTCTTCGCGGGCTTATAGGGTGCAGGCTGCGAGTCTAGTAAAATGGTAGAGACACGTGAGGTGACCTTTGACGAGGCCGGTCCGGGACTAGGCCCGATATCTCGAGTTCTTTAGAGCGACCGAGACCATCTTTGTGGATGATGGAGACGACGGTTGTCTACGATCTGCCCTCATCCACCCCTTGAGGTGCCGTCTTCCACCGCACCTCGAGGTGATCACCCATGCCTTCGCGCTTCCGAGGTGGTGGCTCTGTTCCTACCTCGTCGACTCACGAGGTAGAGGTCACTTCTTCATCTCATCCTGGACCTCCTAGACATATCCGTAAAGCTCATCCTTGAGCGGATCATTGGAGACCTTTTCGAGCGTGTTAGCGCTCAAAATCGCTTATCTCAATTCTGTCTCGATTCTGCTTTCATTGCCTCCTTTGAGCCCAAAGATGTCTCTCATGCTTTATCGATGAGTCTTGGGTCAATGCCATGCATGAGGAGCTAGAAAATTTTGAGAGGAACAAGGTCCGGTCGCTTGTCGAGCCCCGCGAGGTCACAATATTATTGGGACTAAGTGGGTGTTCAAGAACAAGCAAAGCGAGGATGGAGTGGTTATTGAAACAAGGCTAGACTGGTTGCTCGGGGTTCTCCCGGGTTGAAGGTCTAGATTTCGAGGAGACCTTTGCCCTCGTAGCTAGACTTGAAGCCATTAGAATCCGCTTGCCTTTGCGACTTCTAAGGGTTTCAAGCTTTACAGATGGACGTCAAGAGTGCCTTTCTCAATGGCCTTATTGAGGAAGAGGTCTACGTCCGACGACCTCTGGTTTCAAAACCCCAAATACCCAAACCATGTCTTCAAGCTTTCCAAGCGTTGTATGGACTAAGCGAGGCCCCTGTGGCTTGGTATGAGAGGCTTAAGTCCTACTTGTTGAGTCATGGGTTTGAAATGGGTAAAGTTGATAAGACCTTGTTCATCCGCCGGCTTGGCGCCGACCTTCTCGCTCGTCGGATCTATGTCGATGATATTATCTTTGGCGGCTCTTCTCATACTCTGGTTTTCCAGTTCTCGGATGTCATGAGCACCGAGTTTGAAATGAGTATGATGGGTGAGTTGACCTTCTTCCTTGGCTTCCAAATTAAGCAGACTCGGGAGGGTACATTTCTTCATCAAGGAAAGTACACTCGTGACCTCTCAAGCGCTTCGATATGAGTGATGGTAAGCCGGTGTCAACTCCCATGGCTTCGACAGCCTATCTTGACCCAGATGAGGATGGCGAGCTAGTTGATCAGAAAGAGTTCAGAAGTATGATCGGCTCCTTCTTTACCTCATCGCCTCGAGACCGACATACACTTCTCCGTGTGTGCGTGTGCTCGTTCGAGCTTCTCTCGCGTATCTCACCGTCAGCGGTGAAGCGCATCTTCGGTACCTTCGAGCTACCATTGACTATGGTATCGGTACTCTTCCTCATCTGTCTTTCCCGAGAGCCTTTTTGGATGCGAACTTCACTGGTGTAGGATAGATAGGAAGAGCACTTCCGCACTGCCGATTCATTGGCACTTCTCGTTTCTGGTCTTCGAGGAAGCGATCCGGTGTTACACAGTCCGCTGCAGAGGCCGAGCACGTTGCTGCTGCCGATTTTTGCAGCCAGTACTTGGATGGTTTCGACCTGCGGGACTTTGGGTTAGCCTTAGACGGTGTTCCACTCTTTTGTGATAACACGTCTGCTATCAACATTGCTAAGAACCGGTGCAGCACTCTCGGACCAAGCATATTGATATTCGCTTCCACTTCCTTAGAGACCATGTAGAGAAGGGTGACATAGTGCTCGATTTGAGAGTGACCACCGGTTGGTGATATCTTCACCAAGCCTTTGGACAGTTCGAGGTTTTCACTCTGCGGGAGAGCTTGGAGTGGTTTGTCCTTATGGATTGTAGTGAGGGGGAGCTTTGGGTTTTACTGCTTTACTATATTGTTTATGCTTCTGTCTCATTTCTGTTGCATTGCACTCGGGGTGCATTTGGGTTTAGTCCTTCCGGCATAGGTTAGAGTGCTTCTCTTGCCGAGATGCTTAGACTTCTAACTCTTATCTTGTGCTTCCAGATTAGTCGCTTCTTATCTCACTAGGTCGAGCTCACTCACTTCTTGTAGGTTCTAGCGAGGTTGGGCCACCCTCGGGTAGGCAGGTGCGTGTTTGCTCTCTAGTGTGTGATTTCTTGTCACTGATTGTCCCGGAGTCATATGGGGTAGATGAGAGTCAGTCTGAGCCATAGTTGCCTCTATATCTTTTCTATGCTTTAAGGACTGCATGTTTGTTGTTTTCTTTCCCAGCTTCTCGATTCTATTGCTTTGGTTCAGGGGGAGTTCAATTGGGAGCTTCTGGAGCTTAATTCTGACATAACTCAACTTGAACTAAAAGTTGCATCTAATGTTGAGGGGGAGCTGGTCTTTCATGCATTTTCAGCATTTCGCATTATAATCAAACTGCATTGAGCCTTGATTATTATCCTGTTATGACATGCTTAAATGCTTTACACCTTGCCATGACTTGTGCTTAGCTTGCTAAATTTATCATGACTTCATATGTGTAGACTAGCGTTTGCCATGATAAGTTAAGTAAAATTGATCAACTTAAATTAAACTTGTCATGCTAGCATTTGAGTTTAGTCTTTCTTGAGCTATCCTTTTATGATTCATGCCATGTCAAATAAATTTGAGTAGAGCGTTGAATCTATATTGAGCCTTAGTTTGAGCTGTTTTAGTCTCTGATGATACATGAGTTAGTACAATGTGTTAAAAAGCAAAAGATCTCTTTTGTGCGAAAAACCGATCTCACCAATTCTTTCCTATGAGACGGCTTGCCATTGCACTTGGCATGAACTTAGGGGAGTTTTGGATGACCTAGACTATCTTTTAAGCTTCTTGCTTGGAGTAGTCGCATAAGGCTTGAGATCTAGCACATGATAAAACAAAATGTTGGTTGACAACCACCATATTTGTGCGAAAAACTGATTTCACCAATTCTTTCTCATGAGACGACTTGCCATTGCACTAGGCATGAACTCGGGGAGTTTTGGATGACCTATACTATCTTCTTAAGCTTATTGCTTGGAGTAGTCGCATAAGGCTTGAGATCTAGCACATAAACAAAAATTGGGTTGAAAACAACCATATGCTTTCAAAAGACAATGTTTAATGTGCTCAATTTGCTTAATCTACAATCAGAACCAAGTACTTTAACCATTGTTTCAATCTTGAGCTTACAGCCTCTTGTTGGACTCAATGTTAGCTTCTTTGTTCCGCTTAGCTTATTGACATGGCCTGCATCATCCTTGGATGTCTCTAGCTAGACTTTACTCATTGATGACTTGACTTGCACACAAAATGCATTACATTTCAGATTGTCATCTATGTGCTCTAGCTAGCCTATATATATGTTGTCATGATTTAGATAGCGTTTTGTTGAGTTATGGCTTGGTGTATTACATGTTGGTCATTATGGATAATTCTCATGGCTCAAAATGCTTAAATAAACAAACTTCAGCCATATTCATCCATTGACATGTCATATTCTCTCTATTGCATCTTGATGCGTTTATTGCCAAAAGGGGGAGAATAGAGAAGAAAAAGTAAAAAGTCTGTTGGGAACAGTTTAGAGCTTTGGAGATCAATTTGCTCTTTCAGTAGTTGCTCTAGTGTTCCTTCTGTCGACATGGTCATTAGCTTCATTTCATTCTTTGGACCATGTTGGATTCTTCAAAATCAAACTCTTCTTAATGCTTTTTGCGTTTGTCAATAGACTCATCAAGGGGGAGATTGAGAGACCATGTGGTCGTGCTCCATGAGAGTGATGAGTAATTGACAAAGGTTTAGGTCGATCGAGTTTGGTTTGAGTGGTTGAGTCGAGTCGTTGCGTGGCGCAATCGGGCTCGGTCGGACTTTGGTCAAATCTGGTCATTTGGGTTTAGGATGCATATTCTAATGCTTTGTGAGTTTTGACTTCATCTGTAGTAAGTGTAATGATATTTACGCTTTCATGTGTCGAGCGGTGCTATTTGGCGTGTTTTCTTGTGCGTGTGATTGCGGGGCGTCGAGTGGAGTCGTGGTGAGACACGGAGGGCTGGACTAGGCGCGGTGGCGCCGAGGTCGAAACATCGGGAGGTGTCGAAGGCAGCGTGGACTCGAGGTGGTTGCGGCGTGCAAGGCAAGGAGCGCGAAGCTTCCGGAAGGTGCGGGAGGCGAATCGGGAAATTGCAAGGCTGCACAAGCGGGAGCGGGCTCCGTTGGATATAGCGGGCGTAGCAGGCGGAGACCCGTTAGCCATGGGCTATAAAGGAGAGGAGTGCCCTCCTTGAGCATTTTGGAGGGAATTAGGGTTAGCTCTAGTCAAAGAGGCTTTAGGAGTTGGTTTTCCTTTAGTCTTTAGTGGTTGGAGAGGCGAGTGCGGTGCTCCTCTGTCCCCTACGATGTGTTCTAGGTGATAGAACAGAGGTGTGTTCTTCCTCCCTCATGTGTTCTTGAGTGGTGTTCTTGAGTAGAGAGGAGAGGATGGATTGAGGAGTTTGTAATCTTTCCTTTTGTATCAAGTCGGTATCGGAACTCCTCTGTATTCCTGTGATTCAAGAAATGAAATCTGAAGTTTGGTTTTCCTGTTCGTAGCCATTCTTGATTTCCTCTTTGCAAGATTTCTTGATTTTTGTGGTTCTGAGTTCTTGCTTGCTGGAGAGTGCCAAAATGGGTTGCTATGACATGGGTGATGCTCAAAAGCCATTTGGCTATTTAATCCCAAGAGCAAACCGAGTTTGATTCTCATATTTCAGTTTTGGCCTCCTCTGTTCTTGTTCTTCGTTTCTTGGTTTTGGTCCAGTTTTTGGTTCCCTTGTTAAGATGGCTTGAAATTTGGTATGAAGAGTCCAGAGGCTATTAATTAGCTTCCTCAAAATTTCATAGCCAAAGGATCAACGGTTGGGGAGTTATTTGGTTTTGGCTCGGTTCTTGCAAGATTTCAGATCTTTACCCAAATCTGAAATTCTTGATTCTTGGAGTGGATTTCTTGTTATTGGCTCTTGGCTTAGTCTTCGGGAGTGTTCCTAGCTACCCTCAAAGTTTCCCAAGCCAAGAATCCAAGAATCTTGCGTTTTCTCAGTTTTTCTGAAATTTCAGTTTGCTGATTTTCCGAGAGGTACTACGCTCGGAGGTACTACCGCTCGTCCTAGCGGTACTACGGTTTTGTTGGACCAGTCCGATCGGCAGCAAAAAACGTTCGGACAAGTCCGATCGTCGTCGGATACTACCGCTCCGTGAGAGGTACTACCGCTCGAGGTACTACCGCTCCTCGAGAGGTACTACCGCTCGAGGTACTACTGCTCGTCTCGCAGTACTACCGCTGCGATCGAGGTAGCTCTGAATTTATTTTTCTTGGTGCTTCTTTTTGGATCTGGTTTTTCCTTGTTGCCTTGACTTCCAGTAGTGCATATCTTCTATCTTCATAGCTTCCATAGCTATTGGAGAAGAAGTATAAGCGTGGGTACTTGAGGGGTAATTTAATTTTTGAGCGCCATTCACCCCCTCTGTCGCCATTTCGGTCCAACAATTGGTATCGAGCGGTTAGCTCTTTTGGTAGATCTTAACCGGTCTCAAGAGCCATGGCGACGGACAAGTACTCGACCAAGCCTCCGTCTTTGATGGCTGGATTATCCCTTCGGAAGAGCCGAATGGAAACATACATCCGTGCTCGGGGTATGCCATTTGGCGGAAGGTGAAGGTCGATTTGTTGTTCTGCCGATGATAACATTAATGCTGGAAATATGCATGATGTTGAGGCAAACGTTAAGGCAAGGAACATCATAATCCGAGGGCTGAGTCGTAGCGAGTTTGACCGCATCTCTCATCTTTCGTCCGCCGATATTTGGGAGACCTCGATGCATACCATGAGGGCACCACCAGATTAAGGCGGTGCGGCAGACCGATTCAAGCGAGGACTATAACAAGTTCGAGATGCTTCTTTGGTGAGTCGTTGGATGAGTGTTTTGCGTGTTTTCACAAGATCTTGAGCAACCTCCGAGCGGTCGGTCTCACATACCCCGACTCGGACAACGCTCGTCGATGCTTGCTGCACTCGACCTTCGTGTTTGGGAGATGAAGGTGACTACCATCAAGGACACCACAGACTCTCGACTTTGGCTGACGCACTGTACTCGCGCCTCAAGACGCACGAGATTGACATTGTCTCTCGTAAGTCGAAGTCTCGATCGATGGCTTTAGTCACCGATCCCACCTTGGCTTCGGTCTCCTTCGATTCTTCTTGCGGTTTCTCCTTGTTGCTCTCGTGACATAAGCGATGATCGTTAGAGCAGCTTGCGGATGATCGGTGGCCCTCCTAGCCGAAGGTTTCCCATGCCTACAAGGGTAGGAGAGACAGAAGAGAGGAGGACCAGTCATACGCTTGAGTGTGGTGGCCCCAACCACATCCGAGCAAACCGCCCCAAGCTTGGAAAGGGTAAAGGTGACTACGGTTCGGGCAAGAACGACTACACCGACAAGAACCGCAACACGAAGCCTTCAAGACTGCTCGGAAAGAAGAAGTTCCGCAACCGGGAAGGCCAAGAAGCTCTTCCACGGCGTCCTCACGCGCTTCGACGACCTCGACCTCAGCGAGGTGGAGGGATGGAGCGACGACGACGGCGGACGGGTGACCAAGAGCCCAAGGATGGCGCGACGACTTCTCGGCATGTGCTTCATGGCCCTCGAGGGCGAACTTCGTGACATGAGGCTGTACTCCGACTTCGGACGAGGTATGCCCCACATACGACCAGCTTAATCATGCTTTTCTTAAGCTAGGTGGTTTTCATGCTAGAGCTAGGGCTAAGTGTTCGAGTTAGAGAAGGAAGTAGATAGACCATCACGGAGCTTACTTCTCTTACATCCGCTCCCTCCGTGACGATCGTGATACATGCTTGTGCTTTCTTTGGGTGATTTGGAGAAGTTAAGGACCTCGCATGATAGTATGTCCTCCGAGCTTGATTCTATTAAGGTGGAGAATGTTAGTCACCTTCTTGAGTTAGAGTTGAGTAGGATGTCATTACCCTACTTACTACCGATGAGACTACTTCTCCCACCTCATGTGAGGTTAAGGATATTCTTTGCTAGAGGACCTTATGCCATGCTCCTTGATCTGCCCGAGTCTTGTGAAAATTGCAATAATTTAAAGATGAACCTAAAGCAGGCGAGATCACAAGATTCTTTGAGTTACGTGCTTCATTGCTTGAGCCCATTGATTCATGTTTGAATTGTCCTAAGTTAACTGCTGAACTTGAAGCTGTCTCCAAACAGTTCCAAACAGTCTCTCAGCTTACCGATGACGGTTTCGAGGTAAGCTTTAAGAAAATGCTTGTAAAATTCTTGATTCTTCGGGTAGTCTGGTTTGCGGGATTTCTCGTTATGGGAGGATCTTTCGTGCTGATTTTTCTGAGTCTTTTGGTGATCCTCTCCGGTGTTTAGTTGCTTCTGAGTCCCGTGAGTTGACTTTCTGGCATAGGAGACTTGGTCATATCGGATTTGACCATTTGACTCGAGTTAGCAGCCACGATCTCATTCATGATTTGCCGAAACTCAAGATGGTCAAAGATCTAGTTTGTGCTCCATGCCGACACGTCAAGATGGTTGCCGCTTCTCACCCTCCGGTCACAGTTACTATGACTGATGCACCGGGACAGCTGCTCCATATGGACATTGTTGGACCAGCTCGAGTGCAGTCAGCCGGAGGGAAGTGGTATGTTCTTGTTGTGGTCGATGACTATTCGAGATTTTCTTGGGTGTTTTTCTTAGCCTCGAAGGATGAGACATTTTCACATTTCCGAGGTCTTTTCGGTAGGCTTTCTGTTGAGCTCCTGGGTGCCTTACGAGCGATCCGCATTGACAATGGCACGGAGTTCAAGAATTCCTACTTCGAGAGTTTCTGTGGTGGGACAGGTGTAGAGCACCAGTTCTCTTCTCCGCACGTACCACAACAAAATGGCGTTGTGGAGAGGAAGAACCGTACCTTGGTCGAGATGGCCAGGACGATGCTTGATGAGTACTCTACACCGCGAAAGTTTTGGGCTGAGGCTATAGCTACCGCGTGCCATGTCTCAAATCGAGTATTTCTTAGGGCACACTTGCACCGCACTTTTTATGAGTTGAGATACGGGCGAAAGCCCAACGTCTCTCATTTTCGTGTGTTTGGTTGCAAGTGCTTTATTTTGAAGTCAGGGAACCTAGACAAGTTCGAGTCACGTTCTTGTGATGGTATCTTTCTAGGTTACTCGCCTTCTTCGCGGGCTTATAGGGTTTGGGCTGAGTCTAGTAAAATGGTAGAGACTGTGAGGTGACCTTCGATGAGGCCGGTCAGGGACTAGGCCCGATATCTCGAGTTCTTTAGAGCGATCGAGCCCATCTTCGTGGATGATGAGGATGATGGAGATGAGGATTGTCTACCCGATCCGGTCCTCATCCACCCCTTGAGGTGCCGTCTTCCACTGCACCCCGAGGCGATCCCTTGCCTTCTGCGTCTTACGGAGCTAGTGGCTCTGTTCCTACCTCTTACGCTCATGAGGTAGAGGCTGCTTCTTCATCTCATCCAGGACCTCCTAGACACATTGAAAGCTCATCCTTCCGAGCAGATTATTGGAGACCTTTCGAGCGTGTGACTCGCTCAAAATCGCTTATCTCAATTCTGTCTCCATTTTGCTTTCATTGCCTCCTTTGAGCCCAAAGATGTTTCTCATGCTCTTTCCGATGAGTCTTGGGTTAATGCCATGCATGAGGAGTTAGAGAATTTCGAGAGAAACAAGGTCTGGTCGCTTGTCGAGCCCCCGCGAGGTCACAATATTATTGGGACTAAGTGGGTGTTCAAGAACAAGCAGAGAGAGGATGGAGTGGTTATTCAAACAAGGCTAGACTGGTAGCTCGGGGTTTCCCGTGTTGAGGTCTAGACTTGAGGAGACCTTTGCCCTGTAGCTCGACTTGAGGCCATTAGAATCCTCGCTTGCCTTTGCAGCTTCTAAGGGTTTCAAGCTCTACCAAATGGACGTCAAGAGTGCCTTCCTTAATGGAGTCATTGAGGAAGAAGTTTACGTCAGACAGCCTCCAGGTTTCGAGAATCCCAAATACCCACACCATGTCTTCAAGCTTTCCAAAGCGTTGCATGGACTTAAGCAGCCCCGAGCTTGGTATGAGAGGCTTAAGTCCTACTTGTTGAGTCATGGGTTTGACATGGGTAAAGTAGACAAGACTCTGTTCATCCGCCGTCATGGCAATGACCTTCGCTCGTCAGATCTATGTCAATGACATCATCTTTGGCGGCTCTTCTCATACTCAGTTTCACGGTTCTCGGATGTCATGAGCACCGAGTTTGAGATGAGTATGATGGGCGAGTTGACCTTCTTCCTTGGCTTCCAAATCAAGCGAGCTCGGAGGGTACATTTCTTCATCGGGAAAGTACACTTGTGACCTCTGAGACAACCGACATGAGTGATGGTAAGCTTGTGTCGACTCCCATGGCTTCTGACCTATCTTGACCTGAGATGAGGACGGCGAGCGATTGATCGAAAGAGTTGAAGTATGATCGGCTCCTTCTTTACCTCACACCTCGAGACCGGACATACACTTCTGTGTGTCCGTGTGCTCATTTTGAGCCTTTCCTCGCGTATCTCACCGCCAAAGCGGTGAAGCGCATCTTCGGTACCTCGAGCTACCATTGACTATGGTATCCGTACACTTCCTCATCTGTCTTTCCTTGAGAGCCTTCTCGGGACGCAGACTTTCTTGGGTAGGATAGATAGGAAGAGCACTTCTAGCACCTACCAATTTATTGGCACTTCTCTTGTTTCTGGTCTTCGAGGAAGCATCAGATGTTGCCTGATCCACCGCAGAGGCGAGTATGTTGCTGCGGCGATTCAGTGATCAGTACTCTGGATGGCTTCGACCTGCGGGACTTTGGGTTAGTTATCGGCGTTGTTCCACTCTTTTGTGATAACACTTCGCGATTAACATTGCTAAGAACCCGATGCAACACTCTCGGACCAAGCACATCGATATCCGTTATCACTTCCTTAGAGACCATGTAGAGAAGGGCGATATAGTGCTCCAGTTTGTAGAGAGTGACCATCAGTTGGCTGACATCTTCACCAAGCCATTGGATAGTTCGAGGTTTTCAGCTCTGCGGGGAGAGCTTGGGGTGGTTTGTCCTTATGGACTGTAGTGAGGGGGAGCTTTGGGCTTTACTGCTTTACTATTTTGATTATGCTTTTGTCTTATTTTTGTCGCTTTGCACTCGGGGTGCATCAAGCTTAGTCCTTCTAGCATAGGTTAGAGTGCTTCTCTTGTCTAGTTGCATAGACTTCTTACTCTTATCTTGTGCTTCCAGGATGCTTCTTATTAGCTGTTTCTTATCTCACTAGATTGAGCTCACTCACTTCTTGTAGGTTCTAGCGAGGGTTGGGCCACTCTCGGGTAGACAGGGTACGTGTTTGCTCTCTAAGTGTGTGTGTTACGGTCAAGCAAATAGTCCTGGAGTCACATGGGGTAGATGAGAGTCAGTCTGAGTCATAGTATCTTCTATATCTTATCTATGCTTTAAGGACTGTCTGTTTTGGTTTTCTTTGCCAGCCTCTCGATTTTATTGCTTTGGTTCAGGGGGAGTTCATTTGGGAGCTTCTGGAGCTTAATATTGACTTAACTCAACTTGAACTAAAAGTTGCATCTCATGTTGAGGGGGAGCTGGATTTTATTGCATTTCAGCATTCTGCATTGTAATATAACTACATTGAGCCTTGATTATTATCCTGATATGACATGTTCTCAATGCTTTACACCTTGCCATGATTTGTGTTGATATGCTAGATTTATCATGACTTCATATGTGTAGACTAGCTTTTGCCATGATAAGTAATTTAAAATTGCTCAACTTGAATTAAAACTTGTCATGCTAGTTTTTGAGTTTAGTCTTTCTTGAGCTATCCCTTTATGATTCATGCCATGTCAAATAGATTGAGTAGAGCGTTGAATCTCTATTGAGCCTTAGATTGAGCTATTTTAGTCTCTTGATGTAGCATGAGGTAGTACAACATGTTTACAAAACAAAATGATCTCTTTTGTGCGAAAAAACTGATTTCACCAATTCTTTCTCATGAGACGGCTTGCCATTGCACTAGGCATGAACTTAGGGGGAGTTTTGGATGACCTAGACTATCTTCTTAAGCTTCTTGCTTGGAGTAGTCGCATAAGGCTTGAGATCTAGCACATAACAAAAAAATTGGGTTGGAAACGACCATGAACTTTAAAAAGACAATGTTTTATGTGCTCAATTTGCTTAAGCTACAAAAAGAACCAAGTACTTAACCAATGTTTCAATCTTGAGCTTATAGCACTCTATTTGGACTCATTATTAGCTTCTTTGTTCCGCTTAGCTTATTGACATGGCCTGCATCATCCTTGGATATCTCTAGTTAGACTTTGCTTATTGATAACTTGACATGCTCATAAAATGCATTACAGTTCAGTTCGTCATCTATGTGCTCTAGCTAGGATATACATATCCTGTCATGATCTAGATAGCATTTTATTGAGTTATGGCTTGCTGTAGTTCATTATGGTCATTATGGATAACTCTCATGGCTCTAAATGCTTAAAATAAATAAACTTCAGCCATTTTCATCCATTGTGTTGAGAGTGGGATCCTTGATGTGTTTATTGCCAAAAGGGGGAGAATAGCGGAGAAAAAGGCATTTGGGAACTTTCTAGAGCTTTGGAGAAACATTTGTTCTTTCTATTGTAGCTCTAGTGTTTCTTTGTCAACATGGTCATTAGCTTCCTTAATCTTCTTTGGACCATGTTTGACTCTTTTTCATTTCAAACAAACTCAACGTTTTTCAGGGTTTGTCAATATACTCATCAATGGGGAGATTGAGAGACCATGTGGTCTAAATCCCAAGTTGGTGATGAGTAATTGACACGTAGTTTGGTTTGAGTGATTCGTGCCATCTTGGCATTTGGCGAGGTCGGGTTATGATTAGACAGATTTGATGCGTGGTCGTCTTCCCGGTTGGTCATTTGGGCCATTTCTCGCTCGAGTAGGATTTGTTGGTACTAATCATGTTTATATGCTTTGTGCCGTGCTATGCGATGTGGTTTTTGTCTGTGATGGCTGCAGGACGTCGAGTGGAGTCGTGGCGAGACACGGAGGACTGGACTAGGCGCAGTGGCGCCGAGGTCGAGCGATCGGGATGTGTCGAAGACGACGTGGACTCGAGGTGGTTGCGAGGCGTGCGAGACAAGGAACGTGGAAGCTTCCCGGAAGGTGCAGCAGGGGCGTTTCGGTAATAGCGCGAGGCTGCAAAAGGAAGCGGGTTAGCGGGCAAAGCATGGAGGGGTAAAATGGGCAAAGCAAAGTGTAAACCCATCAAGAAATGCTATAAATAGGAGTGTGTTTCCTGGTTGTTGGCAAGACTTGGAGAGGGGTTTTAGGGCTTTTGGCTTTGTGCTTTAGTGGTTGAGAGAGTGGGTGTGTCTCATATGCATGTGTGCTATGAGTTCTTGATTTATCAAGCATGTATGGGGAGGTAGCTAGTGAGAGATCAAGAGAGAAGTGAGCTGAAATGTAAAACTCTGTATCAATCATGTATGTCTCCGTATCGTGTTTATGAGATCTTATGGTTGAGCGCTTTGTTCTTGTGTTCTTTGCTATTCCCTAGTTCCTATTGTTCTCTCCCGAGCTAGTGTTCTTTGATCAGTTTTCTTGCAGCTTTTATTTAGTAACTCTTCCGAGAGGAATTGTTGAGCTCTCTCTTGTGCCTTTCAAGAGGCATTTTTGATCCCTTTTCTGTGCTTCTCGGCCAAGCAAAATCTGCATGCAAATGGTTGCATGGTCTCCAGCCGAATGAAGCATGCTAGTATTTCTTTGGTTCTAGTTCTTGTTTTTAGTTTTCTTACGTAGAGAAGGACATCCATTCATCGCATCCTTGCTGTTTTCTGTTTGGCCAAAAATGGTAGTTCCCAGTAGGATTGCTATTGTGTCAATTAAGTAGCAAACTAATGGGATGTTCTACTGTTTGGACAGCATGCATGGCTCGAATGGTTGTTGTACTTTCGGGTGAGGTTGTGATTCCTTTTCAGCTTTTCTTTGGCAGTAGTTTTATTACTTTGAGTCTTTGGTTGTGAGCGACTACTTTGGCTTTTAAGTTGTTGATTGACTGCTGTACTTTCTCCTCTTTATCTCTCTTTTGGTAGTTTCGGCTGGCAGAAATCTCCTACCGTGGCAGCGTTTCCTTCTTGCCGTGGCATCATTTCCCTGCCGTGACAGCGATTTCTGCTAGTTTTCTTGCTGTGTCTGCAGTTTTGTGTCGTGGTAATATATGACTGCAATTTCTCTGCCGTGGTAGCCGTGGCGGTCGATTTGCTTGCCGTGGCAGCCGATTCCAGTTGATTTCTTGCCGTGCCCAGTTTTTTGCAGTCTCTTTCCCTTGATCCATTTCAGTCTCTTGTCAGTTTGATTTTCGGCTTGAGTGTGCAATCATCTCTTCTCGTTCATAGCTTTTATAGCCATCGAAGAGTAGAGATTTTTGCAAATACTTTTGGGGGCGATTTTAAAAGTCGACATTCACCCCCCTCTGTCGCCATTTCAATCCTACAATTGGTATCAGAGCCGGTTAGCTCTAATTTATAGATCTTAACCGGTCTCAAGAGGCATGGCGACGGACAAGTACTCGACCAAGCCGCCCGCGTTCGATGGCATCGATTACCCCTTCTGGAAGAGCCGAATGGAGACATACATCCAGGCTCAGGGGTACGCCATCTGGCGGAAGGTGAAGGTGCGGTATGTTGTTCCTGCCGATGAGAACATCAACGTGGCGAACATGCCCGATGTTGAGGCAAATGCGAAGGCAAGGAACATCATTATCCAGGGCTTGAGCAGAAGCGAATCCGATCGCATCTCTCACCTGTCGTCCGCCTACGACATCTGGGTGACCCTCGACGCATACCATGAGGGCACCACCCAGATCAAGACGGTTCGACAGGACCAGTTCAAGCGAGAATACAACAAATTCGAGATGCTTGCTGGTGAGTCCCTCGACGAGTGCTTTGCGCGCTTTCACAAGATCTTGAGCAACCTCCGAGCGGTTGGTCTCACATACCCCGACTCGGACAACGCTCGTCAGATGCTCGCGGCACTCGATCTGCGTGTTTGGGAGATGAAAGTGACCACCATCAAGGACATGACAGACCTCTCGACCTTGACTCTTGACACGCTGTACTCGCGCCTCAAGACTCACGAGATTGACGTTGTCTCTTGTAGGTCGAAGTCACAGTCGATGACTTTGGTCACTGATCCCACGTTGGCTTCTGGTTCCTCTTCTTTTGATTCTCTTTGCGGATTCTCCCTTGCTGCTCTCTGTGACATAACTGATGATCAGTTAGAGCAGCTTGCGGATGAGCAGCTTGCCCTCCTTGCTCGAAGATTCTCCCATGCTTACAAAGGGAGGAGGGACAGAAAGAGAGAAGGACCCGTGATTTGCTTCGAGTGTGGTGGCCCCAACCACATCCGAGCAAACTGCCCCAAGCTTGGGAAGGGCAAAGGTGACTACGGCGGTTCGGGCAGAACGACTACACCGACAAGAACCGCGACACGAAGCCCTCAAGACTGCTCAAGGCAAGAAGAAGTTCCGCAACTTCGGGAAGGCCAAGAAGCTCTTTCACCGCGTCCTCACCGCCTTCAACGACCTCGACCTCAGCGAGGTGGAGGGATGGAGCGACGACGACGGGATGGGTGACCAAGAGCCCAAGGATGGCGGCGACGACTTCTCCGGCATGTGCTTCATGGCCCTCGAGGGCGAACTCGGCTGACAATGAGTGATCTCGACTCGGACGAGGTATGCCCCACCTACGACCAGCTCAATCATGCTTTTCTTAAGCTAGGTGGTTTTCATGCTAGAGCTAGGGCTAGGTGTACTGAGTTAGAGAAGTAAGTAGATAGATTGTCACTAGAGATTATTGCTCTTACATCTGCTCCTCCTAGTGATGATTGTGATACATGCTCTGCTTTGATGGGTGATTTGGAGAAGTTAAGAACCTCGCATGATAGAACTTGAAGTTCAAACTGTCCTAAATTAACTGTCCTAAATTAACTGCAGAACTTGAATCTGTTTCCAAGCAGTTTCAAGAAATGATTGATCATAATAAGAAACTGGTCAATTTTGCTTCTAAGGACCCTGTTAGCTCACCATGCAAAAATTGTGAAAAACTAAAAATTGACTTGATTGCATTGGATGAGAAATGTGTGAAGCTAACTAAGGATCTACTAGAGAAGCAACCATCAGATTGTAATGTGATTGCTGGTGTGGGGGAGAAGCCCCAGGGTAAGGTGGAGACGCTTAGCGACGTGAACCAACCTGCTAGCAGTAGGACTGTCCCTTCCGAGTCGGCTGTGCGTGCACAAGCCATTCTTACCTCTGTTGTTGGTTCTTCATCTGCTCCCTTACCTGCTGCTGTTCCCTCTTCCCCCTGCTCTTCTTGCACCTCTCTCTTTCGGGAGTGTCAGTATCTTATGAACACTCTCGAGAGGTTTGTAGGCGGCAAGAAGAAGCTGAATATCAATCCAAGATGTCTGTGTTTGGGTTTGATTGAGTTCCTAGCTCTCTGTTTGGTTTTTGCCTTCGATGCCCTCACTGCTTGATTTCTTGCTTTTTGTGTTTTGAGTGATTTCTTGCTGAGAAGGGCCAAAATGGGTTGCTCAAGGATGGGAATAGGTCTCAAGATCATTTGATTGGTTTTTCCCGAGAGCAAATTGGTTGAATCTCAAGGATCATCTCTCTCATTTGATCGGTTTTTCCCAAGAGCAAATTGGTTGAATCTCAAGGATCATCTCTCTCTTTTGCCTGTGTTCCTGTTTTCTCTGTTTCTCATTTCTAGGGTTTGATGCCTTTTTTTCCCTTCATGAGATGACATGAAACTTGGTATCTAGAGTCCTGAGGCTATTAATTAGCTATTCTCAAAGTTTCATGGTCAAAGGATCAGAGATGGAATGAGAATTTGAGTTTTTGTAGCCGTTCTCTGTAATTTTCAGTTTTTGCCCCAAATCTCAATTCCCTCTGATTTATGGTGAATTTCTTGATTCTCTAGGCTCCTCTGGCTATTTAGATCATAGTCATGCAATTCTGGGCAGAAGACACCAGAGGGAAATCCTCAAATTTATTGCTGTGAAGAGGTTTGGGTTTGCCTGTTGAAATTGCACTCTGCTGTCAGGTCTGAAAATCGAGGGGCGGTCTGACCGGCCTTTAGTTGGCGGTCTGACCGGTGCCTCAGAGGCGGTCTGACCGGCCTCTATAGAGCGGTCTGACCGGCCTGCTGTGTTGCTCCCAAGGTGTTTTGCTTCTTTGTCCTACCTTTCGCCTTGTGTTTCTTCTGTGAAATGGTGTTTACAGTAGATACTTCTTCATAGCATTGGTTGCTATCAGAGAAGGATTTAGGTGTGTTCTTTTGGGGGAAATTTTTAAAGTCGACATTCACCCCCCTCTGTCGCCATTTCGGTCCAACACCACTTTATTATAAAGCAAAGTGTACGGCCTTATGGCCAAGTATTACAATAAAAGGGCTCATATCCAACCACAAAAATAAACAGCGGAAGATAAATAAAAAAATAGTCCATCCTACCTACCCACAGGCAAATGACTATAAGACGTGGGCTACTCGTCGCAATCCTCACCGAAGTCGAAGCTGTCATCATCTGGCAACAGAATTAAGCAAGGTGAGTACATAAAGTACTCCACAAGTTACACCACGAGATTTAACAGAGTCAATGCATGCATATGTACTTGACAAAGGAATGCATAATATGGTTATTTGCACAAAAGCAACAATTGGAGTAAATACTGTAAAGTAAGTGCAAAAGCTGAATTTTAATACAGTATGTAAAAGCAATACTTGATAACTGAAATAATATCGTTAGTGCAGGTACCAACCTTACACTAATCTATCCACGGGTATCCCACCCGGACCATCTTTTCCAAAAAGATCCCTCCAGTTTCCATAAAACCAGATTTTATTAAAACCAAAATCTAATTCGTGAAAAACCATACGAAGCATGTCCTTGACCGTGGACACGGCTATCCAGGATAGTTTGTTACCCTGCAGAGGTGTACAACTTTGCCCACAAGACATGTCCTCTAGTTTTGCCACGCGATTAACACACTGCCTTAGGTGTGCGGTTGAGAGTTCATGACAAGGCTGTTCCAATGTTCCATTACCAAAGTAGTTACGCCGCCACTGAGGTTTCACCACAACATGAATCCACATGTTGGAGCCCCCTCTTGTGCCATGTGACTATGTGAGACTTCTCATGACCTACGCCACGCTCACATTCAGCCTATAGCGAAACTAAAATGGAACTTTACAAATTACTTAGTCAGGTTTATCCTATATTAGACTTATGGTAGTACGGTGTGACTTTGTAATAGTAGTTCACAGACCGGTCCTTAACTCGACTTAGGCACCAACCACATACTCCATGTGCCTGGTAGTCGACATTGTGTCAACAAACAGCAATGCATGCCAGCAAGCACCCACCACCATACCAATGCCTAAGTCTAAACCAGGTTTTATAATTTTATTTTACCAAAATTTCATAGACTTTCTTGACTCACCAAAGTCAAGAGTAGATTTTATAAATCATCATTTTGTGTGAAATAGTTCTTCCCACCTAAATCATTCTAAGCATGCCTAAGCAATTCTATAAAATTCCAGTTAATACTAATGTACTTACTAGGTTTTCATCTATGGTCACAAGGTATGATTGTTCAATATCAAATTTGGCCATATACAAAGGAATTGGGCATAACTAGAATTTAAATTAAATTTAAATAAAAGTACGCATGCATAATAATTTGAAAACTACATAAATAATTTAAATTACTGGGAACAACATGATCAAAGGTGTAACTTGCCTTGCTCGAAGTCCTGCTGCGATTCGTCGAAGTCAAACTCTCCGGATTCGTCGAAATCTATACGCGAAGAACCAAAATAAATTCAAACAAAATACAAATAAAATTCAAGAATTCAAAAAGTGTTCAGAAATAGATATTTTAGGATTTTAGAGAAATTTAGAAATTTGAATGGGTCAAATTGGAGTTAAAATGAAGAAATACAGGACCCTGGAAGATTAAAACGAAAGAAAAAGAAAAGATTGATTTTTGGAATTATTTTTATATTGAAAATTCGGTTTATGATGTCAGTATCCATTTTTTCGGCTGAATTATTTTTATACTGAAAAATGTGTTATTTCAGCCGATGTGGGGCGGGTTCATGGTGGGACAGGTTCCAGATTAGCTCGGTCAACGGCTGACGTGGCAAAGGGCTGACACGGCCGGGCCGTGGCGCCAGGTGGCTACCACACGGCTACCACGTGTGCGTGTGCGTTGACATGTCGGCGCCGGCCGAAGGCGGTGCTCGGGCATGCGGGCTCGCCAGCGCTCGGGTGCCTGGTGGCGACCGACGAGTGGCGCAAACACGAGAGGGGAGTGAGGGGAGTTCGCCGATACCTGTGGTGGCACTCGGCGGTGACCGAAGGGTGATCGACGGCGAGGCGAGGCGATGGCGATGCACGGGTGTCGACGGCGAGGGGTCCCCAGCGGCGGTTTCACTCGGCGGAGGGGCGAAGGACGGTCGTCGGGGCACGGGGAACACAAAGATGATGTCGGCGAGGCGCGGGAGAGACCAGGGTGGCGGCAATTCCTCGCTGGAGCTCGGTCGGACGGCGAGAGGGGAACTCGGCCCTGAGGAGGCTCGGGCGCCGGAGAGAGGAAGAGGAGAGGAGGACGGGGCGCGGGGGTGAGGAGAGGGTGCTCGGGGGGGTTTATATAGGGGGCGGCGAGGTAACGGCCGAGCACGAGCTCAGCGGAATGAAGGCCGGCGCAAATGTGAGTAAAGGGGGTTTAACGGGAGTAAAAGAGGGGGAAAACCGGCGGTGTGAATGCGCAGCTGCTCACGAAGTAAACGAGTAGAAACCGAAGCTTTTAAAGCTTGGTTGATGGCATTAATGGCGGCTGGCGCTTTGGAGAAGAAGGGGAGGAAGAAGGAGATGCTGACATGCGGGCCCCGCATATCGGCAAGAGAGAGAGAGAGCGGAGAAGGGGAGGGGCGGACGGCCGGATAAACGCCACATGTCGCCGAGAGGATCAGAGCCGTCGGATATAAAGCAAAGGGGTAAGTCAGGAGGAAGGGCTGAGATTAGATCAAGCGGTTGGGCGGATTGAATCTGGGCCATACACGGGTCGGATGGGGGGTTATTTGGATTTAAAATTCGTTTTTAAATTTCAGAAATGCCAGAAAGCTTTATAAATACTTAGAAAATAATAATTAAAGTCTACAAATTCTAGAAAAAGTTATAAAAAATCCTGGAGACATTTTAGACTTAGGAAAAATATTTCCAACTTAATTTTGGTATTTTATTTTTTAAAAAAATACTTTTTAGCTTTGAAATTGATTTTTAAATTCTAAAAAATTCTCAAAAATACTATAAATCAAGGATAACTTAGGAAAAGAGAAAAATAAACTCTTTTTGGCTTAGATAAAATATTTAAAGTAAACTTTCTTACTTTAGGCTTTGAAATAAAACTTCAGATAAATGCAAATAAATCCAAAAATCCCATAAAATGCAAATAAAATTTTTGGGATGTTACACGCACATGGGAGGAGAAGTCGGTGGGAAGGGCGGTGTCGGGAAAGAGGAGAGAAGAGGGCGGGAGGAAGAAGATGAGGGTGGGGCCTGCTTAGCTGTGGAAGAGAGGAGGAAGGAGAGATGCGAGCGAGGCCGGGGTAGCGGATGGCGACCACATGGTCGAGGAGGAAGATCCTAGCCGGCGAGGAGAGAGGGAAGGAGGAGGCACAGGCGCGATGAGATTTAGCCATGGGGCTCGGAGAAGGGATCCAGGTAGGGGTGAAAACGGATCGGATTCGGACGGATATTGCTGTTACCATATCCTAACCCATATTTTTTCTCCGGATTCGGTATCAATCGGATTCGGTGTCGGATCGGTCGGGATTAACCCAATTCGTTTGCACCCCTACTTGTTTGTAAGGAATGCATACGGTCAGGCATAAATGGAGTAGGATGCACGACTTGATGTTACTATTTAATAGTGATGTGGAAGATTTTATTTTACCATTACAAAAGAAAATGAAACGTCAAATAGTAGCACTAACCTGAAATCATACTTGAAGGCGTATCGGATTGGACGGATATTGTGTTACCATATCCTAACCCATATTTTTTCTCCGGATTCGGCACTAGTCGGATTCGGTACCAATCGGATTCGGTGCCGGATCGGTCGGGATTAACCCGACCCGTTTTCACCCCTAGATCCAGGCTAGCCACGTGGTAGCCCGAGAGGGGTTGGACGATTTAAAATTCTTTTTAAAATCTAGAAACTCCCAAAAAAAATAAAGAAAAGCCTAGAAAATAGCTGAAAATTCCAAATAAAATCCAAAAAAAATTCTAGAATTCACAAGGGACTCAACAAAAATAAAATCAACTTAATTTGACCACAAATAAATTCAAGTTTTCACATATATTTTTCTAGGCTAAAATAAAAGGAAGGAAAGAAAATCCAGAAAAATCCAATTATATTAAATTAAAATTTTGGAATGTCACAATTGTGAAGAGGCCCGGCACTGTTGTGAGTGATCTTGTGCTCACCATCTCCAGAGTAGAGGAAGAGGTTCTTATAGCTTAATTCATGGAGCGAGCCTAATCTGTTTAGGCTTACCTTAATGTGAATTAGTGAAGACCGACGAGTCTTCGATACCATGGGAAAAACATTGCATGTCTCATTTGTGATTATCTCTTATCTTTACTATTCTGCATTTACATTTCTAGCTATTAAATTGAATTATTTTTGCAAGCTTAGGGACCTCCGAAGCCAATTTTAAAGTTTAGGGCCTAAATGACTATTGCTACAAGTTTAGGATCTCTGATGCAATTTTCTCTTTCAGAAATTTGCATCCAAATGGATGACTAGAGGGTTACATGGACTTAGGAGGGGATGTGGTTAGGGGTGGAAAAAAAGCTCGTTAGTGGGCTCGTTGGCTCGGTTCAAAATTGCATCAATTATACTTGTTAATTGGTTAAACATTAAAATGAGTTGATTTCAAATGAATTTAAATTTTGCTCAAGCTCGGCTTGGCTCGGCTCGTTAGCTCGTTACTAAAAATACTTTTAAATTATCCGTAAAATGATATTAAATCAAAATATGCCAATTTTAGAAAAAGCTCGATAAGACGAGCAGTTGGCTCGATATCCACCCCTAGATGTGGTTCTCTATCCTTAGAAAAAATGTTATTTAGATATATGCCACTACAAAGTTCCTATTTTTGAAAGACGCCATTACGGAGTTTTTTTCTTTGAAATATGCCACTCCTAAGTTGATGAAATTGGATATATACTATTTTGGACCAAAATACCCCCGTCTTCTTCCTTTCTCCTCAACCCCTCCCAATCCCCACCTCCGCCACTACCTCCCATGGTAGCCACCCCACCTATCATCGCTACTGCAATGACCTTCACCCCGTCGCCAAACTAGTGTGGGCCACCATCCAAGCTCGATCCTCATAGCCCGAGATCGTCTCCTTCATCGCTGATTTTGTGGCGATTTGTGTTGGGAAGAGGCCGTGCGGTGAGGTTAAGTCCGTTGCGCACTGAGTTTGCGCTGGAGGAAGGAGGAGGCTACGAGAATCTGTTGAAGGTAGAGGAGAGGTGGCAGATCTAGAGGCTCATTACCTCCATTCGACATCAAGCCTCACCGTCGTCGCTTGAGGTCGTTGGCGCATTTGGAGGCCCGTTGTCGTCACCTCCTAGTTCGGGTTGGTCTCTGGCGCCACAATCCCTAGGTGTCGCCATAAAATGCCCAGGCACCTCCGTGGAGTCCAAGATGCGGAGCGGGAGTCAGAGTGGGTGGAAAGTGGAAGGTGTCGACAACAGTGGATGGAGGCGGCCATAGGCGAGGTAGAGGAAGCCAGGAATGGAGAATGGGGGAGGAGGAAGGAGGCGGTATTATGGTCTTGCATGTATCCAAGTTCATCAACTTAGAAGGGGTATATTTCAAAGAAAAAATCTATAGTAGCATATTTTAGATTATCGTGAAAATATAAATGTTATATGACGTAAATATAAAGTTGTTAAGATTCTCCCATAGTCTTTTCTTCAATGTAACTCTCCCAGTGCATGGAAATAAAACAATGACGAATGAGAAAACACGAAGAAAGGAAGACAAGTTCTCTACGCCCTACTCTAAACGGTTTAACTTCTGGTTTTTTAAGCTAAAAGTCACTTGAACTGTATCGACTTCTAATTTTAGTTTTTTTGTCTTTTTTTTCCTCTTTTTTCTTTACATTGTCATAGAGGTGTAACAGTATTTTTATTTTTTTCTCTTTATTATTTTTTAATTAAATAATTTAAAAAACTAAGTATGGTTGCGGTTCAATTTTAGCGCCGTAATTGCAGCGCCCCCCAGTCTCGCAGTGGAAAAGGGTGAGTGTGCCCGGGATTGATGGACCAATGTGCAGACATCCAGGCATACAAACATACACGGCATTCAATTCCCATTTACCCTACCCACCTACACTGCCTCCAACCGCTCTTTAATGCTATTCAATGCCCCCTCCCTCCCCTTTCTCATCATCTCTCTCTCAAAACACTTGCGCACCACAGCGCAGCACAACCAGGCATCCCAAGATCGCGTCCCTCTACCACGCTGCAGCTGCCGCCTGCCGGCCCCTACCCCGACGCGGTCACCGCCGTTTTTTCCTACGTTCACCTCAAGGTCACTTCTTGGTACGCTCATCTTTCGCTCAAGATCAAATGTAGGATCATCAGAGGTCGAGATTTATCTCATCTTGGATGGAATTCTCGCTTCAACCTATCTTTCTTGCTTTCTTGTGATCTGGCTTTAGAGGGAGAAACAGGGGGGCCAAGGAAGCAAGATGTTGCACTGACTTGTGTGCGTCCTTTGCTCTTGCGAGCTTGGTGGAGCTAGAAGTCATCTTTGTCCAAGAAAGCTTCGGTTCTTGGTACGCATCGATAATTTCTTGGTTGCTCTCTGCTTGGATTTTTTAACCCACCGACAAAATGCTGCAAGGTTGAAAAGATGAAGACTTTGTTTGATTCTTATTGCAATGGCTGATGTAGTCATAGGTGCCTTTTTCCTTGCTAGTTGGGGAGGGGGGAAAAAAAGAGGAAATCAACAAAGCAAAGCTCTGTTCAAATGCTGTGTATTGAGGGTGACTGATTGGCCGCTCTACCATCCCTGTTCTTGCTTCTTGGTATGCACTGAGAAAGAAGTTCTCTTTTTGTTTCAGTTATAGTAAGACTCACCTGATTTCTGTTGGTACTAAAAAAAGCCCCAAAAAATGCAATTCTTGCAGGAATCTATTTCGTATAGACCCCCCAAGTTTCAAGGAATGGACCATGTGCTAGTTCTAGCATTGTGCTTCCTAGTCTTGCTGCCAAGTTGGGCCTGTGGACTTGGCTCCATGGCATCCATTGCAGTGTCTTATGGCGAGGACGGTCCGGTGTTCTGTGGCCTCAGCTCGGACGGCTCCCACTTGGTCACCTGCTTTGGCGCAGACGCCTCCGTTGTGTATGGTGCCCCCATCAGGATCCCATTCCTTGGCCTCACTGCGGGGGATGGGTTTGCGTGTGGCCTCTTGCTTGACACCAGCCAGCCTTATTGCTGGGGGAGTAACTCCTATGTCAAGATTGGGGTGCCGCAGCCGATGGTCGAGGGTGCGATGTACTCTGAGCTCAGTGCAGGGGACAACCACCTTTGTGCGCTGCGAGCACCTGTGAAGGGAGCTCGTGGTGCTAATGCTGATACATCGGTGATTGATTGCTGGGGATACAACATGACTGGCACACAGGTTGTCCCTGCAGCCGTGTCAACCATCTCAGCCGGTTCAGTGTTCAATTGCGGCTTGTATGCGAGGAACAGAACAGTGTTCTGCTGGGGCGATGAAACAGTGAGTGGTGTGATTGGGCTGGCACCAAGGAATGTGCGGTTCCAGTCTATAGGAGCAGGTGGTTACCATGTCTGTGGGGTGCTGGAGAATGCGCAGGTGTTCTGCTGGGGCAGGAGCTTGGAGATGCAGCAGGTGTCCGTGTCACCTTCCAGTGCTATTGGTGAAGGTGACGTGAACATAGTGCCGATGGATGCGATGGTCTTTGTGGTCGGTGGCCGGTTCCATGCTTGTGGCATCAGGAGCCTTGATCACCAAGTATCTTGCTGGGGTTTCACACTTCAGAACAGTACGACGGCACCCAAAGGTCTCCGGGTGTATGCAATAGTGGCTGGGGACTACTTTACCTGTGGGGTGCCTGCTGAGACATCGCTGAAGCCAAGGTGCTGGGGCAATAGTGGGCCATTGGCACTCCCAATGGCGGTATCCCCTGGGATTTGTGTCTCTGCTGCATGCAGCCATGGGTACTACGAGTATGTGAACCATGGAGAGGTTGGCAGCAGCAAGGTGTGTAAGCCTGGAAATTCTAGACTCTGCTTGCCCTGCAGTGTTGGCTGCCCAGACGACTCGTATGAGTCATCGCCTTGCAATGCCACAGCTGACCGTGTTTGCCAGTTCGATTGTTCGAGGTGTGCCTCAGATGAGTGTGTATCATTCTGCTTATCCCAGAAGCGAACCAAGAACCATAAGTTCATGGCTTTTCAGATGCGCATTTTCGTGGCAGAGATTGCGTTTGCCATAATCTTGGTGTTCAGCGTGACAGCCATTGCTTGCCTGTATGTCCGGCACAGGCTTCGACATTGCCAATGTTCTAAGAGTGAACTGAGGCTGGCAAAGAGTACAGCATACTCTTTCCGGAAGGATAACATGAAGATCCAGCCTGATGTGGAAGATTTCAAGATCAGGAGAGCTCAGGAATTCTCCTACGAAGAGTTAGAACAAGCAACTGGCGGCTTCTCAGAGGATTCACAAGTCGGCAAAGGCAGCTTTTCATGTGTGTTCAAGGGCATCTTGAGAGATGGGACAGTGGTTGCTGTGAAGCGTGCAATAAAAGCATCAGATGTGAAGAAGAGCTCAAAGGAATTCCATACTGAACTTGACCTCCTCTCTAGGCTCAACCATGCGCATTTGCTCAACCTGCTTGGTTACTGCGAGGATGGCAGTGAGAGGCTCTTGGTTTATGAGTTCATGGCTCACGGATCCCTGTACCAGCATCTGCACGGCAAGGATCCAAACTTGAAGAAGCGACTGAACTGGGCCAGGCGGGTCACTATTGCTGTCCAGGCTGCCCGGGGGATTGAATACTTGCATGGCTATGCTTGCCCACCAGTAATTCACCGAGACATCAAGTCCTCAAACATATTGATAGATGAGGATCAAAATGCGCGCGTCGCCGACTTGGTCTATCTATATTGGGCCTGCAGATAGTGGTACCCCACTGTCTGAGCTGCCAGCAGGGACACTTGGCTACCTTGATCCCGAGTACTACCGTCTCCATTACTTGACGACAAAGTCCGATGTCTACAGCTTTGGCGTTGTTCTTCTGGAGATCTTAAGTGGCAGGAAAGCTATTGACATGCAGTTCGAGGAAGGAAATATTGTTGAATGGGCAGTCCCATTGATCAAAGCTGGGGACATTTCTGCCATTCTTGACCCAGTCTTATCTCCTCCCTCCGATCTTGAGGCTCTCAAGAAGATCGCTGCCGTGGCATGCAAGTGTGTCAGAATGCGAGGCAAAGACCGGCTTTCCATGGATAAGGTGACAACAGCTCTAGAGCGTGCCCTTGCACTGCTGATGGGCAGCCCGTGTGTTGAGCAGCCCATTCTGCCGACTGAGGTTGTTCTTGGGAGTAGCAGGATGCACAAGAAGGTATCACAGATGTCCTCTAACCAGTCATGCTCAGAGAATGAGCTTGTTGACGGGGAGGACCAGCGGATTGAGTACAGGGCACCATCTTGGATAACATTTCCGAGTGTGACCTCATCCCAAAGGAGGAAATCATCAGCATCGGAAGCCGACATGGATGGTCGGACAACTACAGATGGGAGGAATGTCGGGAGCAGCATAGGAGATGGGCTGCGGTCACTGGAGGAAGAGATTGGGCCGGTCTCGCCACAGAAGGACCTGTACTTGCAGCACAACTTCTGATGAAATGTCAAGAGCAGCTGAAAACTTTGTCCTTCTGCTCTTTCTGGTCAGCATTTTAAGTTCAGACATTGTGACCTGTTGCTATGTGGAAATGCATTGCAGTGTCTATAGATCCTATAGTAGCAGGCCAGTTAAAAATGAGAGGGAACTAGTTATAGAGTACTGGAAGAATTTTTAGCTTTAGCATCTGAAGACATTTCTTTGTAGATTGTTTTGGTTTCTTCTTCTTTTTCTTGATGCTATTTATCTGTGGACGGCGACAGTTGATGAATTCTCTTCTGTAGTTTACAGATCTGTGTATTTTTCTTTCATCATGTGAAACATATCTCCCCTTTCCAGTGTTGTTTTCCCTGCAAATTACTATGCTATGAGCCAATTGAAATGCAGCTTCAGAGCCCAAATTACATGTCTGCATTATAATATCTATCATTCTTTCACATCTCTTCTTGCAAATGAATTGTTTAGTTTTCTTTTTTCCGTTTCCCTTGAAACATCATGATTTGTTTGCCCAATCTTCAGTAACAGGTGAAATGTAATCCTCAGTTATCTAGTTCAGGAGATTGTAGATGAATGTCATATTCCATGATCTGTTTACGTTGTTGATTTCGACATAATCAATACAGGTTGTTACAGATCAATTAATGTTGCTGTGACCTAACAGACTTGCCATTATGTTTGTTGTGATACTTCTTTCAGAAGCAATCTTGTAAGATCGTACTAAGGCCTTAAGATCTGCTTCAAACGGTTTCAGTTTCTGACTTTTCTAATTTTCAGTTTATTTAAATCAAAGTCACTTGAAATGCGTTGATTTCTAATTTCTGGTTTTTTGTTTTTTTTCGGATTTTTTATCTTTTCTTTTTTTATTTATTCCTTTTGTATTGTCCGTGATAATATAACGATTTTTTTTTCAATTTTTCAATTTTTTCCTATTTTTTCTAAAAAAAAGTTAACAGCCGCTACAATGTAATTTCAGCAAAAAGTCTCAACCAAAATGATACGGGGTCACCCGATCTTCTTAATATAGGATCAAGATACTCACGCGGATTTGAAGAATTGTAGTGATCCCCCGATGCCAATGCAAGAGTTAGCACTCTAAAATTCGCCCAATCACATGTATTGAACTTCATGACCACCAGATAAAGCTCTATCGCGCTCCTAATTTTCAGCAGAAAAGTTGAACGATCTTGATTTCGATAAACTCCTAAGTCTTCCCTCAAGTTGGTTTGGCCAACAGAAAGAACAAAAGCAATTTGCTAAATCAATCTATTATGAAAAGTGGTCCCTATTCAATGGTGTGGCGGCTGCCTTATAAAGAAGGTCCCCCTAAACACACACGTAATGGACTTGAGCCCGACTCCTATTTTATTCGGTCATTGAAACCGATTTAAATCCTAAAACAATTCGGAATTGAACACTAACTAGTTACATGGCTGAATTAAACAATATTAACCCATCATTGGCACGCAGGCCCGCAAACTCCTCAATTGACAAGTTCGGTTTATCTCCTTGGTCGAGTGGCATATGGGTCTCTTCTTCTAGTCTTGGGCTGTGCGGAGCTTCCCCTCTTCTTGACATATGACCGCATGGGTCTTCTCCCTTGTGACCGTATGGCCCACTTTCTCTTTGCGGCTGGCTAGTTGGTCCTTCCTTTCTTGTTCTTCCATTGCTTCAAATCTGAGAACACAATATATTTGCATTAGGTAGTATACCATTTCATCTAAAACAATAGGAACTCTCTAAGAAACAAAAACACATGTTGTTGCAGCATCTTAGCTCTTGCTCTTATCATATGCCTGTTGGAGGCTCATTACTAGCTTTATCATGCACACTTGAAGTAGAAGATAAATGTATAGTAGAAATATCCTCATCATCCTTCCCATCTTGAAAAGGAGTCGACATCAACTCCGCACAATCTTGTCCAAAGAAAGGTGATAAATTAACAACATTGAATGTAGAACTTACCACATAATCATCTCCTGTAATCTTAATCTTGTGTACGTTGTCGTTGATCTTGGCAAGAACTTTAAAAGATCCATCACCACAGGGCATCAATTTGGATCTACGCTTCTCTGGAAAACGTTTTTTGTGAAGGTGTACCCATGGTTCAAAATCGCGCGATTCTGGCGGTTTTCGCAGAATCAAAAACCTACGTGTATGAATTTTTGATTTTTCGAATTTTGGCGGTTTGTTTCGGTTTTCGATTCCGGCAGTTTTTCCGGTTACCGGTTTCAAAATATCTCAAAATTCAAATTTTGATTTTTAAATTGTGAGCGGTTTTTTACCGGTTTTTCGTAGAAGCCTCCGATGAGATTTTTCCGGTTCCGGTTTTTGGAACCTTGGGTGTACCCACACTAAATCACCTGGTTCAAAAAGCATTTTTTGGGACTTTTTAGTTTTGGAAGCATAAGCATGTACCTTCTTTTCAATTACCTATTTGGTTGTGGCATGGAGCTTTTTCACAAAATCAGCACGTTCAGAAGGCTCTATATTAGCACGTTCTTGTAGTGGGAGTAGAAGTAAATCAAGTGGTGTGATTGGTTTAAAACCATACACCATCTCGAATAGACACAATTAAGTTATAGAATGTACCACCCTATTATATGTAAATTCCACATGCGGAAGACAATCTTCCTACTCTTTCAAGTTCTTCTTTATCATGGTACGTAGCAACGTTAAAAGTGTGTGGTTCATCACCTCCGTTTGTCCATCTGTTTGTGGGTGACAAGTCGTTGAAAACAACAACTTTGTCCCAAGCTTGGCACACAAAGTCTTCCAAAAGTAGCTCATGAACTTGACGTCGCAATAAAAAATAATGGTTCTTGGCATTCCATGCAATTTCACAATCTCCCTGAAAAATAAGTCAACTACATACGATGCATCGTCACTCTTATGATAGGGAATAAATTGTGTCATTTTAGAAAACCTATCCATAACAACAAAGACTGAACCCCTCTCCCTCTTGGTCTTAGCCAATCATAACACAAAATCTTTGCTAATATCTTCCCAATGAGCACTAAGAACTGGAAGTGGAGTATACAAATTGTCGTGGCTACAGGCCAAACAGTAGAGAAGGGGACTAGTAGAAGAGGAAGAGGAGAGCCAGATCTATGGGAGAGTTGGTAAGAATGAGAGGATGTCCCTCCTCCTGCCCCTCTTAGGGGTTTATATACATGAGTGGGGTAGAATAGGAAGTCCCCATTCTACCCCTTGGTACTTACAAAGGATGAGGGTACATTGATATATTTACACTGGCATATTCCTCTATACTATTATGCCTATTACATGTTGGACTAGTTGCACGGCCTAGTCACGGGGGTTGGGCCACCCCCACAACGGTACTCACCTAAAGCGGCGAGGTCCCGATGGGCGGCGATGTGATCAACCACCCCCCGTTCCCGCGGCCAGCGCGAGGTGCCGAGTGGTGAGCCGATGCAACCGGTAGCTTGCGGACCCGGAGGCAATGCCTACGAAGAAATCAGCGAACTCCTCGCTGAATCCGCGTCGCCCCGCCGAGGCGATGCCTACGAGCGGACGGCGAAGTCTGCGCCGAGTCATGCTGTCCCGCCGAGGCGATGCCTACGAGGCGACGGCGAGTCGAGCGCCGGGCGTGCCGTCCCGCGAGGCGATGCCTACGAGCGGACGGCGCGTCGAGCAGCGAGACGCGCGCCCGCCGCCGGCGATGCCTACGAGGCGGGCCGAAATCGCCGAGCGGGCCGTGCCCGTCCGCCGGCGATACCTACGAGCGGATGGTGAAGTCGGCGCCGAGGATGTGCCGTCCGAGGCAATGCCTACGGCGACGGCGAATCGCGCCGGCGATGTCTTTGTCCGCCGAGGCGATGCCTACGAGGCGGACGGCGCGAGTCAGCCGAAGACGTGCCCCGCCAGGCGATGCTCTGGCGGACGGCGAAGAGTTGTGGCGAGGAGGATGCAGAGTCCGGCGAGGGAAAGGCGACGCCGTCGTCGTCGACGCCGTTGTCGCGGAGGATGGCCGCGAGCATCCGCCCGCGCTCGTCGTCACCAAGCTTACCGATAGACGCTGCCCCGCCATCGAGCCGCTCGTCCACGCTGGTGACGTTGGCCAGCGTGCCCCCCGGGGACCTTGGGGAACGCCGGCACCTTCGCCAACGACACCCCCGCAGCCGTAGGCACGAAGCCTGTCAGCGTCTTCTCGAAAACGCAAAGCATATGGCCATGGTGCATCTCGAGGTCCCCGGCCTTGACCCTGCATTTGCCAACGATGTGGATGAACTAGATGAAGTCCGACTACGCGGGGCCGTCGGAGGCTTCACGGAGTTCGTCGACGCGGAGGCTGTCGCGGAGGCCAGCGCGGAGCGCGGGTGGAGCCAGCGGAGCCATCGCGGAGCCGCATGGGGGTGCGGCGACATGGTGAAGTCCGACTGCGCGAAACCGTCGGAGGCTTCGCGAAGCTCGTCGACGCGGAGGCCGGCACGTAGGCTGGCAGGGCTAGAGGCCAGATGAACTTATCTGTGACGCCCACGATACGGGCAACCCGAGATACTTCCATTCCGCGCTAGGAAACTCCTTCAGTGGAAGCCACCTCCAGCGCCCTTGCGTAGCTTCTTGTTCAGTCTCACGGACGGCGCCATCTATCATGGCTACAGGCCAAACAGTAGAGAAGGGGACTAGTAGAAGAGGAAGAGGAGAGCCAGATCTATGGGAGAGTTGGTAAGAATGAGAGGATGTCCCTCCTCCTGCCCCTCTTAGGGGTTTATATACATGAGTGGGGGTAGAATGGGAAATCCCCATTCTACCCCTTGGTACTTACAAAGGATGAGGGTACATTGGTATATTTACATTGGTATATTCCTCTACACTATTGGGCCTATTACATGTTGAACTAGTTGCACGGCCCAGTCACGGGGGGTTGGGCCACCCCCACAACACAAACCATGTGGATTGAGTTTTGACTTCGCCTTGTGGCATGTGATGTATCTTTGAATGAACCTTTCAACGTCTCACCTTATCTTTGGCCAATAGAAGTGATCAGACACCATCATGTAAGTCTTCTCTCTCCCAAAATGCCCCATCAATCCTTCTGCATGAGATTCTTGCAACAATAACAAACACACAGAAGACTATGGAATACATAGCTTATTCATGCGAAAAAGAAAACCATCACGAATATGAAACTTATCCCACCCTTTCCCATATTTACAGTTAGAATATGGAGTTGCAAATTCATGATCGGAAGCATATAAATCTTTCAAACTTTCCAACCCTCGTACCTTTACCTCCAACTGAGTCAAAAGCACATGTTTTCTAGACAATGCATCAGCTACGACATTCTCTTTGCCTTTCTTATATTTGACAATGTATGGAAAGATCTCAATGAATACTACCCACTTAGCATGTTTACGATTCAATTTCGCTTGGCCCTTTAAGTATTTCAAAGCTTCATGATCAAAATGTATAATGATTCCTTGAGCCAAAGATAATGTTGCCAGATTTCCAACACACGCACAAGAGTATATAGTTCTTAATCATAAATAGGATAATTCAATTGTGCACCATGAAGTTTCTCACTGAAATATGCAACGGGTTTTTTTCTTGCATCAAAACACCACCAATACCTATTCCACTAGCATCACATTCAATTTCAAAAGTTTTTGTGAAATCAAGTAAAGCAAACAATGGTGTTTCAGTCAAACATTTCTTCAATTCAGCAAAAGCTTTGTCTTGTTTTTCTCCCCACTCAAAAATAACTCCTTTTTTAGTTAAATCATTTAATGGGGCAGCAATGGTGCTAAAGTCTTTCACAAATCACCAATAAAAACTAGCAAGCCAATGGAAGCTATGACTTTGACTAACATTCACAGGAATCGCCCAATTTCGAATAGCTTCAATTTCAAACTCGTCCACTTCAATTTCATGAGCTGAAACAATATAGCCTAGGAACACAACCTTACTAGTGCAAAAAGTACACTTCTCAAGATTGGCATACGAGCGTTTTTGCCTAAACACTTCTAGCATTTGTTTGATGTGTTCAACATGATCATCCAAAGGGTGGCTATATATCAGGATATCATCAAAGTAAACTACCACAAATTTTCCAATGAAGTGTCTCAAAACATGGTTCATTAAGCGCATGAATATACTAGGAGCATTGGACAATCCAAAAGGCATCACTAACCATTCATACAAGCCAAATTTTATTTTAAAAATAGTTTTTCATTCATCACCATGTTTCATTCTTATTTGATGGTAGCCAATACGTAAGTCAATCTTAGAAAAGATAGTAGAACCACTTAACTCATCAAGCATATTATCTAACTTAGGAATAGGACGATAATAGCGAATAGTTATGTTGTTAATAGCTCTACAGTCTACGCACATTCTCCAAGTACCATCTTTCTTAGGAACAAGAATAACAGAAACGACACAAGGACTAAGACTCTCACATACAAACCCTTTGTCCAAAAGTCCTTACACTTGGCACTGAATTTCCTTTATTTCTTTTGGATTTGTGCGGTACGACGGCCGGTTGGGAAGAGGGGCTCCCGGAACCAAGTCAATTTGATGCTCAATACCTCGAATAGGTGGTAGACCAGCGGGCACCTCCTCTGGAAACACTTTGTCATAAACCTGCAAAACTTGAGAGACAACACTTGGAATAAATGTTAAATCATTAGTAGAAAGCAATGCATCCTTGTACAACAATACAAGGTGCATCAACGTGGGATCATCTTTCATCTCTGTTAGATCAAATTTGGTGGCTATCATGACTAAGTTTTTCTCTCCCTCACTCTTGGTTTTACCTCTCGGTTTTGGTTTGTGGCTCTCACTCGCTTTTTGTGAAATCACACTTTTTTGTTCTCTCCCTTTCTTACTCTCAACTTGTACTTCAATCTTTTATACATTATCATTCACAATTTGAGAAGGAGTCAACGGTCATAGCACCACTTGTTTGTTGTTTCATCAAAACTTGTATTGATTAGTTCTTCCATCATGAAACACGACACGATCATATTGCCATGGCTTTTCTAGCAGCAAGTGATATATATCCATAGGCACCACATCACACTTCACCGTATCATGATAAGTGCCAATTTCAAATTGCAACATCCACGGTGTATCACGAACCTCTCTCATGCAACCACTGGATCTGATATGGGTGTGAATGTTTCTTGTACTTCGACCCAAGTTTATTGCAAAGATCCTTGCTAGCCAAATTATGACAACTCCCACCATCAATTATTACCTTGCAAAATTTGCCATCCTTGCTAACTTGAACTCTTGTGTGGAATAAATTGCAACGTTGTTCATGGAAAGCCTTTGGTTGCACACTCAGCACTGTCGGAGCACACACAAGTATAGGACCAACAGCGGGATCACAATACTCTATGTCTTGCGTCACCTCTTCTTCCTCATATGCATCATCATACGTCCCTAAATCAGCATGGTGATCATCCTCTTCTTCACTTGCAGAATCATATTCTCTATTCTCTAACATCAACATCACCTTGTTATTTGGGCGATCCTTTTGCATATGACCACGACCAAGGTATTTGAAGCATTGTATGCCACTACTCTTCACCGTGGAACCCACAGAAGAGATACTACTAGCTGCTGGATTTGATGGCTTCGTTGCACTTGGAGTGGCTTCTTCCTTTTTGTGTGATGATGGACGAAAGTTTAAACCACCATTTGGAGCTGCTCTCTTACTCATTTATGATTTGGGAACATATCTTTCTCCAAAGGACGTAGTTCTTGCAAACTTAGCATCCTCTTACAATTGTCGTTCTACCTTTGTAGCTTGATGCACTAACTCATAAAGATTGTTATAGGGCTGAAAATTGACAATTCATTGGACTTGATAGTTCAAACTTGAGAAGAAGCGTGCCATGGTTTACTCTTCTTGTTCTTGAAACTTAGCTCGAATCATAGCTAGCTCCATCTCCTTGTAGTACTCCACATAATATGCTCCCTGTTTCACATTCAGCAATTTATAAAAAAGATCACGTTTGTAATGATGAGGAACACAACGGGCTCTCATTTCTCGCTTCCTCTCTTGCCATGAAGCAACATGATCTTCTCCATTCTCAGCTCTTTGAGTGATGACTTGTTCCCACCAATCCAAAACGTAACTTTCAAACTCAAGAAGATGCTAATTGTATCTTTCTCTCATCCGTACAGTGATGCATACGGAATATCTTGTCAACCTTCAATTCCTAAGTGAGATTCTCCTCGGGATCAGTTCCACCTGCAAATTGGGGCATGGATAACTTGAGCTTGCCCAAACCATCATCTTCATTGCGTGGACGACGATAGTTGTCATTACGATGCAAAGTCTCCATCCCATTCCACCACATGCACAGCACCACCACAGCCACCACCTAGGCCTTGGCCATGCCTTCCATGGCCTCCCAAAAGTCCTCCTTGTCCCCCGAGCGGTGGTGGATGCACCACGTTTGCCACCACTCAGTGTCGTGGTTCAGGAGGTATATGGGCAGTAGCTTCTCCTCCTTGAACACTTGCTTCATCACCACCATTGTGAGCTTGTATGAGCCTAGTGAAGGCTCCAATGTTATCCCACAATTGGCGTACGTTTTCATCAGCTTGTAACTCTAAGTTTCGCACCTCCCTTACGATTTGATCAACAAAGGCGTTGCTTCTCATGGAGTTGCTTGAGCCCTTAGCATAGTTCACATCGATATTGTTCACAAAGTGCCCCAAATTGATATTGCTTGACAAATGCTTGAGGTTCATTCGTCTCACCACTCTCATCATGGTGTTCTCCACCTGGCATGGCTAGTTATGCAAGAAACAAATAGTTGTGTATAATAATAATACTTTATGGAAATCTCTCAATCTCACTGTGTTCTCTCCCAAGTATAGTTCTTACCCTTCCGAAGTGAATTAGGGCCAATAAAAACTTACACCGGGTAGAAGTAACAACAGCACAGTGATGATCAAGTGAATTTAAGAGTGTTCACAATTTGCACAACGACGATTATATAGTGGAGCTTGGTATGAAAGTGTTTATCCTACTCAATCTGAATTTCACGATGTTGTAAAATTAAGTAATAATCCAAACTAGAAACGTTGCCCAAGTGCTGATCCAAAAGATTTAAGTGAAGTGCATCAACGCACACGCAAAGATCAATGTGACTCAATGCAAACGAAGGAATAAGCTAATTGGAAGCAATCTAAAACTAATGATCAAATAGCTCGTTTTGCACCAAGTACTAGGAGAGACACTAGTCAATTGCAAGAATAAGAATAGAAGCCACAAGATTGCTCAAGAATTTTAGTTACTCAAACTGAATTTATGGACTAGAATCACTCACCCAAATCAGCCTTCTCTCACCTTTTCTCTCTCTCTCTCTCTTTTTGGTCGCCTCTTTTTTTGCTACCCAGCCACTGACCCAAATTTCTTCAAATTGCTTTTCTGAGCCTATTGAGGTATGTGGGTCACAAACGTTTTAAGTAGGGGTATAAAGGTAATTAAAAGATTCTCTCCCTCTCTAAACTCTAAAATTTTTTTTGATCGGCCAAGTGGGTGATGCACAAGCCAACAATGTTCAGTTGAGAGTTACTAATTCCAGAGCAGCCCCGATGCAATATTAATGATTAGTCTCAAGTATTCAAAGGATTTAAGTGAAGTTCGATCTGTATGATGTTTGGTTATTGCGCAAGGCAAGGCCATCAAGGAAGTAATTCCGAACACAACTCTTCTCTTGGATTTCAGAAAGCACTTCCCAAGCAGAAGTAGGAAAGAACTCTAAAAAAGGAGTCTCGGATATGAAGCTCCAAGAGTTGGATTCGAACTCTACTTCCCCTAATGGAATTTTGATCGAAAACTAGCGGATTTTTTTTGGGATTCACGTGGACACAAGATCAAGTTACGCGAAGGAACACAAAGATCAGCACCTAAAGAAAAATTCTAATGGACTAAAACCTAATAAAACTCACATGAAATAATAGATTAATCTAAAGGTTTGGATTTTTTGGGCAATTTTTCATTTTAATAGACTATAGGACAGAAAATAAATCAATTTAAAAGTAAGGGTAAATAATCCTATTGAGTAAACCGTGCTCTGATACCAAGATGATACGGGGTTGCCCGATCTTCTCGACATAGGATCAAGATACTCATGTGGATTCTAAGAATTGTAGTGATCCCCCTATGCCAATGCAAGAGTTAGCACTCCATAATTCACCCAATCACACGTGTTGAACTTCACGATCACCAGATGAAGCTCTATCGCACTCCCAAATTCCCAGTAGAAAGGTTGAACGATCTTAATTTTGATGAACTCTCAAGTCTTCCCTCAAGTTGGTTCAGCCAACAGAAAGAACAAGAGCAATTTGCTAAATCAATCTATTATAAAAAGTGGTCCCTATTCCATGGGGTGGCGGCTGTCTTATAAAGGAGGTCCCCCCAAACGCACACGTAATGGGCTTGAGCCCAACTCCTATTCTATTCGGTCATGGAAACCAATTTAAATCCTAAAACAATTCGGAATTGAACACTAACTAGTTACATGGCTGAATTAAACAATTTTAACTCATCATTGGCACGCAGTTCTGTAAACTCCTCAATTGACAGGTTCGGTTTATCTCTTTGGTCGAGTGGTGTATGGGCCTCTTCTTCTAGTCTTAGGCTACGTGGAGCTTCCCCTCCTTTTGACATGTGACTGCATGGGCCTCCTCCCTTGTGGCCGCATGGCTCTCTTTCTCCTTGGGACTGGCTAGTTGGTTTTTCCCTCCTTGTTCTTCTATTGCTTCAATTTTGATAACACACAATGTATTTGCATTAGATAGTATACCATTCTCATCTAAAGCAATAGGGAATTCTCCAAGAAATAAAAGCACCTGTTGTTGCAACAGTTTAGCTTTTACTCTTGTCATAGGATCTGTTGGAGCCTCATTACTAGATTTATCATGCACACTTGAAGTGGAAGATGAATTTTTAGTAGAGATGTCCTTATCACAAAAGCTTAAGCCAAAAGCTAGTTAGAGTAGGCTCTAAATGGATCTGCTGGTTTTGTTGCTTTTACAACTGAAAAAAGCTATCACATTAGTCCTCTTCTCTTCGACTTCTAAAATCCGTTTTTCTACCGTAACTAGCTTTCAAACGGAGTGTCTTTTCAAAGAGGTATATAAATTGATTGTAGTATATATTGCAGTGACTTTATTTATATCAGCTAAAATCGCACACGAGTCTCTCTCTCCATACTTTCTCTCATGAACAGCCAAAAGCCATAAGTTGTAGCCAAAAAGATCATGCCTATGTCACTTTGTTTGCATCATGGGTTCCTTTTCTTAAATTTTATGAACATAAGCAGACCATTTTCTGGTTTTGTTGCTTCTAGGACTGAAACAAGCTATCGCATTAATGTCCCTTGGCTTTTATCTTGGTTAACCTTTCTCTATTTTTGTGTGTGTGTATACATTCATATATATACATGATTATATACTTATGAGAGTACGTACTCTGACTTCTTATATACCATTTAAATAATGTTGTTATACCTATTTATCCTTTTGAGCATACTCTAATAATGATTATAAGATACTCTAAAATAAGTTCTATGAAATTTTTTTATCAAAGCTCACTTTTTATAGCATAGTTTGTATATTGTTGTGGATATGGGCCAAACAGTAAAGAAGGAGACTAGCAGAAGAAGCGGAGAGCCAACATAGAGATCGTATGTGGAAAGTGAGTGAATGAGGACGAGAGGATCGCCTGCCTCCTGCCCCTCTTAGGGGTTTATATACATGAGCGAGGTAGGATGGAAAATTCCCATCCTATCCCTTAGTACTTACAAAGGATGATGATACATTGATACATTCCTCTATACTATTGGGCCTATTACATATCAGGTCAGTTGCAAGGCTCAGACACAGGGGGTTGGGCCACCCCACGACATATATATACTTCTTTCATGTATGAAAAATGGTATATACCAAAAATAAAAGACTTCAATGAAAATTTTCAACTAAGTTGTAGGCCCTGTTCTTTTTCAGCTTTTGGCTTCTGCTCTTGACTTCTCTACAATAACTAGTTTTTAAATGGAGTGTCTTTTCAAGATAGGGTCTACTAGCGAATTGTGGTACATACTATATCAACTTCATTTATATCGGCAAAAACTGCACATGAGTTTCTGTTACCGTGTAATCTCTCGCACGAACAGTCCAAAAGCTACAAGTTGCAGCCAAAAGCTATAAGCCTTAGCCAAAAAGAATATGCCAGCATTAGAGTATCTTAGTATTAATATTTAAGTATACCAAAAGTGATAAATAGTATAACATGCTAATTTAAGTGGGAGAATGTACTCCTAGGAGTACAAATACATACATACATACATACATACATACATACATACATACATACATACATACATACATACATACATACACACAGACACACACACACACAGACACACATACATACATACATACATACATACATACATACATACATACATACATACATACATACATACATACATACATACATACATACATACATACATACATACATACATACATACATACATACATACATACATAACAGGGGCACCATGGTGTTCAGGCTCCATGATTGCGACTTTCCATCCATGATTATGATTTTCCATCCATGGTTGAGACTTTTCATCCATAATTAAGACTTTTCATCCTGATATATTATATATCATTGCACTTGCACGCATATAAAAGCAATCCAAAGGCAAGGAGGCTTGGTGCCCAGACACCATGGTGCCCTATTTCAGCGTCCTATATATATATATATATATACATACACACAGTTGCGCTAATCAACATGTGCACGCATGCTACGCGCGATTCGTTGGCTATGCGCACGAGCCTCCTGGTGCGGTTCATGAATTGATGATAAATTTATGTGCATGAGATAGTAATTTTGACATCTGTAAGTTACTTCATGAATTGATAATAACTTTATGTGCAGGAGATAGTAAATTTTGTCAACTATAAGTAATTTTACAAATTATAAATGATAATTTTATGTGTGTAAGATAGTAAATATGCGCAGGTCTCTTGTGCTGGGTGGTAATGGTCTGACACATGCATACATGCAACAGGAGAGAATGAAATAAGTGCACTTAACTTGTGATTTTTTATCTTGTTTACAAACTAAAAAAAATAAAATAACTCTTTCATCGAAAGTCTAATCTACGATCCATTTACACCATTGTGTTTGAAATTATAAACTTAATAAAACAAGATCCATGTTGAATATGTTTGTCAATTGTAAGTAATTTCATGAATTATAGATGATAATTTTATGTTTACGAGATAGTAACTACGCGTGAGCTAGCGTGCCCTAGCCCCGCTCACAACCTAGCTTCCTAGTGCAGGAGATAGTAACTTCATGAATTATAGATGATAGCTTTATGTGCATGAGGTAGTAACACATATAAGAATTGTAAGTAACTTTATATATTATAGATGATAACTTGATGTGCACACGATAGTAATTTTACCGTAATTAATAAACGCTAGTAACCATCCGTGTAGTGGGATGGTGGGGCGATTAGATGGTTGGATCGATCAGGGTCACGCGCTTATTCTACGTGTATATGTGTGTGTGTGTGTGTGTATAGGAAAAATACATTCTACTCCTGGGTATAGTTACTCCCACCTATGATATACCACCTAAATAAACTTAATATACTCCTTTATTACCTTAGGTATACTCATATACTTTCTAAGATACTCTAATGCCAGCCACATGAAAAATTACAAGAAAGCACATGGTTTTTTTTTTTTGCATATTTTGCTAATACCTTCATATTCGTACATAAAAAAGAGTATGTTCAAAAAATTATATATACCACCTTAAAAAAGCATGCATACCACTTAGATGGCCTTATATATTCATATACTAAACGTACATATCCTTTGTTACATTAGATATTCCCTATATTGTGAGATACAACATAGCTAGTAACTACACCCAGGAGTAGAAAAGTGGCTTCATACACACACACAAGTCTGTGTGTATATATAGTCTATGTGTGTGTATATATGTATATATATATATGTGTGTGTGTGTGTATACATATGTATATACATACATATATGTATGTGTATACATATATATACATATATGTATATATATACGTATACACATATACACACACATATATACATATATATATGTATACATGTGTGTGTATATGTATATACATATGTGTGTATATATACATATGTATATACATACATATAAGTATATGTATATATATATGTATATATGTATATATATGTATATATGTATATATATATGTATATATGTATGCATGTATCTAGTGCAAACGCACAGTTCAATACTTACATGCAAACGCGAATCAGTCATGAGAGCGCCGCCCCGCCCTCACCGCCCCTCCTCGCCGCGACCCCCCACTCGCCTCGCCGGTCCGCCGCCCCTCCACCACCCGCCACCATCCTCGGCACCACCGGGCTCCTCGCATCGCCTCCTCCACCATCTCCCACGCGCGTCGCTCTTCGGCCACCGCCTCCCCTCCAGTGTGGCCCCCATGGCGCCCCCCTCCACCATTGTACCACCTCGATGCCCCCTACGACCCGGCGCCTGACAGCAAGGACATTCACGACCGCCTCGTCGCCCCCTCCACATTCCCCGAGGTACATGGGAGTGGCCGGGCTTTCGGAACATGGTACGCCATTTGCATTTGGAATTCATGTGTAGGTTGGGTTTCGTCAAGTGTTGTCTTTATACATGTTGAGCATAATGTCATGTAGTGCCTATATTTGGTTGCAATCAATAGGGATAAGGGATGTGAACTTGTGAGGATGTGTTGAGTTTGCAGCATATACGGTGTAGGAATCTGTGCAAATGTGTGCTGGCAGAGTGATGCAGTAGGTTGTAAGATTGGAGTCTACATTCAACTAACAAGAGTGAATATGTATTTAGGTTCAACATAGGGCCAAATTTTGTCCTTACCCTAATTCCAATCTTTATTACATTTATCCGGTGTCAATTTTCTCTTTGAATCGTCATATATCACTACTACAGAAAACCCTATTACAGATGGTTCAAAAACGTCATCACAGACGTTTTTCTGAACCGTCTGAATTTATGGGTCAGTGATAATCGAAGGTTATCATAGACGGTTTTCAAATTGTCTGTGATGTAAATATCACAGACGATTTGTAACTAAAAACCGTCTGTGATAGCTGATAATCACAGATGGTTTTTTACTAAAAACCGTCTGTGATAGGTGATAATCACAGACGGTTTTTAACTAAAAACTATCTGTGATTATCAGCTATCACAGACGGTTTTTAGTGAAAAACCGTCTGTGATATTGATATATCAACTAAAAACCGTCTGTGCTATTCTCTTCTACCCCTAAATCTATTTCTGTTTATTGGCTAGCCTCAGAAAATGCTAGCCATGCTCTCTGAAACAAGCAGATCAACATGTACATGTATACATCCAATTCACATCTCAGTTCATTTCACAAACATAAAACATCCATTTTGCAAATCAATTAATTGAAATGAAAACAAGCAAATATAGTATGAAACGCAGTACACATTTTATTTTTATTAAGATTAGAGCCTACCATTACAATATCCCAAAATAACAATCAGGTTGCCCATGTAGCTAAAACAACAAGAACAGAGAAAAGCAAAGATCCTCTATGCCTAGGCCTTCTCGCCCATGATGCAGCGCACGAGCTGGATGTCTTTGACGCCCACCATCGTCGGTGTTGATTGAGCACTGCCTTGTGCATCGTCTGCTTCGTGGGGCTATTATGGTATGGGTCAAGGAGGAGGAGGAGAACATCAAGGAGGAGGAGAACAACAAAGAGGAGGAGAACATCAAGGAGGTGGACAACAGCAAAGAGGAGAAGAACAGTAAGGAGGAGGAGAACAGCAAAGATAGGAGGCTGGGTTCTGGTGATTATTTATAGGAGAGAGTGCCAAATTTTTTGGCGCGGGGACGGAGAGGCGGAGCTACAATCCGTGGGGTGAGGATTGGTGATTTCTATTGGCTAGGATTGGGTTGAGGAGGATCGACGGGTCTAGCGGTCAGATTATCACAGACGGTTGGTATCTAGAACCGTCTGTGATGAATGAATATCACAGACGGTTCTATATGCCAACCGTCTGCGAATTAGAGCACAAAATTTTATATACCGATGCAATATAAACAACTAGTCTGAAAAGATAAAATAGCAAATTTTTATATGGCTTATATATACTCATTTTAAAGGTTTCGATGAGATCTACAACTTTTTAGTTGAAGCAAAATCCAAATTCCGAAAGGAAGACCAAGAAAAAGGGCAAAAATAGAAACTAAAAACTTGTGATGCAGATTTAGGTCCAAAGATGGCCGATTTTTTGGGTCTTGTAGGGCGATGGGTGTAAGCGGGTCATTTTTTTGGATCATGCTCATCGTTAGCTTTCCAACGAGTACAAGAACATCGAAAACGGACACCGTATGCAAAATTTATGCCCGTTTTACTGAAGGTGTCTCAAAACTAAATCCTACTCGGACTCAGATGGGAAATTATGAAATTTTGGGGAATTGCAAGGCGGGAAACATATCACAGACGGTTTTTATTATGAACCATCTGTGATGACTTCATTATCACAGACGGTTTTTACTAAAAACCGTCTGTAATAATCTGGAATCATTACAAACAGTTTTTAATAAAAACCATCTGTGATAATCAGCTTATCACAGATGGTTTTTTTATTAAAAACCATCTGTGATAATTCCAGATTATCACAGACGGTTTTAAATAAAAACCGTCTGTGATACTGGAATATCACAAACGGTTCATCGGTAAGAACCGTATGTGATACTCGTTTTCTCCGACGCCATCAACACAGACGGTGTCCAAATTGAAACCGTCTGTGTTAGTGTCAGTCACAGACGGTTTGACCGTCTGTGAGTTGGCGTCTAGTATTAGGTTTTCTGTAGTAGTGTATCATACACGTCCTAAATGGAGAACTTCCCCCTCAGTTGTGAGGGAAAAAAATCTTATGTATGATGTCTGCTTTATATCTCTTCCTCACCATTTGGTTCAGTTTTGTCTGATTATTGTACCATGACTAACAGGCATAGCAGGAGTACCTAATTGGTTTTAGGTACCCTCAGACGAAGTAATTTATGAGGATCACATCTTTTAGTGATACTGACCCGTTGCACTTTAAGGACATCACAGTGAGCAAGATAATGAAGACAATTTGTTCTCACATTTCTTGCATTTATCTTTTTACTAACTCTTTTGATTGTTTCGAGGTCAGGAAGAGCGGCACCAAGGATGGTATGTACCTAGGAACTTCAAAAAACTATTCTAGCTAATTTGAGGACTGCATGCAGGAAGCTCCAATTGTTGTTTTTGCTTTTTTCCCCCTCCATGTGTACTGCTTGTGATGCTATGTGTACTGATGGTGATGCTATGTGTAATGTTGTTGTCTTCAAGTGATATGTGAGAATCCTGCATGCTTGAATGTTCAATGTCATGATTTGCACTAGGCTATAGTTTCTCCTCAATTTGATACTATGTGTACTGATGTTGACAATGAAAACCTCATGTGCAAAGTAGATGCATGTTATGCATCTCAAGCAGGCAATAAAATGCTTGCAGGTGGCATTTACAAAGAAACATCCCTTGCATGGATGATATGTGGCAATTTGATACTATGTGTACTGAACCTGAGATATCGGGCCTAGTCCCCGGACTGGCCTCATCGAAAGTCACCTCACAGGTTTCTTCCATTTTGCTAGACTCGCAGTTCCAGACCCTATACGCCTGCGAAGAAGTCTAGTAACCCAGAAAAATCCCATCACAAGATCGTGACTCGAACTTATCTAGGTTCCCAGACTTCAGAATAAAACACTTGCAACCAAACACGTGAAAATACGAGACATTGGGCTTTCGCCCATATCTCAACTCATAAGAAGTGCGATACAAGTGTGCCCTCAGAACAATTTTGTTTGAAACATGGCACGCGGTGGCTATCGCCTCAGCCCAAAATTTCCTAGGTGTAGAATACTCGTCAAGCATCGTCCATGCCATCTCGACCAAGGTACGGTTCTTCCTCTCCACGACGCCATTTTGCTGGGGGACGTGCGGAGAAGAGAACTGGTGCTCTACACCTGTCTCATCGCAAAACCTCTCAAAGTAGGAGTTCTTGAACTCCATGCCATTGTCACTGCAGATCGCTCGTAAGGCACCCGAGAGCTCAACAGAAAGCCTACTAATAAACCCCGAAAATGGGTAAATGTCTCATCCTTCGAGACTAAGAAAAACACCCAAGAGTACCTCGAGAAGTCATCGACCACAACAAGAACGTACTACTTCCCTCCTGCTGACTGCACTCGAGCTGGACCAACTATGCCCATGTGAAGCAGCTGTCCTGGTGCATCAGTCATAGTCACTGTGACCGGAGGATGAGAAGCGGCAACCATCTTGCTGTGCCGGCAAGGAGCGTAAACAAGATCTTTGACCATCTTGAGTTTAGGCAGACCACGAATGAGATCGTGGCCGCTAACTCGAGTCAAATGGTCAAATCCGATATGACCAAGTCTCCTATGCCAGAAAGTGAGGTCACGAAACTCAGAAGCAACTAAACACCTGAAAGGATCACCAGAAGACTCAACAAAATCAGCACGAAAGATACTCCCATATCTAGAAATCCCGCAAACCAGACTCCCCGAAGAATCAAGAATTTTGCATGCATTTTTCTTAAAGCTCACCTCGAAACCGTCATCGCTAAGCTGGGAAACTAAAAGCAAATTGTACTACAGCTTACTCACTAAGGCAACATCTTTTAAAACAAATGAATCATTAACGCGCACAGTACCTTTAGCAATGACGCGTCCAGATGAGGCATCTCTTAAAGTGATCGTCTCATCACCTAGAGCACGGACTAGGGAAGAGAACCAACGGGAGTCTCCGGTCATATATCGAGAACAGCCGGAGTCTACAAGCCAAACCTCTCCCTTCCCTGCCCGGCGAACCTGAGTCAACAAGAGAGGGATGGCTCAGTACTGGGATAAATCAAAAGAGATTTTGACACCCAATACTGAGTCACACACAAGCAGAAGAAGTAGTCACACTCGACTGTCCTCTAGCTACCCTACGCTCTCCGTCGCTCAGAAAACCAGACGGTCTATGAGCATACCTGAAGTTGTTGTTGGGCTTGACTGCTATGGAGGAGCAAGTCAAAGCACCACCAACACGCTGATCTCGCCGCAGGTAGCTATCTCGACGGGGGAAACGAGATCTACCCTCAGGATGACGGATATCACTACCAGAGGCAAATTGAGGACGAAAACTAGAAAACTCAGAAAAACCAAGTCCTCGATGCTGCCCAAACACATCAACACGATCATCTCTAAACCTCGTGTTGGTCTTAGGTGCACTCAAGGTCTGGAGCTAACCCTAAATACGCCTAAGAGCTTGAACACGGTCTCTCCGCACGATCTTGGCGCGCCTGAAGCATCTCTCGATCACATGTCCATCCTTCTGACAGAAGGTACAATGAAACTTCACCTTCTGAGAGGTAGAAGTAGCATGATGGGACTTCGCCTTCTGAGGTCGAAGCAACAGGTGTTACCACCTTACTGTCAGAGATCCCTTGGACAAAGCCCACAGATTTGAACTCAACTTTCTTGGTTCTGGGCTTAACCTCTATCACACCTACTACTATGGGTCTGAGAACAACAGGTGGATGCTTCCTAACATCCTCAAGAAAATCGTATCCTAGACCTTGATTGAATTTGCAAATCTTGGACTAGTCTAGAATAAGATTCAGCTTCTTCTTGCCTCCAACAAATCTCTCAAGAGTATTCATAAGATACTGACACTTCTGAAAGAGAGAGGTGCAAGAAGAGACAGCAGAAGATAAGGGAGGAGAACCAACAACAGAAGAACGAATGGCATGTGCACGCACAGCCGCCTCAACATTGAGGTGTTCACAAGGAATAGGAGGGACAATCCTACTTCTAGCCATTTGGTCCACGTGCCTAAGCGTCTCTACTTCTTTAGACTTCTCCCCCACACCAGCACACACAACACAATCAGTTTGTGGCTTCACTAGAAGGTTCTTAGTTAGCTTCACACATTTATCATCCAAAGCAACAAGTTCAAGTTTTAGTTTTTCACAACTACTGCATGGTGAGCTAACAGGGTCCTTAGTCGCATAATGAGCCAATCTGTTGTTGTGGTCAATCATTTCTTGAAACTATTTTAAGACAGATTCAAGTTCAGCAGTTAATTTAGGACAGTTGGTGCAAGACAAAATAGGCTCAAGCAAGGAAGCATGCAATTCAGCAATTTTATGATCTGCCTTCTTTAAGTTCATTTTCAAGTTATTGCAATTTTCAAATGTCTCAGGCAGATCGAGAAGCATAGTGTAAAGACCTCTAAATGCATTATCATTATCCTCACATGAGGTGCAAGAAGTAGTCTCAACAATAGTAGATGAAAGAGCAGCAATCCTAGTCATCTCTAATTCAGCTAACAGACTAACATTCTCCACCTTAAGCAAATCTAACTCAGAAGTCACACTATCTTGAGAGGTCCTTAGCTTCTCCATATCACCAAGCAAGGAAGAACACGCATCACAATCGTCACGGGAGGGAGCAGATATAAGTGAAGTAAGCTCCCATGACAGTCTACCTACTTCCTTCTCAAGATCAACAACCCTAGCTCTAGATCTAGCATAAAACTTTCCCAGCTTCAGAAATGCATCATTGAGCCAGTCATAGGAGGGATATACCTCATCGGAGTCAGAGTAGAGGTCGTCATTGCTGACGTCGCCCTCATGGGCCATGAAGCACATGCCGATTAAGTCGTCGCCGTCCTTGGGTTCTTGATTATTCTTCCCATCGTCGTCACTCCACCCCTCGATGTCGCTGAAGTCGATGTCGTCATAAGCGGTGAAGATGCGGTGAAAGAGCTTCTTGGCTTTGCCAAGGTTGCGGTACTTCTTCTCTTTGCCTTAGGGCTTCTTGCTGCAGTTCTTGTTGATGTAGTCGTTCTTGCTCGAACCGCCGTAGTCATTCTTGCCCTTTTCCATCTTGGGGCAGTTAGCCCGAATGTGGTTGGGGCCACCACACTCGAAGCAAATCACGGGCCCTTCTCTCTTTCTGTCCCTCACCCTCTTATATGCATGAGAGAACTTTCTGGCTAAAAGGGCTAATTGGTTTTCTGGGAGCTGCTCTAGTTGATTATCATTAATTTCACACAGAGCAGCTAGAGGAAAACCAGTCACATCATTAGAGGGAAAACCAGAAGCAGGGCTAGGATCGGTGACCAAAGCCATCGACTATGACTTCGACTTGCGAGAGACAATGTCAATCTCTTGAGTCTTGAGGCGTGAGTACAATGCATCAAGAGTCAAAGTCGAAAGATCTGTCGTGTCCTTCATGGTGGTCACTTTCTTCTCCCAAACTCGCAAATCCAAGGCCGCAAGCATCTATCGAGCGTTGTCCGAGTCGGGGTTTGTGAGACCGACCGCTCAGAGGTTGCTCAAGATCTTGTGAAACCTTGCAAAGCACTCATCAAGGGACTCTCCAGCGAGCATTTCAAACTTGTTGTAATCTTGCTTGTACTGGTCCTATCGTACCATCTTGATTTGGGTGGTGCCCTCATGGTAAGCATCGAGGGTCACCCAAATGTCATAGGCCGACGTAAGATGAAAAATGCGATCAAATTCATTTCGGCTCAGTCCTTGGATTATGATGTTCCTTGCCTTAGCATTTGCCTCAACATCGAGCATGTTCACCACATTGATGTTCTCATCGGCAGGAACAAGAAAGCGAGTTTTGACCTTTCGCCAAATCGCATAGCCCTGAGCCGGTATGTAAGACTCCATCCTACTCTTCCAGAAGGGATAGTCGATCCCATCGAAGATAGGGGGCTTAGTGGAATACTTGTTCGTTGCCATGGCTCACAGACCGGTTAAGATCTATCAAGAAGAGCTTACTCGCTCTGATACCAATTGTAGGATCGGAAGCGGCAACAGAGGGGGGTGAATGGTGCCTTCAAAAATCACCCCGAAGTATCCACATACTTCTCCTCTCCAATAGCTATAGAAGCTACAAAGAAGGAGGATTCATGCTCACTGGAGACGGGAGAACCAAAACCCAGAAAAAGAAACAAAGAGCTAAAAACCAAGGAAGAAGGATCATCAGTGCAAAGGGCAGCAGACAGAGGCCGGTCTGACCAGTGGTGATGGGCTGGTCAGACCGCCGGTGGCCGAGCGGTTGGACCGCCGTTTGCACTCCGGTCTGACCGCCATATACCGAGCGGTCTGACCACCTAACCCTAGCGGTCTGACCGGGGCCTAAAAACAGAGGCCGGTTTCAACGAGAGAAGACAATGAGATTTTGCCGAAGACTGAAACAGTAAAAACAAAAGAAGAGCTGGAAACCCAAGAAGATTGTAAACTTTTCCTTCTCTTCTCAGGTCAAATTGACAAGACTATGAACTAAACAGCATATAGACCTCAGGGAGAAGGAAATGCAAACTCAGACCACTTGAAAATGGAGAATGCTGTTTTTGTCAAAAGGATTCAGCAGGAAAGGACAAAATCCATATTTCTCATGATTCATCCATCCTTTGCTCATGAAACTTTGGATTACAGCTGAGAAGCATCCTCAGACAAGGAAAGTCAAGACCAGAGCAATTTCTTAGATGAGAAATCAAAAGCACAGAGGTGCTCTGCCTCCAAACCCTAGAAAGGGGAGAACAGAGGAAATGAAGCGCAAGGGTGAAAGACAGAAATAAACACTGATTCTGAGTTTTGCTCTCTGGGATGAACTGGCCAAAGGGCCTGGAGACTGATTCCCACCATAGAGCCAAGAGATTCAGCAACTAATCAAGAATCCATAAGAGAATAGCCAGGGAGGAACAAAGACCAGTGAGGCAAGAGCAGAAACAAAGCACAGAGAGAAAATCACGCAGACATTTCCATCACAAGGCTTCTCAAATGGATACAAAGAGATGAATGATTACACAAAGGTTACAACCATCTCACTACAGACCCATACGCAGTTGGAAGTCAAGAAATGTCTACACTCTCACTACATGCTTCCCTCCTACGCAGCACACACGCAAGAACACAAACACACTTCTACCTAAGCTCTTGCACACCCAGAACACACTCACTGCCTGCTACTCTTAAAGCTCCAATCTCACACACTCAAATGGAAATTCAAGAAGTGGCAGCCATACTCCACTCCATGACTTCACACCCACTCGAGGCAAGAGTCAAACCACTCATCAAGAAAATGGAGGGAAAACAACACTCCACTCCAAACCCTCACTCTCTATTTAGCTTCCACAACCAGATCTCCAACCCGTTATTTTCAACCGAATCCGCTTCCATTTTGCAGCCTTGCGCATTTTACCGAAATGCCTCTGCTGCACCTTCTCGAAGCTTTCGTCCTTGCACCGCATCGCACGGCATCCGACCGTCGGACCTCGGCTCATACGAGCCTAGTCCTGATCCACCTCGCCGTTGCCCGTCGTGTCCACCTCCGGCAGCTCCAGCTCCAGTTCCTTGTCTCCCCGGCTTGCAACCACCTCTCCAGCCTCGATCATCTTCGACGTCTCCGACCGTCTAGACCTCAACACCTGCTGTGCCTAGTCCCGGTCCTCCCATGCCTCACCATGAACTCACATCAAATTCTTGCAGCAATCACAGACAAGAAACCATCACATAGCACCGCTCGAAACAATATTATCAACATTAGCATCAAAGGAAGGTACTCCAGCATGAAATACCCAAATCGACCGATCGAGCAAAGAACAAGCGTCCTAAGCACGTCCGACCGCGTTCGACCAAGTCCAACCGAACTGGACTGCGCCATGCACCGACTTGGCGTGAACCAATCAAATCAAACTCAAACTTTCCAGAACACGAGTCAATTACTCATCACAAATATGGGGATACCACCACATGGTCTCTCAAAAATCCCTCTACTTTTAACTACAGATCGGATCTGTTCTTTTCAGTTTATGATTTCTCTTAAACAAATAAACAGGACGGCTTCTCTGCCGCCGGTTTGAAGCGGCTTATCGGTTTCCAGTTCATTCACAATAATACTTGCACTAATACCAAAATCTATAAGTCGTAGCTATAAGCTATAAGCCGCAACCCAAAATAACAAACCCAAGGTCTCCCATTTTTCTTTGCTAGAGATATTCGGTAGGTTCTTAATCTTAGCTACATAACATTAATTTTTTCCATTGTCTGAAATCCAGCTAAAAATTAGAGGGGAAAATTGAAGATTGAGGTCTGTTTTTGGGATATGGTTTATAGTTTATGGCTACGACTTAAAAAAAATTGAAACTAAAAGACAGTTAAAAAGCTAAAAAGAATAGACGTGAGTGACGGGTCTACCTGAATCAAGGTCCAAGGTTAGTACTACTTCATAAATGTCACCTTTTTTTTAGAAAGGAAGTGGGTATTTTATCTTTAGAAGATCACCCAATGCAACCAATGGCCATGTACCAACTAGATATATAAAGCCAAATTGAAGGAACCATGCACTGATAACTGCTACTAATTGTGGATAGAAACACACTTCCAACGCCACAAAAAGTATATGTAGGACCGAAATGGCAACAGAGGGGGGGGTGGATGGTGCCTTCAAAAACTTCCCAAGTACCCACACAACAAATCAGTCGAAAGAGATGGCTTCTCAGGTCGAACACACATGGTCGTAAGCCAACTGGTGGTCGAATACCATGTGGTCGAAACTTTTGCCCGAACCGACAAAAGAACTTAAACAGAGAATACTGAGTGGTCGAAACAAGAACAGAGAAGGACTCGCTTGCCAGATTTCCGAGTAACTTCAGACTCTCTGGTCTTTTGGTCCTGAAACCGGAGGTACTAAAAGAAACATACCTCTGGAAGCGAGACAATCAAGGAAATCCAAAGTCTTTGCTATGGTCGACTAGAGAGACACGCTCGAGCACAAAAACATAGCACTTTGAGGTGCAAGACCATGGCAAGACAGACTTCTCTGAAACGACCTTTGCTCTCGAGAAAGTACTTGGCCAAAAGGCCTTGAGACAAATTCTCAGTTCTGAGCAACAAGAAGCACACCAAAGCAAATACGGACTCACACAGAAGAGAAGAGAGAAGAGGATAGCATGAAGAGCAAGCTCTCAAAACAGATCGCAAACAAAACAATCACAACATCTCATAACGACAGAAGTCAACTTTGAGGAAGAGAGATGAATGATTGATCATGGAGGTTTCTACAGCCACTCCATCGGAGGTACAAGAGCAACCGTGCTCTACCCTGAGACAACTCACACAAATAGAGACGAAAAAGTTCAGAGTGACTCGGGAACCACCTCACCGAGCACCCGAGCTCTACCCTTTCTATTTATAGACTTCTGCTACTGGGGGGGAACCCGTAAACCCCCACCTAACACCGGGTTTTCCCACTCGCTTTACCCACTGGCGAGAACAAGCTTCCAGTGCTTTACCCGTTAAACCCAACGGCTCCACTGCTTTGCCCGTTAGCGCCAACAACTCCTGTGCATTGGCAGAGACACAGCTTCCCTTTGCAGCTTTCCGCATTTCTCCAAAATGACACTCCGCTGCCTTCCCAGAAGCTTCCTCCTACCTTGCCGATCACGCTTGCAACCACCTCACAGACCTCATCGTCTTTGGCATCTCCCGGCCGCTCACGACCTCAGCACCCCCGTGCCTAGTCTCGACCATCCATGCCTCACCACGACTAGTCTCAGAGTCCTGCAAACCATCACAGACAAGCAACCATTCATAGCACCGCACAACACAAGGGTAACAACCAATTGCAACGAAAAGAGAACTCAAACTACACTCCACACAGTCTTACATACATTACGACCGGTCAAAATCACTTAAACATTAATGCTCAAGGTCTACGACCACCTCATAAGCCTTTACGACCGATTCCCATCTGATATGACCGCTTCTGGAAGCCATACGACCAGACAACAGAAGCTACGACCGCTTATCGCGTGATCGAACCACCTTCCGACCACGTTCATCGCTTACCACCGTGGTCGAACCCCGTTCAGACCACGTACACCGAGTTTCACTGTGGTCGAAGCCCTTCCGACCACGTACGACCGAATCCCAAGCCAGTCCGACCGCGTTTGACCGCAACTGACTGAGCTACGACCACGTTCGACCCATATCGACTACAACCAACCACGTTCGACTACGAGCCGACCTCGTTCGACCACTTTACCACGTGCTCGGAGTCCGCCGACTTCTCAACGTGGTCATAGTTGAAGTCTACCGACTATCCACGTGGTCACATGCCTGAGCGCCGAAACTCGCTACAACGTGGTCGTAGGCCACCAACTGCCCAATGTGGTCGTGGCCCGACTGCCGACTACGTGGTTGTAAGTGGTCCAGCTGGCTTCCGATCAGCGAAAACGTGGTCGTAAATCCTTTCGACCACGTTCAAATTGCCCTGCAGTGGTCGTAATCCTTCCGGCTGGCTTCAGACCTCCGTCAGTGTAGTCGTAAATGCTCCAGCCAACTTCCGAGCGTGGTCGTAAACTTGACTACCAGCTTCCGACCATGACCAATGTGGTTGTAAAACAGTCTGCCGACCATTCTTAAGACTTACAACTTTGCAGAGTCAGCTCAACCCTCAAAAACCAAACTCAATCTTCCTAGATCAAGTGTCAATTACTCATCACAACCATGAGGTGACCTCCACATGGTCTCTCAGTATATTTGGGGCTATTCATATTAGCTTTTGGTTTTAATTTTTTGCTTTAGTTTATGAATAGTAACAGCTTATAAATAAATTTGTAGAGATAGACATTCGTATGTTATTTTGGTCAATATAAATCAAGTCACTATAATGTATACTACAATCGATTAGTAGACTCCACATTAAAAAGATACTCAGTTTAAAAGTTAAATACCGTAAAAAAAATTATTTACTGTAGAAAAATAACTTTCATAAATCAATACGAACAAAGTCTTAATTTCCGTAAGAGTGGCGCCCATAAAGTACCAGACCCTTTGGACATGCAGCCGTGTGAAGCGACCATAATCATAGCTAGCGTTTTGTGTGTATTGAGTCATGCGACACGTAGGTTAACTAAAACAAGAGTTGGGTTTGGGCATGCATCATGTCGTGAGGGTATTCCTATTGGCCAGGATGATAGTTTTTTTACAATAATTGATAATTTTTAACTGAAAATAAATAGTAGTGGTTGAAAGAAGTGATTTTTAGGAGGACGTAAGTAGTAGAGAAAGTGAGAGAGATACGTATGTGAGATGGGAGCAAGATGAGTGAGGTGTGTAATACTCCCGTGACCCCTACCTTATCTCCAGAACAAGATGAAAACGAGAAGTGTGGAGAAGCTGCTTTAAGAAGCCGGCTATTTATATATTAACTTTTGTTTTTTTTTCAAACATAAATTAGAAGTAGAAGTCAATACAAACAGAGCTTATGTCTATTAGCTTCCTCCGAGACAAATCTCTGAAGTAGAATGCAGACAAAGCTCCATGTTTGGGAGCTTTCTTTGCTTTAGGAGAGGTGCATGCACCGACAGGAGCACGAGAGGTAAATAATGAACAATAGTGAGGGACACCAAGCCATAACACACAAGAATACTATCAAGATCATGACGATCCATGTATAGACAAGCTAAACCAAATAAGTCATAATATGAGAATTAGCCAAATTTCTTAGCATGTCAAGTCAACCAAGATTATAGTCTAGGTAAAGGTATCCAAGGATGATGCAAGCCATGTCAATAATCTAAGTGGAACCAAGAAACTAGTATTGAGCCAATATAGAGTGCTACAAGTTCAAGAATGAATCATTTGTTCAAGTATTTGGTCTTTTTGTAATTAAGCAAATTTAGCACAATTGACATGTTTTTCCTTTTAGGAACTCATGGTTGTTTCCAACCAAAATTTTCTGTTTAGTCATGTGCTAGATCTCAAGCCTTATGCGATCACTCCAAGCTAGAAGCTTAAGAAAATGATCTTGATCAACCAAAACTCCCCCTAAGTTCATGCCTAGTGAAATGGCAAGTAGTCTCATGAGAAAGAATTGGTGAGATCAGTTTTTTCGCACAAAAGAGATCTTTTTGCCTTTGCCGAATTTAGTTCAAGAACAAGAAGTGAATAATAACTCATCTCTACTACTTAAAAATATGAGTTAGTGGTCGTCGGTTCGTTCTCCTTCTCTTTTCTCAGCCGTCCGATCAAAGATCAGCCGCCCATTTCTCCCCACGTATCACGTTCTTATCCCCTCCCACCCCACCGAAAAGATCTCCTGTACAGAAACCGCCGCACACCTCCCCCCACTCCTCCCCACCCACGCCGCCGCCTCCCCCTCCATCTCTCCTCTCGCTCGCTCCCCAGCCAGGATGTGTCGATGGTGGAGGCGGAGGGCCCAATCCCTTCCTCTCCCACCAGGCTCTGTCGATGGGGATGGAGGCGGCCAGGGAGATCAAGGGGATGGTGGTGGAGCTGATGATTGCGGGCAGGCTGGTGAACGTCAGGGACTACATCCCGACAGTGGCGTGGGTGGACCTGCAGGGGCTTGGCCAGAGGATGAGGCGGGATGCAATTTGGAGCATGAGGCTAAACAGGATCTGGAGCCAGTTGCTTGCATGAGGCGACAATGTCCGCCAGGCAGCCAGAGGGGCACCGCGGGCTGGACCTTCTCAACCGACTACTGCCGGCTGACTGATTGCCTGTCGTGAACAAGAAGGGGAGGATGGCGTCACGAACGTCAACATCAAAGATGTGGATCTGCGGAGTACTATCTCAGATGCCCACAAAAGTTGTATGGATCTACAGAGCTTGCTTCTAGCTGCAAGCTTGGTATTTTTTTTGTTCACAAGGATGCTTTTATATCTGACTTTGTGCCTAATCAGTACATTTTTGCAATTTATGGATGATCTCAAATGTATCCAGATTAATCTCAGATGTTCCTTTTGCATGTCATGCTTTCAGATTCAACACTAAATGTGTGCATCAACTCAATTGTCCAACTCATGTGGAGTTGTGGACTTTGGTGTTCTCCTAATTCGAGGAATGGGATGTGAAAGGAAAGTAAGAATCATATTTCAAATTTACTGCTTCTTCTATACCTTCTGAATGCCAGATCCTTATCCTCTCTTTCCCTTTTTCGTTGCTCTGAATGATGTTTCTTGATTCACATTATAGATACTTATGTTCTCTTTCCCTTTTAGTTTGCTCTGAATGATCTCTCTTAAGTCCTAATTTACATAGTGCCAACTGTAGAAGTATACTTTGCAGAATTTTGGGCAACGATATGCTTGATGGTACAGGTGAGCAGCTCTTTTTTGTTTCATTTCATTTTCAGATGACATCAATCAATAAATGGGAAATAGGCTATTTCTTTACATAAATTGTGCATGAAATTATTTAGTAATCGACAACAATGTTCTCCTTTGTAGAGTAGGTATGTATGCCAGACATATTAGGTTGCAGAGTTCATTACTGTAACATAATATTTTATCCTACTGCATCGGTTCTACAACAATTTGAGTCGTCCACACTATATAGATCTTATCTATGGCATCATACAATGTGGGTCAGCACCTATATCTGTCACATTCCATGCCTTTTCAAAGATGCTCATCTTTGATTTTGTGATTCTAGGCATTTACAAACTACACCCAAATCTAAATGTATGATGTTTTTGTATCAGTTCAACAAAAAGATAAAAAAAATCATATCTTCATAATCATATAACTTCTATTGTAAAACAGCGATTGTGATACATCTCTGATTTCTCATCACCTCTGAAGTGGTTAGAAGCATTTCAAACATATTAATCTGATTAACATAATTGAATTTGTGGTCTGTTAGATTATAGTATTATTGGTATATATTCTCTTCTTTGCACATTGACAAAACTGCACTGTTGTAGCTTCTTTTTCAATTTCTTATTCAGGTGTGTTATCCATGTTTCCCTAGAACATTTTGTCAAAAGTGATTTCATCTGAGCTGTTATAAGAAGCTCAGTCTCTATTATGATCAGTTGTAGGACTATTTCGTTCTTTCTTCATTTGGCACAAAAATATACATAATCATGACCTTTAGATGACTGCATGACTGTATGTTGATACACAAATCTTCGTAATATCTCCTAAATAATTCCGTATGAAGATTCTCCTTACTATGAGAATAATTAGCTTTTATATTTTTGACTCATAATAATAGAAGAAAGCCTGTCTGTAACTCTAAGTTTTGATATATGTTATTCAATCCTCCCATATGTGAAGAAAAATGAATAAAAAAATTTAGTTGCACAGTGATTCTCCTCACCCTCCCATGTCTTCTCTCTACATGTAACAGTGTTGTGTGATGCTAAAGCAATGGCATTTCAATCCTCAGGTAACAAATACCTTTTTTATGTTGGTAGTAGGCAACCACCAGGTAACGAATTCACAGCCTCTCTCTCTACAACTAAGATAAAAGCAAGGGCATTCGGATCTTGAGGTGGGTCTTCAGGTAACAAATACTTTTCCATAATGGTAAGATGCATCCACTAGGTAACTAATATTTTTCGTGTCAGATAAAAATGCACGCAGAGTGCATGTAGAATCAATACTTGCAAAATTCATTTGGCACGAAAACTATAGATAATCATAACCTTTTGATGACTGCATGACTGTATGTTGCTACACGAATCTTCATAATATCTCTTAAATAATTCCATATGAAGATTCTGCTTACTATGAGAATAATTGCTTTACATTTTATATTTCTGACTCATAATAATGGAAGAAGATATATCTGTCACTCTTTAAGTTTTGCAATCCCCCATATGTGAAGAAAAACGAATAAAAAAATTTAGTTGCACGGTTGATTGCCCTCACCCTCCCATGTCTTCTCTCTAAAACTGAATTTCTGACTATGAAGTAACCCTCCTGAAGTATAGCTAAATATAGCGCTTTCAATTTGAAAGATCCTCTCAACATTATATTATTCTCAGAATGGTGTGAGAGATATGCTAGAACATTGATTCCATTTATAGTATGTGGTGCTTATATTTTGCACATTTTGTTAAATAATGTGTATTATTCTTGCGACAACAACCATAAAATTATTCTAAAGCACATTATAGCTTATCAGCATGCGATTGTTGTGTTTGCACATGATATATATGAATTTTGTTTTGTGTTTCAATTTGCTCAAGTCAGTTCCTCCTGGCACTGCACTCCTTAATTAGATACCCATAGATTTACATGTGGCGTAGAGACTTTCTACTAAATTATGCTCTTTTCTTTAGTATTCATGCACGTCCTGGAGGGAGCTACTAATATGAAGCTATTAGTGGTGCTTGCTATCTACTCCTGTATTGTTTTGAGGCTTATTAGTTCATCTTGAGATAAGCTGTACATTGTGGCCCCTGAGGGACTAACAAAATATACAAATGTATTTGTTGATGATTTTTGTCTTGAGTACCAAACTACCAATGTAATTGTAATTTTGGTGCCATCCTCAGTCAGTGTGGATATAATTAGGTGTATAAGTTTGTTATGAAAAAAAGAAATATCAAATCATTGTCTTCAAAATGATAAATGCATAAGTAACACTATTTTCTTCTTAAATCTATTGCACATCTCGCCATGGTTTTCTGTAGTGTCACATTATTATTGAGTTTGCCGATGATTAAATTAGCAACATTAGAGATATGCTATCTGATTTATTATCAATATTGGCCTTAAAATTTTCTACAATAAATTCTCATGTAAATGAAAGAAAATGTGTATAGTATTTGATTTTCCGTTGCAACGCACGGGCACACAACTAGTGCTTCATAAAAGAACTAGCATAGTTCAATCTAAAACTCAATAAAAATTCAAGATTCAACTCAGCCTATTTGACATGGCATGAATCATGAAAGGATAACTAAAGACAGATTAGTCTCAAGAGCTAACATAACATGTTTTAATTCAGGTTGTGCATTGTTAATCAGCCTATCATGGCAAAGACTTGACTACACATATAAAGTCATGATAAATCTAGCAATTAAGCATAGATTATGGCAAGATGTAAAGCAGTTGTTTTATGTCATAGGGGGATAATAATCAAGGCTCCATGCAGTTGTATTACAATGCAAAATGCAAGAAAATCCAGCTCCCCCTCAGCAATAGATGCACTTTTAGTTCAAGTTGAGTTATGTCAGCATTAAGATCTAGCAAATCCCAAATGAACTCCCCCTGAACTAAAGTTATAAAATGAGAAGCTGGCAAGAAAATCAGAAAAGGCAGTCCTTAAAGCATAGATAAGATATAGAGGATACTATGGCTCAGATAACTCTCATCTACTCCATATGACTCTAGGACTATCAGCTGGTCTTCTAACACACGAGGGAGTAAACACGTTCCCTGTCTACCCAAGGGTGGCCCAACCCTCGCTAGACCTATAAGAAGTGAGTAAACTCAACCGAGTGAGAAGAGAGACAGCTAACAAGCTGCATCCTAGAATCACAAGATGAGAGGAAGAAGTCTAAGCAACTAGACGAGAGAACCACTCTAATATATGCTAGAAGAACTAACCCAAATGCACCCATATGCCTTCCACACAACACCCTTGACCAAACCACCGCTACCTAGAGCTTTCCTACACCCACGCTGTGCTCATGTCACCCACGTTGTGCTCATGCTCTTTGTAGCTGGTCAAGTGACCGCCGAATTTCTCAGTCGACGTGTCCTTTTCTATGGCCACCACCCTTTCTCTGCTCTTTGTGGCCACCACCAACCTCCTTATCCTCAAGCACCACCAAAAATGGATTCGCAACCCTCGGGAATGCACCGTGCCTCCACCGCCGTCACTGTTCTGCCCCCGCAATGATGTCTCTTTCTATTTCTCTCCCTCTCTTTGCTTCCTTCTGCACCCTTGCTTTGTGAGAAGAAGCACAGTACCAGCTCAATATTGTTCCCTTGTGGTCCTGCCGGAATAGCTATGCACGCCAGACCCAAACCGCTAAGCCTAAAGCTAAGCCAGACCCAGTTTGACTGAGTCAACTTGAGCCCAACTGAGTCAACCCTATTTAGCCTAAGTTAATCCAGATTCTTGCTAGTTTAGACTCAGTTTGACCTATTTTTGACTGGTTCAACACCGGTTTAGCTAGTTATTGACTGGTTTTGACCCATTTAACTCTGGTTTTTCACAGTAGAGCAACCCTAGATCCCAATAGACTCTCCAAACACCATTGTCCACCTCCCTTGTCAGTTCCAATCAATCCGAAGTTGTTTCTTCATCGATTTTCTCTCCCAGGGCATTCTAACATGTGTTTTTCTTCCCTTCTTTTACTGTATTTTATTTACAAGTCTTGCGATTGTTGTACTAGGCTTATTTAGCTTTGTTCGCGTGCGTGTCTATGTACGCTAGATTACAAAGCATACGAAGGAGTAAGCACTGACTACGATTTGTAGGACAAGCCAAGATCCATAATCATATTGAATTCATATTAGTAGGGTTGTATTTCATATGGGTTATTTCCTACATTATTTATTTGTCCATGGTATTTATTATCAATTACTTTTGAATTATCCTTCTTAAGTAGTTAATACCTTTATTTACATTGTTTACATGCCACCCTTAATAATAATCTGATCTAGTTTTCCTTGTTAAACCTAGATCTAGTGTATCACACTTTAGATTAGCATAGTAGTGGAAGAACAAAGACTACAATCACTTGTCATCCACCATCACGAGTTGATGTGTCAGAACTTACACTTGAAATGGATAATGCTACTTATGTTGGGTCACTCATCGAGAGTGACGGTTTGGAAATATTAGCCAAGGGTGTGGTGTGGTTTATCATGCCAAATATGAAATTGTGGTGATTCATGTTGTGATTGTTGATGATTTCTGCCTCGTTCGATGGTGTATGTCGGGACCTAGAATTTGTATTCCAAATCCATATGTGTTTACTGTGCTAATCCCATGATCAGTGACTAGCACACATATACAATAATATTCATATCATATCCATACACGAGTAAATAAAAATAGAGTAGCACGATATAACTAACAACCGAAATTAAATCATACATGACTAGTTTTAAAATAAAAGGCCAACCGACCAAATTGTTCATATGTCATAAAGTTTCTCTTAGCCCAACCATAGGCAACTGACTGAAATTAAACCTTATAAATTGGCGTCATCATCGCCAAAACCCACGGTATAAAAGCAATCGACCGAGGGATCACCTTCTTCTTACCCTGATAGTGTTCCATAAGCAATTGTAAGTACAAAATTATACTCTGTAAGACTTTATAGCAAAGTGTTATATTATGGAAGCTGAGGCAAATGTAGCTGTCTAATCTAGTTTATATTGCACAAAACTAGCTTTTATTTGTAGTAAAGAGTAATAGATTGCAATAAGAAATTGTAAGAGCATTTGAATATGATAATCAAATAATATCAAAGCATAAATAACATTTAAACAAGTGGCTTGCTGCTCCATAAACAAAACAACAGCAAATTCCCTTTGTCGACCATGTTATGCATGGATTTCCCATCCATATATTCCCATAACTATTTTACAAAACATAAAGCTACTTATTGTGAGATATAACCAAGTGATGTCTATAACTAGAGATATGACTATTCAAATAGATTTACACTTTGCAAAGGTTGTACAACTTTATCCTCATGATATAAACATCCCACCATGTTATACATGTCACGTGATATCATAGATATCTGATTTGACAATTCATGATGAAGCTTTTACACTATTGGTCCTAACAATTATCACGCTATAATACCTTCCTGAAATGTAGAGTACCCTCCAACATCCCAAGGCTCATACGATGTGTTTGGTAAACCTTGCTTGAACCAGCAAGACCCCTATGAAAATGAATGACCTCCATACCCGCACTAGCCTAAATCACCTACAATATACCACCCATTGTTGAGTTACTAGAACATGGTAACTTATTATGTTAATGCCTCCCATAGAAGCACATGTGGTTATGCGATAATACTTGGGTCTATGGCACATAGATTGGTCCTTAATGACCCAAGCAAGAAAACCACAAACCAAGTCTCATGCTAACCACACCGGTCTCTACAACCACTCACCCAAGTTTAAAAAATATTTTCAATTTTATTTATTAACCAAAATATCAAAGATACAAGCTCTAGATCAAAATATAAGCTTTTCCCATTTTTGAAAAAGTTCACCAATTTCTAACCTAGCAGAACTAGTGCCGATATGAGCATGGTTAAGCATTGACAATTCGCTTCATCTACAATTTTCACAACTAAATATACAAGCAATGGATAGGATTATTATGGTGACAACAATGAGGATATCAAATTATCAAGGTGAGATCAATGCAACAATTGGATATAACTACCAACATATCGATTTTTACCAAAATTATGCACATCCATAAAATTTTTGAAACACAATATACATAACAGTGAAATATGCGATTAACATGATCAAAGGAGGGTGCTTGCCTTGCTTGTTGAACACTTTGCCCTGCTCTGTAGCGGTGCTGGAAACTTTCATCACATCGGTATCTAATCGGTAAGAGCTAAATAACACAAATAAATACCAAACAAAATCAAAATAAGTGAAAATTCAAATATATTTACAGATTGTGAAATTTCATGACCTTAAAAAATTTAGAGACAAAAATCACTTGAATTGGAGTTCGTATGATGGAGAACAAGCTAATCGAAGCTTTGTTGGGAAATTAAATCAAGAGAAAGGAAAGGAAAGGTATTGTGCTAATGGGTGACGTCGAAGGTGAAGTTATGGAAAGTACACTTTCTAAGACCAAAAGCATACTAGACCAAATGAATACAGTGTACTTCTCAATTTCCAGATTTCAAAATGTTTTAAGGAGATGGGGCCAATCATCAATGACTCATTGGTGACTAATGATGACTTTCATCCCTCAATAAACAACACTGATAGGTGGGGCTAGCTTGCTAGTGAGACCAAAATAGGGGACGTGACGGCGATGGCTTTGGCTACGGTTGTCAGCAACGAGTGGTGGAACAGGTTGTCTCGGCGGTTAGCGAAATAGGATGGCGAGGTCACGGTAAACATGTTAGTTGTGGTTGCGGGGCTTGGGGTTCATCGGTGAGTTAGCAGCGGTGCTCCTTGGTAGAGCTCGATGATGAGCTCATCGGTGGCGAGGGGAGAGACGGATGGACTACAATGAGGTCAGAGAAGGGTAGAGGAGTTCATGGCGAGCTCGGAACTCATTGGTGGGGATCTGATAGGGGATGATGGTGGCAAACAGCGGCGATGAGAAAGAGGCACATAGTGCTAGAGCTTAGCGGTGATCGAGAGCTACGACAGAGGTTCATGCCAAGCTCGTGAGGTCATAGGGAGGGTGAGAGCAAAGGTAAATGGAGGAAGCTTACCAGAAACTAAGGAATGGCTAGGGAAGGGGTGATGGTCGGAGTTGAGGATGGCAAAAGATCCATGGCGATTCAGCACCAAAATCCAATTAATTGAGAGACAAGCTGAGAGGGGTCAAGGAGAACAATATGACACAAGAGAAAGAACATGGAGCTCATCGAAATGATGGGAACACAATGACTAAGAATGGCGCACCTATCGGAGTGAAAGAACATGATGCGGTCATAGCACCCGACAACTGCAATTGCAAAATGAGTTGCAAAAAGGGCATCAGAGAGGTTGTTGTATAAACTCTTGCCAAGCAATGGTGCTCACTAGAACATGGGTGGGCATGAAGGCATGCTCACTAGCGCTGAAGAGGATGACACCATTCCTAATGAACGAAAAAGCCAATGGCTCTGGTAGAGGAGATTATTAGGGATGGTGGGCTAAAGAAGATGACACAGACGGCGTCGCTTAAAAGGCTAAGATGAAACTAGAGATATCACAAGATGCCACAGCCTGACGAGATGAATGGGCGACAGAGTGGGTTTCATGTCAAACAGAGTTGATAGAATGGGGAAAGGGGGTCAAAGGGACAAGACCGATTGGCGCCGGTGTCAAGGAGCTCGAGGTAGGGAGCTTGGCAGCTAGCACAGAGGGAATCCTTGCACGGGCACGGCATGGCATGGTGCTGGCTAACGGGTGAGCACAAGGTAGAAGAAGGCTCTTGACATGTAGGTCTCGGGCCCATGTGGCAATGAGGGAGGGAGGAGCGGCGAGAGAGAAGACGCCCTGACAGAAAGGAGCTTTCACGCAGAGGAGGCGAAAAAAGGGAGGTGGCTCGGAGCTGTCAATGTGTAGTCTAGGAATGGGCTGGAACATAAGACTAGCCAGGCCATGGGAAGAGAAATCGGCCCAAGAATAGGGAATCGGATTTTAATTATTTTTTATTTGATTTAACTACATAAAACAAGTTCTATTTTTAAAAAAATAGCAAACCAACTCCAAAAATTATGAAATTTTTTGGGAAGGCTCCTTAGATTATTTAGAACTCAAATAAAATAGGGTGCAACTACAGTGCTCCTAGGTACTCCAGAGCTTTATAGCGTGATACCCGTGCTCCCTTCGTATTACACGCGTGGCCTATGTCCGAATACTTCGTGTGGCCCATGACTTAAGTATGCCTTTGCTTCTGTCCATTTACTGCCCCAAATAGAATGCAGCCCAAAAGAAAATTAGATGCTACACATTTTTCCAAGTCTCCTTTTCTCACTGCAAGTTGGAGCATGCAATGTGGTAGGACCCACCTTTGCCCCTATACATGAGGCATCTATGCTTACTGCACATCCCAACCTCCTTAACTCGTTTGGATGATGCTAGGAACACGTTGTAACAGCCCAAAAATGCATGTTACGAAAAAATATGAAAAATTAAAAAAAAAATTGTTTGTATTTTGTTCACAATTGGATTTTTGGGGATTTTAATGGTGTTGATTGAGGTTCCTAAGAAAATGGAAAATCCAAGATAATAAAAATGAGTAGAAAAGAGGAAATTAATTTCAATTGTAAAACAAATCTGAAAAGATGATCTAGAAATTTAGTGTAGGAGAATTTACATTAAAAGACCTACTAAAACAAAGTTAGTTGACAAGGCTAGAAAATTTAAAATGTAAGTATAAGTAAAATAAAAATAAATCTTGAGCTCGAATTCTAAAGTAAAAACATGATCATAAATGTCTTAAATTAGGAGTAGAAGGGAGGCCAAAAATTAAAATGAAGTAAATCCAAAAGTTGGAATTTGTTGCAAATTCAAACCAAACAAGAATCGAGTAAGGATTCAATTTAGAACCATGAAGCATTAAAGAGTACTTGTCATCCTAAAAGCATAATTAGTATTTAGGAAGAATCCAAGAATTTAGGATGAGGCAAATCCATGTGAGACTCAAACCCTAAAACATTTTTGCCATGTCATAATTTAAATAGAAATTTGAAACTCAAATATAATTTGGAAATTTAAAAACAAAGTAAGGAAATAATTTGGGATAATTTGTTTTATGCCACTACAATTGTCTCAGATCTAAAATTGCCACTGCAATCCTAGACTTTCGAAAATGCCACTGTAATTGTCTCAGTTTTGGAAAATGCCACTGCAATGCAACTTCCATCATCCCATACTTTGAAAATGCCAATACAATCATCAAAGTTTTGAAAAATGCCACTGCAATCATCCAACACTTATAACTGCAGACATGAGTGCAGTGGCGTTTTTTGAAGCCACATGATTACAGTGCCATTTTTCAAAAGTTGCGATTGTAGTGGCATAAAGTCAATTATCCCAAATAAAATGTTGGGCTTGGCCCATTTGCCCTGGGGCCCAATGTCCTACTGGGCCCGACATCTCTTTTTCCTCTCCAACCACTGGTTCAGCCCAAAGTTAGCCTAGCCAGGCTTACCCATGCTAGGGCATGCTCTGGCTTGTGCCGTGCATGCCCACGCAGCAGCATGCCATGACACCATGCCCTCCACTAGTGTCACAGCCCTCCGTATGCCCTGCCCATGTCATATACTACCTTGCCCTCCCCCCCCCCCCCGCTTGTTCTCCTTCTCCCCCTGGTCTCTCTCTCCCTCTTCCTCCCTGACGTGCTCCCATGCCAACACAGTTCACCATGTCGTCACGTACGACGCTGGCACACTGAACAGCCGCACCGTGCTTCACCCATGCCGCAGGTAGTAGCTCCATGTCATGTTGTGGTCATTGCCATCGTCTCATGACCTTGCCACTCCACGCCATGCCGATGCCCTCGGTGATCGCACCCGCTACTATCACCGCCATATCGCCACCACATCACCTGGCCTCCTCGCCTGCTATAAAAGATCGAGCAAGCCCCTAGCTGCATCATCACGCCCCACTCATACTCCCACCGCATGAAATCAACTTGGCACCGCCCGTTGCTCCCCAGATTGGTCCATCTTCCCCAGCTCCGATCACGCTGGTGGGAGAGCGAAGTAGAACAACTGCAGGGTGTGTTCCGACTTGGATGGGACACCGCGTGGAGGGTGAAGTCTGTCAGCTGTGCTACTCATTGTGCGGTTATCCCAAACAACATATGGGACCTACTATGTGTGGGAGCAGCCCATAAGGGCAAGATGATGGAAGGGGTGAGGTATTTTGAAAAGTTATTGTGATGATCTCCTTATCTGCAAGACTAAGGAGTCATGTGGCACAATGAGCTGATTGTCTGTTATGGGTAAAGTGTACAAACTCTACAGTGTGTAAACTGTTTGAACAGTCATGCCTACGGTCATAGGCGGGCATGGAAACTTAACTTGATATAGTTCTATTTTCAAAGACTTCGTGGGTGTAATGGAAAATGTGTCGGACAGTAAAAGTCCTAATTTATGTTGCCCTGGGTGTCATCCCAGTGATAATATTAAGCGGATGTAACGTTGAAAAACTAGCATGAGGTGTAGAGACTATGTAACGGTGGATGGAATCTGTACTACTACTGCTGCAATCTTTTCACACGTTTTAGAATAACGTGTTTAGTTAAAACTGCTAGGTCTAAGGGATTTCTAGTTATTATAAATTTAAGAATTATTTGGCATACAAAGTAACTCAAACCATCCTTTGGTAAGCCATGCATCTACATAACTGCATAATGTGTGTTGGCTCACTGAGTATGGTGGTTTGTGCTCACTCTTGCTTAATAAAATCATAAATAGGTGAACAAGATCATCATGCCTACGACAATGCACCTGGTCCAGATGGAGGAGCTGAACAAGGAACTAAAAAGATCTCTCGTGGTTTTCTTGTCCTAGCTAGGAAGACTCTAAAGGAGATTGTGGGTATATATATTATCTAAGCTTAGGTAATATCTGTCGTTCACCTCTACCCCCAGTCGCTCGCTTGTGGATATTTATGATCCTACTTTGCTTACTATTTCTACTTCTTCATTTTGTAATGTAAACATTTAGCCTAATTGACCCCTATATAAACCGCTACCCGACATGGTGTAATTTAACTCTGATATGTATAATTAATGTATGGTAAGGTCTAAGCAATGTATAAACCGCTACCCGACATGGTGTAATTTATCTGTGAGCACTATCTCTGATCCAAGGAATAGTGCGGTGAAATTACAGAGGATTTTGTATTACAAAATCCGCGTTCGACACATGTGCCCTTGCCCTTTCTGCTTTGTGCCACAAATATGTAGCCCAATCGCACGCCATTGTCGATGTGATAATTATTAAACTATAGTGTGGTAATTAGTTAAAATTATATGGTAACATAATATTCAACTGATGATAAGTTTTGATTTTTTCTGAATTCATACACGGGTGATATTTTTTTCAATTTTAGATGGTAATTAGTCACATTGGTATCTGGTAACTCATAGAACTTTAAGTGGTGATTTTTGTTAAAAATGTGGATACTTTTAACAAATTACCACCCAAAACTCAAAATTATCATCATTTCTACGAAGTTGAAGAAAGGTTAAAAAAGTACCATCTGTTGCACTCTACATTATCATCTACATTTTAAAAAAAATTACCACATCAAGTTTTCAAAATTATCATCTTCAGTTTTTTTAATTTGAAAATTTTACCATTATCAGCTTCAACAAATTATCACCCAAATTTCAAAAATTTACCATCATTTGATTGTAAAAAAGCTCAAAGTTTACCACCCTTTACACCTTAAGTTACCATTGTAGCTTTAATAAATTACTAAATTAATTATAGAATTTACCATCATTTTGTATGTCTATGTTAAAAAAGTTCATTTAGCATCATTAGTTTTAGAAAGATTAAATAGTAACATTAGTTGTACCCTAAGTTACCATCTACAATTTAACAGATTGCCAACCTAAATTTACACAATTACAATGAGTTGAACCCTAAATTGCCATTTGCATTTTTCATTGAAGTATCACCCAAAATTCTTTGTCTTACTGTGTGCAACACACTAGATCCTATAAGCTATTAGACACAGAAGATCAAGTGCTTTTCTCCATAGGAGGAGAGAAGGTGGAGAGATAGCTTTTGACCTCCCCAGATCACTATCACACTGTCATGTTGTGTCATTCCCATTGGTAATAGAGGAGTACTCTCTCCTATCATTGCATGTTGGGCCCACTAAAATCCTCGACACCACATGTCATATGGATTGCACGGACAACACTCGTTGTTTCTTCTGTCGCCTCAATACATACGTGTGGATTCCAATCACGTCGTACACTGTGCGCAAAAGAAATCGGTCAGAGGCAAGGTGGGTGTGTGCTAGGCAATCGCGCTCATAGTAGTGCGCTATATTTAGTGAACAAATTATTAGAAAGTCTTGGCCAGGTTTTAACTAATTACAGAAATTTTTTTAGCAGTTAGAAATTAAGAAAAACATTTTCCTAAAAGCAGAAAAATTTTGGAAATACCAGGGAAAGCTGAAACGATGATTTTGAAATTAATTGAATAGCTTTAATAAATTTTGGGATGTTACTGTGTGTATAAGAATTTAACTTGTGCTATAAGAAAGACAAAACTACCGCCCATCTATGGGATCGATTACACAAACTTACTTCAACTACTATATTACTTTCATTGGTACTGCGGGTAGGTTTTGTAACACCCCAGCTTAACGAAAACCCAAGATGGCACATACAGTCACTATCGCTAGCAAATTTAAACTAATAAGCAATCATTATTAACATCTGGATTTGAAGGTTCAACATTGTAGGACTGAAGATAGCAATAGAGGGGGTGAATGGTGCCTCAAATTTTTGTTTTCTAAATATTCACCAATCCTTCACTCCAATAGTTACAAAACTATGAAGATTAAGATGAAAAGCCACCACACAATCTAGCAAATCAAAATGCTAAAAAATACTGCAATGAATAGTAACTACGGTACTACCGCCACAGTAACTGCGGTACTACCGCTGCTACAGTAAAATCGGGATGAATAGTGTTTACAACACGATTTCAAAAAACCAAAAATCGATGAAACTTTTGATCCATAAATCCAAATGATATGAAATTTTGCAGCAATATTCTCTAGGGTATTATGAATCTATTTCAATAAACGATCATGAAAATTATGGTCAAAGTTGAGACCTTTTTTAGTTTGAAGGAAGGTTGCACTAAAACCGAGCAAAACCAAATCGATGAATAAAACTTGCTCGTGGGTGGATACTGACAAAGATGGGTCTAAATGTATTTCCACATATCACAATAAGTTAGAACACTGAAGAAATCAAGTCAAAAACCCTCGGATCATGAAATTGCTTGAAGAGGTCAACGTCAAGAAAAAACGTGTTTCCTTATGAGCTTGCTATCAAAATGCCTAGATAGGTGAAGATTGATAACCAGAGTTTATCTGCACGTTCTTGGCACAACAAGATCAAGTAAAGGGAAGATGAGAGATCAAAACTAACCGAAACAAGAACACACCAATCAAAACTCAAGAGACTCAAGGAGATGCATAATGATTGTCGTATTGCTTACTTGATAAGGTAGGTTTTATAGCTACTCCATCTTGGAGGACAGAGAGCACACAAGGCACTCAACTCTCAAACCCTAACTCCAAACATGAGAGCACAAAAGAGATGGGTTGGATGGTTAACATGTCTCCATCCCAACCCCCTTTTATAGGTGGGCAACCAGCCACCTCTAACTCTTAGTGGATACTATCCACTTAACACAATGGGAGAAACCCAGTAACCCCACATACATGGGTTTTACTCACACACGTTCACTTATGCATGCTTTTAAAAGCGCATAAGCTTGTATCCACTACATCCTCAGCCTTAATCTGTCTTGATTAAACCAGCTCCACCTTGACCTAAACTGTTCTCCCAGGTGCCACTCAGGTACTGCAGTTTTGATCCAAGGTAGTTTCGGTATTTTGACCAAACTGCCAAAATACACTTCCTTAACCCGGTCTTCATCTCCTATTGCAAGCAATTGCCATACTTGCCACATGTAGGTGCACTACTAGATTGCTACGCATCGCCAAGTCTCTCCCATCCTGGTTCCACCGAACCATAGCTCACTTGGCCCGTCCAATCCACATGGTGCAATCTCACCATTTGAACTTGTCTTCAACATTTTCCGCCTTTCTCGTGCCATGCTCGAGCTCACCATCTCACTTGGCATTCTTGATCATTCTGGGCCTTAGCTCCTCCATGAGCCTAACCTTGATCCTCACCGTTGACCATGATTGACTCCAAATGACCCTGCATATCCAAACACAAAGAAATCATTTTTGGGCATGAGTTCTTCACAACATGAGTTACATTAGCCAAAATATGCATCATGCAACCTTAATATAAAGACCTAGGTCACCCCAACTCAATCAATGACTCAATTTCCCAAAAATCTATTTTTCTGCAAATCTGATAGTATCACATGCAACATGCCGGTACTACCGCACCTTGCAATCCCGAAATGGAACTCTCTGGAAGTAACATACCGCCATGTACAATTTGGTGCTACCACATTGTGGTACGACTGCACACACCAAGCGGTACTACCGCCCTACGGTATGACCGCATTAACACCTATGGTACTACCGTTCTGAAAATTCTAGAAAACAACCCAAACAAAATCCAATCTTTGCAAAATCACTTAACCACTCCACGAAACTGGTAATAGCTCATCACAACATTATCCTGAACCTTCTCACATGGTTCCTCAAACATTCAACATGAAATTAAACATACATTCCAGCAATATGATAGACCATAAATTAAATTTGATATGAATCAGATAATTACCGAAAGCATCATAAATAAGTCTAAATTAAGGAATGCATCATCTAGCAACATTACAAACCATAAGAAACTAAGGAAAACCATAAATTATCCAATTTTTACAATGGGTGATACTAAATTATTCATCACCAAAAGTGATGAATTGCTAGGTGAAGTGAACAGCTACAAAGTGCCATATTCTATGTTCTACTACCACCCACGCATACCGCCTTCAATGATTACCTAAAAACCACAAATAAGCAAAGGTAAGGCCACTACTTAGCAAATACAAAGTAGAATAATAAACGAGGCATCATCTTAATAACAATTTACATCCATTAATCATCAACTCAATTTCTCATATTCAATCTCATCAGTTTTCATTCACAGGCATCATTATCTCAAATTACTTTTCACTTTTCATGAATGCAATGCTCATGCTTATGCTCATGTCTCAACTCATCTTCTGCTTATACCAGTATAGCGAAGTATAACACCCGTCGGTGTTCACTCTTGCCCACACTCTTTAATGTGAGGACAAATTGCCCATCCTTTTTCATACAAGGACCTCATTGCCCATATCTTACATATGGGGACCCTTTTTTCATCATCAATGCTCAATATGCAATACAATACAATGAATATTATATTTTCATCATGAATGCTCAACATATAATACAGTAAATATTATATTTCATCATTAACAATTGATATACTTGTCATTCTTCCATAGTCATCAATTTATCATAAGCATGTGAGCCATATAAAAGAAGGAATAAGCATATAAATCATCATGGCAAGTATTCAATCAATTAAACAACAATTTCAAAACTCAAGTTACCATTCTACCATGCACTTGCCTTTCTAGTTGTAATAACAGGAATGATTTGAAGGTGAAAACACACCCGACGCTACTCCTCCTATAATAAATATTCAATCTCAATGCAAGTTACAATAATACAAAATAACACATAACTGACAATGCTCCTACACACTTCCCAAATGTACTATTTTTTCCTTTTAATGGACTGTCCTCCTTGTTGTCAGGATAGTAAAATAATATAATTTTTAATTCCCATATTGAAATATAGCAAACTATACCAGTTCTGAAATCTATACAAAATTTTCTACAATTTTCTAGTTGGTCAAATGTCCAGATTAAATCATTTAACCCCCTTTGTTTTTAACCCAAAAGACAGATTTATCATCTTCTAGACAACAGACTTAATAATTTCATATATTTTAATCTACACGTGCAAACCTATTGAACTATGATATTTTTAGAATTGAAAGGAAATTTTCTACCACTTCATAGCTATTCGTAAAATTTAATTCTAGTATTAAATTAGTTAAATTAATAATTTATCATGATTGCGTCCAACAACAACCTGGAAACGAACAATAGCCTCCCAAAATTCATAACTTTTATCTACTTATCTAAAAATTGTGTTCTTAGACTTTCTAGAAACGTTAAGAAATTTCCTAAAATGTTCTTTTTGACCAAATTTCTAAATTAGTTCATTTACTATTTTAATCTAAAGGTAAGCACATGTTGCCAAAACACGATAAATTTACTGGATAATAGGATTATAAAAATTCATATATCACAATATACTCATCCGATCGACAAGAATAAAATTTTTACAGAAAGCTATCGAAACCCTATGACAATATAAAACTTGTAATCACAGTACAACAAATAGTAATAAACCAATCTACTATTAATTTTCCCTAACGAACAACTTGCTAACTCTCTTTAATCTCGATTTTAAACTCGAATTAAATAAACAAAACGGAGAGAAATAGTTGGACCGTTACTCAAGGGATGAACCCCAAATCACAATCTCTTCCTCCTAATTCTCCTTCTCTACTGACCCTCCTAAACATTCCTGTTACTAAAACTCTTCTTTTTCCCTTTGGGTTTTCTTTTTCCCTCAGAATCTTTCTCAGCTGACGCACTGATGCCTTTTGCTAAAAACCGGTCAAACGCCTGTAGGTGTCCACGCGTTTACGCGCGTACGTGCTGGCTAGGCAACACGCAACACCCAGGACAACCACTCATGCGGAAGCGGAAGTGGTTGACTTTGCCCTCAGGCGCGCGTGTTGGAACTCAACTTAGAAATCGCACATTCAATTTATCCATAGACATATACTACATAGAAAAGATGATGAACAGTAAAATATTTTTTCTTATGCGAACTCGACTTTCGTCACTTCTCTTTTCTTTATTATTCACCGCTATTTAACAGACTGATTACAAAGATATAATAACATTGTAATCCGATTTTACCAGCCACGGCTCCATGACTTGCGCACATATCGTGCACGACTCGAAAGACTCGCTCAACTTATTGACTCAGCTGTTACTCGGACGCCCAACCTCGACCACGTCTTCTTGACTGCACTGCTTCGACCACGACACTTCCGAGTACTCTTCCAAGCACGGTTGTTACAGTACCCACTACGACTACTACAGTAATTCTAAGACTGCTACAGTACTTAGAGCTATAGTAGTTCACAACCATAGCCACTTCCAACTACTTCTGATCACGAGTACTACTCGAACATATGACTTTGACTATGGCTTTGACCATGACTCCAATGACCACTCAAAATTCTTATGATTACTCACAACTCTTATGACCACTCATAACTCCTATGGCCACTTACAAAATATCAAGATTAGTTCTAACATTCTCCCTTTTAATCTTGATACTTTAACTCACAAGATGAAGTCCGATCTCTTAACACGTCTCCAAAGAGTCTTGCCTTCTTCTCGTTGACGATGCTGCCGGTGACACAACTTGCAAGCATCTTTCACATCTTCACCGTCGGTGACACACCTCACCAACGACTTTGATCTCTTCCTCAGCTTCAATTGCCTTTCGCCGATGACACATCTTGGTGGTGACGAAGACTCATCAGAGCTTACACACATAAGAACTTAGTCACAACTGCAAGAACTCACACACTTACATGCATCACTCGTAACCGACTACGGTCGTAAACAACTCGAAAGGCAGTGTGAGCACATGACCACAAGATCTATGACCATCGAGCAATCGGAAACAAGTGCAATCAAATTCAGACGCGAAGCGATCTGAGTCTTGACCGTGGTCAAAACTGGAAGCGGTCATAAATATTCAGAAGAACAGAGCAACGCATGACTGCAAGATCCAAAATCCACATATTTTTAGATTAAAAGATCAAATGGTCGTGAAACTTTGTACATAAATTGCTTAAGGTCTCATGAGGTTGTTCCAGTCTTAAATTGAAAACTTATTAACCAAGTTGATACCTTTTTGTGATTTGAACAAGCGCACAAGAATTGAGTTCAAGAACCTAAGTCGTTGATCAGAATCGCTCGTGGGTCAATCAGAATCGCTCGTGGGTCAAAGTGCCAGGATGGCTTTGGTTGTATTCCCACCTGTCACTGTGATTCAGAACATCAACGAGATCAAGCCAAGAACACCTCCAGATCAAGAAGAGAAAGGAACAGAACAGAGAACGCAGAGGAAGAACCAAATCAAACCCGAGCAAACTCAAATAGAGAAGAGATACACAAAATGAAGAGCAAAGATTGATGTATTGCTTAGATGAATGGTTTCACAGCAACTCCCCTCGGGAGGACCAAGCTCTAAGCCTAGAGCCACACCCACTCTCTAACCTAACTCCCATGGGGGGAGAGGCGCTAGCCACCAAGTCTTAGCCAACTTGCTCAACCCTAACTCTTGCCTCCCCTCCCCTTTTTATAGTCTCACAAGCGAACACTAGACCTAATGGATCCATCCATTAGTCTAAACCAGGGATAACCCGTTAACCCCACACGACTCGTTTAGGGAAACCAACTTCTCTAAAATTCCACACACCCCATTTTCACTTATCCTATTCTCGCTAATTACGTAGTCCTCAAGAGGAATGATTTTTGGAATATTATAAGTTTAGTGTTATCGTGGACCACAGACCAGTCTATACCACAGTATGACTCCTAAGAGCAGTGGAGCGGTTACCCGTACCTAAGCCTAGTAAGGGACCTGCTACTAAGAGGGACCCGCTCTGTACTGGGTAGTACTAATGTTATGAATCAGTGGTGAATTATGTTATCTCGGCTTCGGCCAAGTCGTGGGTATCATGTGGATAAAGCTGGGCACTCTCTACTGAGATAACTAAACCATTCGAATATACCATGCTTCCAGTTAATGGGGCTATGTTGAGGGGTGATTCCCAATTCAAGGCATAAGAACCCTTTTAATGATTGGAATGTGGTCACTTAGTGGTGATGTTGAATCATAACCCCCCCCCCCCACTCTTAAAATCAATTTTCGAACTTGCTTTCATTTAAGTCGAAATGATTTACAAATAAAACTATGGGTACTAGCTAAGATATGTCCATAAAACCTTTCTTGTCAGATATTCTTAGAAATCCCTTGGAAGTATAAATGTTTTCATCGTGGCTTATTGAGTACGAATGTAGTCATTCTTGTATATTTTTGTTTAGATAATGAGCAATATAAGGAGGATATGCCAACAAATGATGAGTACTACGATGGTGAAAATCACGCGTTCTAGGTTGTCGTCTTTTGTCGTTTTTGCCTGTAATATAAACAAGTTTGACTTAAAAACCCTTAAAACTCTGTAATCGACTGCTATGTCGTACTTTATGTAAGAATGCTATTATAGTATTATAATCATAAGCAGTGGCGGAGCCAGGATTTAATTACGCCCTGGGCTCAGTGGTGAAATGATCTAGGCTATCAAGGCTAGACCATAAAAATATTATCTAGACTGGACTGAATTTACCTGGGTTGTACACTAGATATTTTTCTACACCTCGGACTAAAGCCTACCCTGTCCGGGGTGTGAATCCGCCCCTGATCATAAGTAAGACTATTTATCGATTTGTATATCATTTCCTGGGCTATTGAATGAATATGGAGACTTCTGGAAGATCTGGGTGCCCCTTACATCATGCCGGCCTGTGCCTATTATATTTCTTTCTTTTCGTGTCAGGGTGTGTGCGTGTGGGGGGTGGGGGGCGCCCATGGTATATATGCGTCTATATTTGTGTTGTGTCAAGTGTGTAGCTGTTTGAGCTTTTGACAATGGTTCACCAGGAATGAGTAGAAGGTAGGGCGAACATATAACCCGCATGTGTTTAGATAAACCTTTTAAGTTGGGACGAAATTGTGGTAAATACCTGTGGCAACTAATATAAACTTTTTCTCCAGTGCACCATATATAGCGGCGAGGTATGGTCACTGCCCAACAAGCCCCACTGTTGACAAATGCCCCTAGCGTTTTGATATACTAGCAGCATGAGCGCGGCGTCACGCCGCGCTAGCTACCGTGTAGACCGAAGTGAAAGAGAGGACAATTCGCAGAAAAGTTTTTTCAAAAGTTGATGTCCGAAATCACTAATGTACTGACCCCTTAACTTCTTCTCTTGGAACCTGTATCTTATAGAGAGAAAGTACGTTACGTTTGCCGTGTAGACCGAAGTGAAAGAGAGGACAATTCGCAGAAAAGTTTTTTCAAAAAAAATCGAGGACATATGCGTAATTTCAAGAAAATCAAAGGTCTTTTTTGTAAAAAACCGAGGACCTATAAGGGCCTATATATAACAAAAAAGGACATGTACGTAATTTTTAAAAACCGCAGGGTGCTATCCTGCAAAGGATACAAAATTTCGATGAAGTGGAGGGGTGTTTTCAGAAAGAAAAAAAACCTGGCAGGGACCTTTTCACGAGAACCGAGGACCTTTACGTGATTTCCAAAAACTCAGGGGGCTTTTCGCAAAAATGATGACGTGGCGCGGGGAGGAGCCGGGAATCCCCCGGGCGTAATATATATAGTGCGTGTTAGCGAGTAAAAGAGCAAAATGTGCTACACACTTGTTAATGAGATATGGGAGGCAAAGTAAACGAAAATGATATATATATATATATATATATATATATATATATATATATATATATATATATATATATATATATATATATATATATATATATATATATATATATATATATATATATATATATATATATATATATGACAAATTGACAAGACAAACAATTTATAGCGATTATTATAGAATTTTTCCTTAAAGGAAAGGGGAGCAATAACATATTTCATGGCTATAGTGCATGTAGGGGTACTGACAGAGGGCCCCGAGTCCATTGTATCTTGTACCAAATTCTTTTTCAAAAGAAAGAAAAAAAGCGTTTCTAGCTTTTTTGTTTGTTTGTTTTTTCAGTTATATATAGCTGTTAAGGCCATGTACACATAGAGTAAAATGATACGGTACGAGTATTAAGATTCACATGTGATGTTCACAAGTCTTTAGTCTATTATAGGGCCCTTTTTTTCTTTTGAGCGGAGGATAAATTCATTTCTGGTTAAAAGAAATGAAGGCTTCTACTGCATGTCGCGCTGCCTTTTCATTTCACGGGGTACTACCAGCAAAGTGCAGGCCTTGTGAGCCCGGCCACATGCCGCTTCTTGTGATCCACACGCCCAAGTGCCCAACACAATAACAAATTAATATTGGAGCTCCTCAAAATCCCACGATTTGGACGTAAAAATATCGCAAAGAATGGGTCTCCAGACTCCCGAAAAATCCTAAATATGTGCAAACTAACGAGTAGATTCATATCTTTCGTTGAGTTCAGCATTCAGCATGGGCTAAAAGCTGTGGAACATTTGGAATGTAAGAATTTTTCTGATTCCTACGAGAATTAAATTATTTTTTAAAAATTCCTACAAAATTTATGTATTACTCTGAAGTAGATGGTAGACAAACTCTCTGTCAACCCAACTACGATTTCTATATCCACAGCGTATTTAGCTCGAAAACATTGAGCCAAGGTTTTTATTATTGTTCTAGTTATTATTTTAAGAAGCAGAAGTTACGACTCATAAACAAGACAGCATACATGGCCTACCATGTCATTTTACTCAAAATTCTTGAAGAGATTATTGACAAGGCAAGTTAGGGTTGGGTACTTGAGCGGTTAAGCCTCTGTAGCAGACGAGTCTCACCATATCATTCGGTCATTACAATATCGTAGTTGGCACGCTGAGACTACTTCAGCAATAGGGTAAATTATTTTTACATGCAAAATCCATGTAGACTAACCTGGTTTATCTTCCCTAAAAGAACTGCTGAATATGATTTTAGCAATGGTTTAATTCTAAAGCCTTTTTCTAAAAGAACAAAAGAAGGTAGAGTATATATAAAAAAAGTTCTATGGACTCGGCCAAACCACCTCACCGTAACATCTCTGTTGGGTTGTGATAGCCAGTATCCTCATCTCACCCTGAACCCACCAATCACAGCACTCCTATGTATTCTTTCCAAGATGCAGCCCTACAAAACCACGACCAGAATTTTATATGCAGCACGCACACTCAAGTCTCACACCACCACCTAGTACATCACATGTACACAGAATACTCTCACTAAACCCCATCCACTCCTTTATCATCATTTCCCTCCCTTCCCTCCACCTCTCCCATCCTCAGCCCCCTCTCCTGTTATGGCAAATGCTTCTCTCCAATCCTTTCTTCTTCATCACCACCATTCTTTCCTCAACAGCAGCATCCATGACAGCTCCGCCGCTTCTATAATTCTTAAGCTCACCACCAACAGCAGCACCACCACCACCAGCATTTCCTTCAAGCTCTTCTCCAACAACTCCTCGGTGACCACAGCCTCGACCTCCGACTCATCAGCTCCAACTCCAGTCACGCCTGCCGCGACAACCTCACCCCCTCCCCCCTCCCTAGACCTCCTAGGCCGGCAGCTTGCAGAGGGAGATTACCGCCAGGCTGATGAGACCACCCGTGAGCTCCTCATCGACCTTGCCGGCGAGCCTGCACGCCGTCGAGGTTATGTTTTCTTCTCAGAGGTCCAGTTCATCTCCGCGGCGGACCTCCGCGCCATCGACACGCTCTGGAGGGAGCATAGCAATGGCAAGTTTGGGTACAACGTGCAGCGGCGGCTGTGGGAGAAGTCGCGGCGCGACTTCACTCGCTTCTTCGTCAAGGTTGGCTGGATGAAGAAGCTGGGCAATCAAGTGGAGCAGTTCAACTACAGGGCCTTCCCTGATGAGTTCATATGGGAGCTGAATGATGACACTCCAGAGGGTCACCTGCCTCTCACCAATGCCCTTAGAGGGACACAACTCTTGGGAAACATACTCACACACCCTGCCTTTGAGGAGAGCCAAGAGCAGGCAACAGAGGAGAATGACGCAGCTGCTACCACTAATCAGAGTAAAGATGATTACAAAGGGTGGGACAGGCCCAAGTTGACGAGAGATTTCAAGCCTGACTATTCCTTTTGAGAAGGGCAAAAATCATGTAACTTTGTGGTGCAGAGATGCTGTCATGGTGCAATTGATTTAAAAAAAATCATGTATCTTTGTTTGCCTTTTTCTTGTCCTAAACATGTATGGAAAATTGTACAATATATTATGAATATAATTGTTTGAGAAGTTGTTTGCTCTGTACATGAATGATGCACGCAGACAAGCAAGCAAAAAAAGCCTGCGCAGGACAGTCTCACAAATATAGAATTCTGAGGAAAGCATGGGTGCAATGCATCTTGCACTCAATGGCATGCACATAGAGCAATGGCTCTACTGATGCATGCATTTTCATTGGATATGTAGCATCCTAACAAATGCCATGGGAAGATTCACAGGTACTCATTCCTATTTCGCATCTACAATGCTGTTCGAAAACTCGGTGCAGAATGGTGGTGTCGTTTTGAAACAACCAACAAGTAGAAAGGTTGTGCATCACGGAGAACCATCAATTTCGAAGCAGATCATCTCCACTTGTTCCCTGGCAAGTGATTGTGACCGATGTGAGACCAATTTTGGTGATATCTTGGCAATTAAATGAGTCCAAAACCTGACAGAAGTTTTCAGGGAAAAGTACCTCTCTTATGACTGTCAATTTTCTTGTCAATTTCATGCGCAAGGACAGAGCCTCTGGGTATGTTGATGCGAGCCATCACATGTGAGCCGCTCATGCATCTGCATGTACAAGCATGCTCCTGGATTCTGAAACAGCAACCAAAAGAAAATTGGTTCCACATTAACTGTGAATACGCAATGGTTATACCAGCAATGTAAAAGCATCACAACATAACTGATGGCCCTAGGTGCATTGGTTTCTTCTGGAAACAAAAGGTTTCAAGAAAAATGATTTCTGTGTGTGTGCGCGCGCACGTGCGGGCATGTGTGTGTCAGTGTGTGTATTCCTACAAAAAATAGATTAAGCTTTCTACATGATCATGGTTTTCATAATGCAGTGAATATTTCCCTGCAGCAGTAGCAAAGGAAAATGATACAGCTGTGGTATTATAAGTCAATGAGGTTCCTTGATTCCTTTGCCTTGTTAAGATGACCACTTAACTGAGGTCAAGGGATGACGGCAAACAATGTGAGAAGGGCTCAATCTGTGTACAGAGTTCTTTGATGTGGTACGGATCCGAGTACTGAGGGTAGCACACTCGCCCTTAATCGGCCAACTATGCTGCTACTAAGGCTCTGAGGCCTGTTGAAGAAAAAAAGGAAGACTACATAATTTTTGTCTATTTCTTTGCTTCCTGATAATAGATACAATATTGTCCCTTTTATAGGGATAGCTAAACTTGACCCCTAAAAAATATATCTCTATATTGAGAAAATTAATCCCTAATAATAGGAAACATATCTCTAATACATAAAAATAATCTAAAAGGAAATAAGCCTAAATAATAAAGAAACTAATTATTATATTCCTAATCCGCGAAATGCCGTCAAACCACCCAATTTTGTGCGCGCTATAGTACCCACGTGGTATTGTTCGCAGATGCTGCAATGCTCGTGGTACTGTTCGCTCATCTACTGCGTGTACGCCGAGATCCTAGGACATAACATTACACCCCTCGCGGGGAGAGCTCGTTTTTGAGCTATCAGGTGGCGGCCATGGTTGAAATCCTTCGTAACTCCATATTGACGAGAGGACACGATGATGACCTTGTGTCGTATGGATGAAAATCAGTGAAGCTCCAATGGATAGCAACCCCTGGGTGTGGTTTGATGACGTAGGAGACGTTAAGGGCATGGACACCCAGCGCAAAGCAGCAACATCATCCTTATTACCACGGGATGCAACAGTTGTGGAAAAGATGCGATGATGTCGATGACCCCTACATGGAAGCCGTTGTGCTCGCACGGTGTCGACCGGTCGCATGGAAATGACCGCCACTGGACAACGACAACCTTTCTCTTCGACAAAGGCACCAAAGGTGAAGTCTGAAGAGAAGTTGTCATTGGTGACGTGGCCAGTGCCAACACCGGCGCCGGGGAAGGTGGCGGCAGCGCAACCATTGCAATGGCACGTTACGCCTTTTTCTGCTCCTTTAGCTTGTCCATTAACTCCATAGCCTTCTCCAAGGTGGCCATCATATTGTCGAGTAAAGATCCTATTTTTTTGTTGCTGGCCATCAACATGTCCAATGGAAATAATTCAGCATCGGAAGCCATGATGAGTAGCTCTGATACCAAATGATGTGGTACAGGTCCGAGGACTGAGAGTAGGACATTCGTCCTTAATCGGTCAGCCATGTCGCCACCAAAACTCTGAGGCCTGTTGACAAAGAGAGAAAGACTACAGACTTTTTGTTTATTTCTTTGCTTCTTGATAATAGATACAACGTTGTGCCTTTTATAGGAATGGCTAAACTTGGCTCTTAAGAAACATCTCTATATTGAGGAAACTAATCCTTAATGATAGGAAACTTATTTCTAATACATAAAAATAATCTAAAAAGAAATAGTCTAAATAATAAAAAAAACTAATTATTATATTCCTAATCCGCGATACACGATCAAGCAACCCAATTTTATGCGCTACAGTACCTGAGGATATAGTACCTGCGTGGTATTGTTCTCGGTTGCTGCAATGCTCGCGGTACTGTTCGCTCGCCTACTGCGTATATGCCGAGATCCTAAGCCATAACATTCTTAGTCTAACGGTGAAAGCAAACGTCACCCTTTTGAAATTTTAAGTATGCATGCAAGTCTCTTTGTATCATAATCTCCATGAAGATGGCCAAGATATAATGTTGTGCGAAGAAACAGATTGAAAAACCATTGTTGGTTAAATAATTGGCTATTTTGAGAAAATGACAAATGCTCGGCACACTGAAGGACACTTTGGAGTTGGGGCAAAACCAGAAGAATACACAAATAGGCCGGTATTAGGCCCTATTGCATATAAACTGGGATGTGAAAGTTCTCTTTTTCTAGATAGACCCTCTTTAACAGTCTGCATGTGGTTAAACAACATAAATATGCACAGGAGATAACAATTACTTAAAAAAAACTCGACCTGCGGGGGGAAGAAACCCCCGGGCATTATGCTTAAGAAGAAGGTCTTCTCACGCAGACCGAGAAAACCCCCGAACCCCTGCTCCACCCTTACACAGCAGCACCAACGCCCGACCTTTGTGAGACGACCGGCGGATCCTTTGGATCAACGCCCTGGCGGGTCCTTAGACCTGTGCTTTGGTGTGGTAGCAGGCGAGGGGATTTTTTTCCCCCAAGCCTGAAATTCGCTCCCACTGGGAGTCGAACCCAGGACCTGGGGGGTGCTACTGAGGCGCTCTAACCGCTAGGCTAGAGGCCCTTTCGCATAACAATTACTTAAGAAATTAGCAAATTCAAATTAATGTATTAGTCATACCAAATTGCTTGGAGCTTCATCTACAACTTGGGCAGGCTGATCTGGTCCAATACTGCGAAAGCAACCACTTTTGCATCTCATATATTTCTGCAAACTGGTTTGGACAATACAAGGTAAGCAAATGTAATACTGCATAAATTTATGAATTCACAAATAATCATGCAAAAACATCAACACCACTCCAGTTCATATCAGCTTACTCTCCACCCGAAAATTGTTCTTGTGCTGATGGGACATTGGACAATTTGTTTAAATAGAAGTGAGGAAGTGATGTTACATATTACTATTTGGCAAAGACGACATGGAGAGTGATAAACAAGACCAGTAACTCTAATTCATGCATAAAGTTACTGACAAAATGAACAAAATCAAACTGGTTGGGACAAAGTCTCAGATGTGGTAATTTGCTCAAAAATCTACATTAAGTACATATTGACAATACTGCTGACTGTGTGTTTATAGGGACTTAATTAAATTCATGCCCATTTTATAGTGAAATGTGATGCACCACTTCAGTTACGTGTTTCCCTTTATGTTGATTGCAGCCACAAGAGCCCTCATCTCTTCTACAGTTACGTGTTTCCCTTTGTTAAATTTCCTTTAACTATTCCTAGAATTGCTTCATTTAACCAAGTAGCTGGTAATATCAAATTTTGGTTGGTTGTGCATGCCTAAACTTCACCGAGAGACTGATGGTACCACATACACATTCAAATAGGATAGAACAAACAGCATATAGGCAATGTCAAATACAAGAATTTTGACAATCAAATCGTACAAAATGCGGACAAGATATCAACATCTGGAGTAGAAATTTGGTACATGAGGGCCTTGAATTCTGGCTACCAGTGCAAAATATGTTGGTGCTGGTGGTTTGATAGCAGTTAAAACTTGAAAAGACCATGCAACGAGCAAATGATATTTGCATGTAGTTAGTTAGGTAAGTTAAAATGTTTCAGTCTTAGCAATCTAATATTGACTGGTTCATCCAAAGAACAGTCTAACACAGAGTACTCAACCAAACAATAAGTCAGGGTCCACATATAATAATGCAAACAATAGTTATTTATTTCGAGCACCCAACATAATAATAATCGAGCTTGCTACTTGGCTAGTCAGTTAAACTACAATTATTATAGCAGGACAAGCCATTTGAAGATTTTCAATTAAACTCCAATTTTTCTACCATGACATGTTGTTTGAAGGTATATCATTAAAAAAATTAGACTGTAACTATACTTACATCTCACATTTGTTTACTGCAGAAAGCCTGCTTGGAACACATGATTGCCCTTTTGCTCTGCAAACCGAGCCACAAGATTCCCCCTGCCTGAATTTCATGTGTGATTTCATAAAGCAGTTTCAAGGTCTTCATTAACTCTGCCTTAGTATAGAGCTTACACTAGACAGACCTTACCTTCCAACGATGACGTTAATGCCAGCCAACCTTGATCCATGATTAAATTCAGTTGATCCTGCAAAGTAGTTATACACAATCACTTCCTAAAGCATAATTCAAGAACATGGCAATGTGGACATTATTAGTGAATGCTAGGCTAGCAGCTTGTGTGCTGCCTGGGCAAGCTGAACAGAGCTTTATTTTCATCCCAATTTCTTATTAACTAAGCAAAGCCAAGATAGATCGTAGCTCAAACAGCCTTTTCTCATTGCAGGCACTCTTCCAAAAAAAAGAGAAGGGAAAAAAGTAAAATTTCACCCTAAACCAAACAAGTAGGAGGGGCTGCTTTGGTTGGCCGCTGGAGCAAGATCCATGTTTTCTTAGATTAATGTTTTCTTTCGGATCGTCTAGGTAGTGTCTCCGCTTAAGCGTAACAGTCCCCTATTTCTCTCTGCTCCCATTAGACCGACAGTTTGATGAAAGTCTGTAAGCAACATTGTATCCAGTTTTCTTCTTAATGAAAATACAAGCATGTCTCTTGCGTGTTTTCTCAGAAAAAAATCCTAAACCAGTCCCATAGAATGACCAGAAGTTCAAAACACTAAAACCATCAGGCTCCCATCCTTTCTACCAAAACTCCAGAATTCACAACCCAGGTTCCCCCTTGTACCCTTCTCACCCCTGTCCTCACTGGCCCCTGGCCTCGCACCCAGCTCCACATAATCCCCGTCTGAGCTGGATTATAGCCGTCCACTCCAATTGGGCTCTTCCCAGGATTAAGGTTGAATTTCAACTATTTAGTTTATTGATTTCGTCAAAATTATAATCCAGAAAAACAGGGGAGATCTGACAATTAGAGTGATCCAACAATCTCTTTTTGTAAATACAGTAATTTCACATTTGGTAGCAGCGAACAATCATTGTCATCACCAGCTTCAGTCATGATTTCCAATAGTAGTATACATTACATACTTTGTTTTAGTGTGGACTGTGTAGGTAGTTCTGCTACACAGATAGGCCAGGTGATGGCATGTCACTTTGTCAGCCAACTAGCCAAGCCTGTGGGCATTAGTGAGCTGGCTGGCTTCTGTTAGACAGTCTTATGGGCTTTTGGTCTTATGTCTTGGGGGTCAAGCTGCCAGTCTGATTCTGTTAGAGTTGTTAGGGTTTCCAGACTGGTTGTTACACCTAACCCTTGACCCAATTGCCTATTTATCTTCACGATGTACTGCTGCTTTGTATGGATGAATATACAGAGATTACAGCCCTACAACCCTCTTACATGGTATCAGCCGTCCGATCCCGGCCATCCGGTCGATCTCGGCCCTTCCCTTCCGCCCAACCCTAACTCCCCTGTTCCCAGCTATGGCAGGCGCTCCGCCGCCACCTTCCTCTGCTCCCGCCGCTGCCGATCCCTCCACGGCCGACGCACTCGCCAGAGCTGAAGACGACGCCCGCGCCGCCCGCGATGCGCGCGCCGCGCCGCTAACGCCCGTGCCGCCGCCGCGACGGGCCGGCCGCTGAGCGCGAGGCCGCCGCCGCCGCGACAAGAACGCGCGCCGCCGCTGACCGGAGCGCGCGCTCGCGCGCGCAGCCCGTGAGCGCGCCGCCGCTTCTGGAGACGACGACTCCGCCGCCGAGTCCGTCCGCGAGGCGCCCCCTCCCCTTCATGATGCTCTTCTCCTCCATGAAGCCGCCGCCGTCGTCAATCTTCATGCTCAAGCCGTCGGTGTCCAGAACATCAGGTCGCTGGTTCCCATCGTCCTCGACCTCTCCTCCGGCCACTACACACGGTGGCGCGAGCTCTTCCTCCTCGCCCTTGGGAAGTACTCACTCGAAGATCACGTCCTCTGCGATGCCCCCACTCCGGCTCTTCCCGATTGGATCCGCATGGACTGCGTCGTCAAATCCTGGATTCTCGGCACTCTCTCCACCGAACTCGTCGAGACTGTGCTGGAGCGCCGCGCCACCGCGCGCGTCACCTGGCTCGCCGTCGAGACCCAGTTCCTCGGCAACCGGGAATCGCGCGTCCTCTACCTCGACACCGAGTTCCGCACCTTTGTCCAGGGAGACCTCTCCATTGCCGATTACTGCCGTCGCTTCAAAAGCATGGCCGACGCACTCACCGATCTTGGGGAAGCCGTCGCCGACCGGACCCTTGTCCTGCATCTCATCCGCGGCCTCAACGAGAAGTTCACCGCCATCGGCCTCCACCTCCAACGAAGCAGACCCTTCCCCTCTTTCCTGGAGGCTCGCGCCGATCTCCTTCTGGAGGAACTTCACATGGTCAATCGCAAGAACCTTCCGGCCACCGCTCTGCTCTCCTCCGGCGTCCACTCCCCCAACCGCTCCTCCTCTGTTCTCAGCGGCCCCGGACCCGGAGGTCACGCGGCGGCGCGGCGGCGGCGGCGGGGCGCGCCCTCCCACGCTGAGGACGGCGCGGCAAGCGCTCCGGCCGCACTGGGCAGAACGGCGGCGGCGCACCCAAACGCAGCGGCTGGCCCAGCTTCTACAATCCTTGGTCAGGTACAATACACATGTGGCCTGGTCCCCGTCCTCCTCTTGCTCCTCTTCCGCCAGGACGCTCCGGGCCGGCCGCGTCTCCCCAGATTTCGCCGCCACCTCCGCACCATCAAGCTCTTCTGGCCGCCCAGACGCTGTGGACTCCCCCCGGCCAAGCTTCGCCGCACGCTCTGCTGGCCGACCACCATCACTCCGCCCAGTGGTCTTCCGCCCAGTGGACTCCTCCGGGTCAGACTACGCCACAGGCTCCGCCGGTCTCCCACAACCAGTGGGCTCCTCCCGCTCGCGACACTGGTTCCTACGGAGCTCTCCCTACCGGCCAACCCTCTGGATTTCACACCACACCCTCCTGGGACCAGCGCAGTCTTGCAGGTGCCTTCTCCACCATGACGCTCACCCCACCCCCGTCATCCGAGTGGTACTTCGACTCCGGCGCTACTTCCTACATGGCGTCCGACCCTGGTATCCTCTCTCACTCCTCAGCTCTTCGGCATACCTCTCCTTCCTCAATTGTTGTCGGTAACGGCTCTATACTTCCCGTTACTTCCACCGGGACTGCTGCCCTCCCTGGTTCCCTTCGACTTAATAGTGTTCTTGTTTCTCCACATCTTATTAAAAATCTCATTTCTGTTCGCCAGTTTACATCTGATAACAACTGTTCTGTTGAATTTGATCCCGCCGGTTGTTCTGTGAAGGATCTTCAGTCTCGGAACGTGATCATCAGGTGCAATAGCTCCGGGCCGCTCTACCCCCTGCATCTTCCCACCGCCGAGTCGCTCCTCGCCACCTCCTCCGCTCCCCTTTGGCATCGCCGTCTCGGTCACCCCGGTCATGATGTTTTGTCTAAGTTAGCGAGTACTTCTACCATTCCTCCATGTAATAAAACTTCAGGTCCTTCCATTTGTCATGCCTGTCAGTTAGGTCGTCATGTTCGTCTTCCATTTCATGTGTCCACGTCCCGGGCTTCCCACAAGTTTGATCTTATACACTGTGACCTATGGACATCACCTGTTGATAGTGTTTCTGGTTACAAGTATTATTTGGTCATTCTCGACGACTACTCACATTATCTATGGACTTTTCCCCTTCGGTTCAAGTCTGACACTTTTCCAACACTCGCTAACTTCTTCTCGCTTGTTTCCACTCAATTCGGCATCACCATCAAGGCAGTTCAGTGCGACAACGGCCGCGAGTTTGACAACTCCAGCGCCCGCACGTTCTTCCTCACCCATGGTGTCCACCTTCGCATGTCCTGCCCCTACACCTCCCAGCAGAATGGTAAAGCTGAGCGTATCATTCGTTCCATCAACAATGTCATTCGCTCCCTTCTGTTTCAAGCGTCCATGCCACCATCCTTCTGGGTTGAGGCCTTGACCACTGCCACCTACCTCCTCAACATCCTTCCCACCAAGACGCTGCATTTCTCCACACCTCACCATGCACTCTTTGGGTCTCCACCCTCATATGACCATCTTCGCGTGTTTGGATGCACATGCTACCCTAACCTCACCTCCACAGCCTCCCACAAACTCGCCCCTCGTTCTGCCTTATGTACTTTCCTTGGCTACTCCACTCACCATAAGGGATACCGATGTCTCGACATGGCCTCCAATCGGGTCTACGTTTCCCGTCATGTCACCTTTGATGAATCTTCCTTTCCCTTCACTAATCTTCCTTCCACCCCTTCCACGGCAGATTTTGAGTTTCTGGATGACTACACTAACCCCATGCCGACTCCCATTGGACAGTCGTGCCCCTCTTTGCCTGCAGGTCCTCCCTCATCACCTCCTCCCGCGCGCCTAGACGACACGCGTGCTGACGTCTCCGCACGCATGCCACGCGCGGCCACGGAAGATGCTGCACTCGCCTCTCTGCCGCGCACACCGATGGAGCTCGAGGCGGTGTGCCGGACGTCTCCCTCTCCGGCACTGCCAAGTATGGCAGCCCTTCCCCCCGCACTGCCACATGCGGCCCCCGCCGGACGCATCATTCGCCAGGTCTACACCCGACGTGCGAAGGTGGACCCTCCACCCCCCGCCTCGGTGCACCCCCCGGCACCTCCTGCCCCGGCTGTTGAGTCCTCCCCGGCACCCCTTCCTCCGGGTGCGGTGCCGGTGCCTCCCGTACTCAACCAGCACCCGATGACGACACGTGGCAAGGCAGGTTTTCGGCTACCCGCCCTCTACCACGTCATGCCGTTGTCCCCTGTCCCTCGGACCTACCGCGCTGCCCTCGCCGATCCCAATTGGCGAGCTGCTATGGAGGAAGAATATGCGGCCCTCTTGCAAAACCGCACCTGGGACTTGGTTCCTCGCCCAAGCACGGCTAATGTCGTTTCCGGTAAATGGATCTTCAAACACAAGCTCAAGGCAGATGGTTCTCTCGAGCGCTATAAAGCCCGTTGGGTGCTCCGTGGTTTTACTCAACGCCCGGGAGTGGATTTCGCCGAGACTTTCAGTCCCGTTGTGAAACCAGCAACCGTGCGGACAGTACTGGCTCTTGCCCTCTCCAGGAAGTGGCCGATCCATCAGCTTGATGTGAAGAACGCTTCTCCACGGACCTTGTCTGAAACAGTTTATTGTTCACTGCCTTCAGGATTCGAGGATTCCACTCATCCGGAATTTGTCTGCCGCCTGAACAAATCACTATATGGTCTCAAGCAAGCTCCCCGTGCTTGGTACAGTCGGTTTGCTTCATATCTCCTATCTCTTGGGTTCATTGAGGCCAAGTCTGACACCTCCCTGTTTGTGTACCACCGCGGCACTGAGATGGTCTACCTGCTTCTTTATGTTGATGACATCGTTCTCACAGCCTCTTCTGCAGAGCTCCTCCGTCGCATTATCTCTGCCCTGCAGCAAGAGTTCTCTATGAAGGATCTCGGTGAACTTCATCACTTCTTGGGAATGCATGTGCAGAAGTGTCGTGATGGTCTTCTTCTCTCACAACGACAGTATATGCTGGACATCCTGGCACGTGCAGGCATGACAGAATGCAAGCCATGCACCACCCCTGTTGACACCAATCCAAAGGTGTCAACCTCAGCCGGTGACCCTGTCAGTGATCCCAGTGACTTCCGCAGCTTAGCCGGGGCCCTGCAATATCTTACATTCACCAGGCCGGACATCTCCTATGCAGTTCAGCAGGTGTGTCTTCATATGCACGACCCGCGAGAGCCCCACCTCGCTGCCCTCAAACGGATTCTCCGGTATGTTCGTGGCACTCTCCATCTGGGCCTCCTTATTCAGCCATCTTTGCAGTCTGATCTCGTGGTATATTCTGATGCTGACTGGGCCGGTTGCCCGGACACGCGCAAGTCCACCTCGGGCTATGCCGTGTTCCTCGGAGACAACCTCGTTTCCTGGTCCTCCAAGCGTCAGAACACGGTGTCACGCTCCAGCGCAGAGGCTGAGTATCGCGGTGTGGCCAATGCAGTTGCCGAGGCCTCCTGGTTACGCCACCTCCTGTTGGAACTGCATACCCCCCTTCAGCAGACTACCTTGGTGTATTGCGACAACATCAGCTCAGTCTACTTGTCCTCCAACCCAGTCCAACATCAGCGCACCAAGCACATTGAGATTGACCTTCACTTCGTCCGGGAAAAAGTGGCTCTCGGTGATGTTCGCGTCCTGCATGTACCCACTACTTCACAATATGCCGACATCTTCACCAAGGGTCTTCCTTCATCGGTCTTTAGTGAGTTTCGGTCCAGTCTTAACGTCCGAGGTGTGGACGCTCCGACTGCGGGGGGGTGTTAGACAGTCTTATGGGCTTTTGGTCTTATGGGCTTTTGGTCTTATGTCTTGGGGGTCAAGCTGCCAGTCTGATTCTGTTAGAGTTGTTAGGGTTTCCAGACTGGTTGTTACACCTAACCCTTGACCCAATTGCCTATTTATCTTCACGATGTACTGCTGCTTTGTATGGATGAATATACAGAGATTACAGCCCTACAACCCTCTTACAGCTTCGCCTCTGCGAGCCAAGCTGAGCCACTAATTATGGCTTGTAGGATGTAGCATCGACTGAGCAAAGCCAAGACTATACGAAATTTGCAAGCAAGCCAAGCCAAGCTGTTTTGTATCCACCCCTGGTGGGCACTTGAATTTGAATCTCATGGGGAAATAAAAAGACTACTATCATTTCCTTAAATAATTTAGGCATACCAGAAATGATCATACACATGCTATACCTAGAGAGCATTGTAATATAGCCAAGAAATACAATGCATACCCGATGAATTTTGCTGCACCGAGAAGCAATGATGGAAATCACTCACATAGGCATTTTCATGAACCTGGTTGATTCAAAGAACAACTTAGATTAGAACACAATGTTATTTGTCAGAACTTGCTGTAATTATATCATTTGAGCAAAACAAGACAGCGCAAGGATGGTATACAGTTCTTTGTTTTAGATGTGGAAAGTATAATGTGTCCAGAATATAAGAATAATCATATTAGCACTCTAAGAAAGAACCGGTACCACACTTGCAGCACTATGGCTGCATCTTCCCATGCAAAAATCAAAGACACTGGTGTAAGTTCCTGGAGAAAAATAAACCGTAAGCTTCTTCCAACACATTCTAGCATTCTATGTTCACCAATCAATACCTACAAGCAACTTACCAGCAGTGACTGGCTTAGCTACCTTCAACTTCAGCACATCTCTTTCCTTGGTCTGTCAAAAGGACGAGTATAAGGTTTAGGAAAGAACTCAATTCTTTCATGCCAAATCCAGCAGTACAAGTAAGTATTTACCCTCGAAGGATTCAAGCAGCAAGAAACACAATATTCATAAGAGTTGCAGCACTGTAAATCAAGTTTGCAGCCCCTGGATGGTGTCAAGAAGACTTGTGTTAGATTTACCAGGTCATCGAATTTTTATGATGCAGTGCTGTAATTGAAATGGTGCAACGAAAGGGTAGAAACTCACTGACAGGAAAAGTGTGCCCCTGTTCTTGGGCAGCAGCGAGACCATGGATTGATTGAAAGGGCAGAACATACATAACCTGCAAAGAAAGTGTTTTATTAGAGGAGAAAAGGCTATAAGGCAGTATAGTATTTATCAGATAATATATCTAAGCAAGAGAGGGGGCAGGTGCACTACCATTATCATCTGATATCAAATGCTGCCCTTGAACAGTGCTCCTGCACATAATGGGTGCAGCGTGACTAATGTCCTTCCTGCACAAGATTTAAAATCAAGTAGTGTCATTAGATTTATTGCATAGATACTCCAATATCCAGGTTATATTCAAAATGACAAGAACAACTGAATGTGCTAACACTAGACGGGAGCAATGCTGATTGCCTGATACTCATGGCATCATGTTGCCATATGCAATGAAACCTTTGTCGCGGTCCCAGAAATCAGGTGAAAGCACAATTTGATTGCAGAACTAGTACTAGATATTCAACCGAATGCCTGACACTTTCTATAAAAGTATCTTGTATAAAATCAACTCTTTTGATTATGTAGAACCATGGATGTTACGGCGTCGCCTAGGCATCCAGGCGGTGCTCTGTGGACGCCACGGTCGGTCGCCTCGACTTGGTCTTCTAGACGGGCGCCTGGAAATTCTGGTCGTCCGCGGCGTCGCCTAGTCGTCCGCGGCGAGCTTCACGGCGACGCCTTGTTGCGAGTAAACCGAAGGCTGAAGCTTATAACCCGAAGGCCGAAGCCGAACGGCCGAAGCGGTATTACGAAGCGAAGCGTCAAGCGAGTGAGCGGCAGCGGCGAAACCCTAACCCTACCGATCACCGCCGCCACTCCATCCGCCGGCGCCGCCGACCGACCTGCCTTCGTCGCATCCCCCTCCTGCACTCTCTCCGGCTCTCCGCGACTCCACTCCACGAATCGAAGCCCTTCCGCAGCTCCGCTGTTCCGCAGGCAAGCCCCACTGCCCAGTGCCCACATTTGTTTTCTTCTCCACTCTCCAGTTCTTGATTCTTCTTCCTCCTCGTTCTGGTTCTCATGCTGACATGCTCTACTGTCTACTCGCCTACTCGGCTCTACTAGTCTGCTCAGTTCTTCTTCGGTTCTTCCGGGCTTCCAGCTGATCGGCTCTGCTGATCTGCTCAGTTCTTCACTTCTTCTTCCAGGCTTACGAGCTTCCGGCAGTTCTGCTCTGCTCTGCTCAGTGTGTACACTACTACTGACTCGTACTGACTAAGTGACTAGTGAGTAGTGAGTAGTGACTACTGATTTTGTTGGGTTTTAGCCGGCTCTTATAGCTGTGATTTTGATGGAGCTGTCAATTTGTGAGCACTGAGTTGTGACTTTGTGGTTTATACTTTATACTTTACAGTTTATACTGTCAAGTGTCGACTTGTCAATTTATGAACACCAAAGAGCAGAAAATCTGTCATTCTGTTGTGAATTTGTGGTATTCTGATTGTTATTGTAAATCTGCAAAACTGCAACTAATTATTCTAATTTACATTACATGTATGATGTATGTAGATTTGTAAATTGTAAATTTGTAATTGTAAATCGGAAGATGAATAGGTAGGTTATAGGTGCTTACAGCTTACTGCTTGCCTTGGATGTGATACTGATTGAGTGATTGTTAATGTTATCCTTGAATCCTTGATTCAACAATCAACATGTAATCATGTTGATTGTTGATGTCTTCAATTCTTCATGTTTGAACTTTGCAGTGATGGCAGAGCAAGAACTAGGCAATGTTGCGGCTGCTACCAGTACTGCAAATCCTGAGGTTAGAGAGGGGAATGAGCAGTATGATCCAGCTAAAGATCCTAAAAGAAGGGCAAAGTCCAAAGATCCTGGGTGGCAGTATGGTTTTTGGCCAGATTTGGGCAACAAAGATAAGGTCCAATGCAAGCTTTGTGGAGTGATTGTTTCTTCAGGAATCAAAAAGCTTAAGCAGCATCTTGCTGGTGGCTTCGGAGATGTAGAGAAATGCTCCAAGACTACCACAGCCATTATGAGAGAGATGCATGATTACCTTAAGAGCAGCGCAAGAAACAAGCCCATCAATTATGATGAGGACGAAGTAGAAGAGGGCCAGCAGGAGCAAGTAGCTCAAGATGTTGAGGAAGTGGAGGTGGAGCAACCACAAGGAACAAGTACAGTACAATCATCGAAAGGCTCATAGTCCTGGACAGCTCCAAAGCCAACTCCAAGTTCGGGGACAGCTAACAAAAGGAAGCTAGCAGCTGCAGCACTTCAATCGAAGAACACCAACAAGAAGTCTTGTGCTGCAGCTCTTTTGTGCCATAATGAAGCCTAGTATTACTAACTATAAGGGGTATGTGAGCATTCATCTGGGTGCTATGGATATTAGCAAGAAAGGCAAACACCTAGTAGAGCCAACATTTCTCTTCAACGCAAGCACATTTTCCCTTTTATCTCTTTCCCTTTCATCCTAATCAGCCTCATCCACCCTCCTCCCCTTCCCACTCCATCTCTCTGAGGTTCCCTACTCCCATCCCTCTTCTGACCCACCTGCCCTTATGCCAGTGAAATAAAAAGGTTCCAACCAATCAGGTAAAGTTTGTAGAAGATCTATAGCATTTGATAAGAAAATGGGGGAAAGCCAAATAGGCGACAAATAACATGAATGCTGTTGAAAGTCGAATTCATATAAATCATCACTAGGTTTCGTGTGTATTGATATGGAAAGCACTTGTTTCTCGTCACTCCGAAATTAACAAGTACAGCCGCATTGGAACACAAACATTATTCTGATTTCACTAGCCCTATGCAGCTTGGCATTTACCTTTTTCTCGTAAGATGCACTACTATAATCAAGCGTGAGGACCAACCTCATAAACTTAATTACAAACAACAATGGGTGTGCCATGAATCGAATATAGGACAGATCGACCATGCAAATCCGAAAGCAAGCTATACCTTACTGATCTGAATACTTGCATATTATATACAAATAATTTTAAGTTAATATACACTGCAGCTTAAACTGATAAAGAACTTAAAACAAATCAAACTGCTGTGAACACCGCACAGCAGCAGAACCCAAATCGCAACAAAGAATTCACATTGCGCCAGTCAAGATTTCAATATGGCCCGAGTACAGAGCCGACCAAAGACTAGTGCAATAAAAGGTGGATACAAAAGCGGAAACAAGCACGACATCTAGTCATCCACGGTGCAAATAAGCAGCACAGCAACTGGTCCGTATCATTCAGGCCGCAGCGAAAACTAAAGAACTACACCCGTAGCGATGGGGATCGAAAGAACTCAGCTCCTAACAGCGAAGAAGAGAGCGTCTGCATATCCGGGAAACGGATCCCACTCACCGGATGGCGGAGGCGGGGGCGGGGAAGCAGGCGCAGAGGGCGACAGCGGCGCAGGCGATCCGGGGGAGGAGGATGACGAGGGGGCGCTGGCGCGGGCTCGTCATCCGGTCGGGGGGATCGGCGCGGTGGGAGGAGGAGGAGCGGTGGAAGGAGGGTTTAGGATGCGCGCGACGTTTCGTTCGGCATTCCTTCTCTTCCTGCTGCTAGCGCGGGTGTTATCTCTTCTGTTTGTTAAGGTGCCGTTCCAACCGGCTGCAGGCCGTGACTTTCGACTGTAGTTTTTAGTTTAAAGCTAAAATTACATTAGCTGTCAAAATTTTAAATTATTCAATTAAAATAAAATAAATAAAATATCATTATATCTCTATAGACAATAAAAAAAATACAAAAAAACAAAAAAAAGACACGTTCTAAATATCTTCTAACTTAAAAAGCCAAAAGCCAAAAGTCATTTGGAGCAGGGCCACATACAGTAGATGGACACTCAAAGCACACCACACCGATGATCAAAGACTACGAGCACATGGAACATAAACGAGAAGCAAAAAAACAAAGTTCGAAGCCATTTGAAGGAGACGGACACTCAAAGCACACCACACACATTGATGATCAAAGACTAATGATGTGTTCTATCCATTTAACGCACATACATGTATATCTATTTATTAAATTGGTGAGTGAAGGCGGGGTGCAAGTCGGCTGCCCAAGCCAACTGAGCAAACTCAGTTCTCCGGTGGTTCAGTCTTAATCATGCTATTAACGATTGTTAGGATATAGCTAGACTACACTAGCGCAGACTAAAATTTTCTACCGTGTAAACTAGAAAGCCATGCAAGTAAAAAATCATGGATTATTACCACTAGACGTGCAGTGCAGCGAAAGTAGAATTGAAGCGGCTGGTACAACGTAGTACGCGTTGGTGTAGGGGAAATAGTCAATCATCCTCTAATCAATCGTCTTCTCCTCACAATCGTCCCAATCAGCACCGTAGTTATAGCAGCGCCTCTATTAAGGTCTACACATCTAAGGATGAAACACCGTGTGTTAGTGTGCCAGCACCAGTGCGCACAGCAGGGTTTTTGAGAGATAGCAGCTAGAGTTTCGTGGGTGTATCTTGGAATGCCCCATCAACCCCGTGCCTCTCGTAATATATAGCCTCCAAATGGATACTTATCCGATATAATTAGATATCGTATCCAACTTAGAAAGACTCTGACTAGATCTTTATCCAATACGAGTAGAGATATTATCCCACTCTAAGAGACTCTGACTAGATCCAATACGAGTAGAGATCGTATCTCACTCAGAGTCTATCATCCGGATCCTTATCGTTCAAGCCTATTAAGTGTGTGATGATGTAGGTTCATATATATTCGGACATATGCCAAAAACTCCTTTTAGTTCATAAGTCGGTAGTAGTCTCTAGTAGGATATAACGACTCTCATATATATATATATATATATATATATATATATATATATATATATATATATATATATATATATATATATATATATATATATATATATATATATATATATATATATATATATATATATATATATATATATATATATATATATATATATATATATATATATATATATATATATATATATATAACTAAACTATATAGTGGTTATATAACGATCTCTGCACTGTGATACTAGATCGAACTCAAGATGAGAAGCATGATATCCTATGATAGCTCGATCCTAACCTGTAGTGGATTACTTAGTTTGTGATTAACTTCTCAATCACATTCAGCATAATCATACACTTTCTTAATCTAACCACATTAAGACGCTCAGAGATATCTCTCCTGTTATACAAGAGGAGAAAATTACATCTTGATCACTTACATTCCTCCGCATGTTTTATAGTAAATCCAAAAGTTATCTTTATGACCACCTAGTTATGGAGTAGTGTTTGACAACCTCTAAGTAAACTATTATTATATATATATATATATATATATATATATATATATATATATATATATATATATATATATATATATATATATATATATATATATATATATATATATATATATATATATATATAACTATGACGCTCTCGTGCCTAAAGATCTTATATACACTATGTATTAGACCAATTGATAATACTTAAGAATATAAAAATTCTTGCAGTGTCTCATGTTAGGTCAAACTAATACCATATTTCTCTAATATATATCTATATTATTGATTTGATATCTTTATATCCATAATCCGTGAAGCATGATCATCAATTAATACATGGATTTGCCAAAGGGTTCTGCATGAATTTTCATTGTGGACAACAGTCACAACATTACTAATCGGTCTGTAGCTAGTGCAGAGAAAAAACCCCTGAAATTCATTTTCGTTTACGAGTTACGACACAAGGATTAACTGAGACGTACACGACCAAGCACTGTCGAAAGTTAAAAAGGAAAACGAACCTGTACCAGAGAAATACATGCCGGCACTAACCGCAAGGTTACTGTTGTGTTGGTTTAAGCAGGTCACCGAATTCTCAAACCGCATATTTAAATTACTATAAACATGTTTTTCTATAGTTTTGGAGTTCGGCTACCCTTTAACCAACACAATAAGTTCGGTGATCTGCATGGCGCAATGCAATTTACTATGCTCCTCACTCAAAGACAGAAGAAATCATATAATTGCTACAAAATTCACACACAAAAAAATGACGTCGTTCTTCCCATCTATGAAGAGACTTTTCTAAAATGGGGTATGGCGGGTTAGAGGTGGTGGATGACATCTTAAAATCTTTTCTTGGTATTAGTAACATGATGCAGCGGAAAATGCAAACTCACAGGCCTTCAACAAAGCAAGAGCCAAAGATGACAAAGCATCCGAGACAACAATCTCACTGGTCTGACCGTCGGCCAGGAGGTGGTTGGACCTCTCAGCTAGTCTAACCGCAAGTGCCATTGGTTGGACCGGTTTGGGCATTCTAACTGTTTGGGTAACAGCGGTCTGACCGCTCACTGAACAAAAACAGAAATCAGCACGACACACGACCAGTAAAATAGCCAACTTTTAAAACCACTGATCCAAATAGGATAATACTTCGTACAAATCCTCCTTAGAATGTCAGGAATATATTCCAATAATAGATCAAGAAAACCAATGCCAAAGTATCGACCATTATCCAAAATAAGAAAGGTTGCATCAAAATCGGGCAAAGGAGAGAAATATCGATCTACTCTTGCTCGTGAGCTCTTGATGATCTAGATAATCTTGAATGGGTTCTCATATGTTATACAAAGTTAGATCATATCACAAAGTCAAGCCAAAATGCTCTCAAGACCAAAACTCTAAAATCACCCATCTTTTGAGCAAAACCGGGTATTCATAAGAACTTTTCATAGAAAGTGTCTAGTTGGATGGGATCTGATCCCCAAGAGATACCTTCACCTCTTTCACGTCCTTGGTACCAAGAGAGATCAAGAGGAGATGAAATCCGAATAGGAAAAACCAAGCAAATCAAAATCACAAGGAGAAATTCACGGCAGAACTCACTTATTTGAACAAAGTTTGGATGTTTATTTCACTTCGAAAGAAATATTTTACAACCACTTCCTTATAAAGGATGGAGCTCTAAGCCTAAAACGCACACACAAAGCTCCCAGCACAAGGAAACCCTAACCTCTCTCTTCAACACCATAAGAGAGCCTACTCTCTCAACATGTACAAAGGCTTATATAGTGCAAGCTAGCAATCAGCAACCTTTAGTGGATACAACCATTAACAATTGGAAAAACCTGGTAACCCACACATAAACAGGTTGTACACTCACACACCCTTGCAAGCTTTTCAATGCGTGACTTCCACATGGTCTCACACTAGAGAGAAAATGACACAAAATCAAACTCAAACTTCGACGAAGAAAGTACAAACAAAGCAAATACTCATCACACATTATGGAGTGACCTCCACATGGTCTCACACTTTTCTTTCAACATTTAGCTGTGAGATGCTAAACCATACTAAGACAACTAACTTCGCAACTGCTTAATTCCCTATAGCATATATACACACAAAAAGTTGAACTGCTTGACCAACAACTAGACAATAGATAGCCTCGGCAAGCCACTAGGCCGACAGAGCACAACGGCAATCCCATCCGAGTCAACATCAACGATCACTGAGGCTCCCCACCTGACCTCCAAGGCGAGCATCTTGTCTTGACCTCTAAGAAACACACATGCTAGAAGCTGTGACTCAAAACACCCTAAACTTTCCCAAAACCCTTACTCACCCAAATACTATGTAATACTAAGTATAGAAATATAGAATTGATAAAACTCAAGAACTAAACCTACATCACACCTAGGGCTGTAAAAAAGCTTGAGGCTAGCAAGATGCTCGAGCTTGGCTTACTCTAGGCACGATTCGAACTCGGTTCAAGCTCTAAATAAGCTGAGTTCAAGCATGATCCTGAGCTTGTGAGCTTTAAAGAGCTGAGCTCGAATAGCTTATCAGGGCTTGATTCGATCTTAAATATTGCTACATGTTAACTCTTGTCGAGATTATTCAAGTCGAACTCGAGCTTGAGCTTTTTTATTGTTGAAAATTAATGCATGTTGAATAGTTGACTATTACCAAGCTTACTCGAGTGGAGTTTGAGCCTACTCAATCTTGGGCTGAGCCTATCTTGAGCTTAGGTCTAGGCTTAGACCCTAACTCAGGCTTGCTCGAACTTGACTAGAGCTTCTACCGAGCTCGAGCTTAAAAGGCTAGGCTTACTCGAGCTCAGCTTGTTTGCAACCCTAGTCACACCATTTGACGGTGAGATGTAGTCAAAGTAGTTGTAACTGGAGCAAGCTGCATTCTGAGAAGTGATACCATCATCGGATGCCCATAATGAGGTAAGAGATCCAAAGAGACTGACAGGATCCACATGACCTCCTCCTCACCTATAAAGCCTACATCAAAGAGACTGAAAAGGCCAATATCTCGGTACTAGGATTAGTGAAATATGATTTAGGTATCCAGCACTGAGACACATGACTGACAGGAAAAACTCCAAAGCATGGGTTAGCATGATATGCATCAGGACGTGTCCTAGAGCTACCAAACCCCTCTCAAATCCTTGTTGTGGACCAAAATGATGGAAATACTATCTAGGGAAACTCTAGACCTAAACGTACTCTACTGGAACCCAAAACCACATCACTCTCTATCACCAACAAAGAAATCAAAGAACCTATCTACAAAGCGAGGTACTAAGATAACTCTAGGGACACTAGCTAGACAGGGCTGACCCTGAAGGCTCCTCAAAACTCTATCACAACTAGTTGAATGCCCATGCATTGCTATAGATTTTTAAAATTTATCATACTATATATTTTAAAACTCACGGGTGGTAAATTTTTTTAGAATATGCATACAAACATGTTCTAAAAGTTTTTAAATCCATCAAGTAAGTCGGAAGCCATCGATCACACCTCATGGTCATAAGTCGAAAGACATCGACCACACCTCGTGATTGTAGGTTGGGAGCTCTCGAGCACACCTCGTCGTCGTAAGTAGGAAGCCGTCGACCATTGCGTGTGATCATAGGTCGGGAGCGGTCAACCATCGGTAGTGGTCGTAGTTGGCAGCGGTCGACGATCGATCATAGTCCTAAATTGGGAGCCTTCGACAATGGCTCTAGTCGTACGTCAGAAGCCGACGACCATTATTCATGGTTGTAAGTCCGAAGCCATCGAGGACACCTCATGGTCATAAATTGGAACACATCGACCAACGCTCATGGTCATAATCAGAAGATATCGACCACACCTCGTGGTCGTAAGTCAGAACACATCGACCAGTACTCGTGGTCGTAAATTAGAAGCTGAGAGACCATGTGGATGCGACCCCGTGCTTGTGATGAGTAATTGATAAGTATTCTGGAAAGATTGAGTTTGGTTTGTGCGTTTCGTGCCATGATGGTATTTGGCTCAGTCGGGTTTGGTTAGTCGGACTTGAGACATATTCTTCTTCCCTATTGGTCGGTTGGGCAAATTCTTGCTTGAGTATGATTTATTGTTGCTAATGAGGATTATATGTTTCGAGCGGTGCTATGTAATGTATTTCTTGTCTGTGATGGCTGCAGGACGTCGAGGCAGAGTCGTGGCGAGGCACGGGATGACCAGACTAGGCGCGGGCGGTGCCGAGATCAAAGTGGTCGAGGTGTGCCGAAGACGGCGAGGGCTCGAGGTAGCTGCGAGACTTGGAAGGCAAGGAATGAGGAAGCTTCCCGGAAGGTGCAGGAGGGGCGTTTTGGTGAATACGCAAAGCTGCACTAAAGGAAGTGGATTGTGGTTAAAGCACTAGGCTTAGTGGGTAAAGAGAAAATCAAACCTATTAGTAGGAGGCTATAAAAGGAGTGTCTCATGCATGTGCTCTCCAAGTTTTTGGGGTTGGTTTTGCTTTGTATCTCTTTTGCTTTGTGCTTTCTGTTGAGGGTTGGTGAGATGGAGCAGTAGTTTGTTTTGCACTAGTTTCTCCTGCGTGAGTAGGTGATGTGATGAGTTCTTGATTTTCCTTCAATCATGTATGGGGCTGTAGGGATGTTATGAGTTGATACTCCATGTAATCATTCCTCTGTACTCAATCATTCATGGGGATGTATCAATTTGATTTGAGTTGCTCCTGTCCTCCTGTTTTCTTCTTCGTGTCTTTGCTCTGTTGATTTCTGTGTTTTTGTGATTTGAAGTTGTCTCTTGCCCAGAAGGTGTAAGATGGATTGCTGGATTGCTCTATGTTGGGATGATGCCTCAAGATCATTTGATCAAACAAACTCCCAAGAGCACAATAGGAAATTCAAAGATTCATTTTCACCCATTTGCTCTGTTCAAGCATTTCTAGGGTTTCTAGTCAGGGCATAATGGAATCTCCTGTTTCCCTTCATAAAATGACTTGAGATTTTGTTTGTCTAGCCCTGAGATCATTGCTAAGGTGAATGCAAAAACTCATGAGCAAAAGATTCGAGATTTGAGAGAAATCTGAAAAACTGTTCATTCTCAATTCACTTTTCAGACTTTTGCTCAATCCTTGATTATTTACTCTTTATATGAATTCTTTTGGTTCTTGGGGCCCTATTACTATTTAAATTAAGTCCTTACTCTGTTGGTTGGAAAAGCTCAGAGGATTTCATAAAAATTCTTTGAATTGAGCAAAATCTGAATTTTCAGAGGGCTGTCGAGGTTCTGCCTGGGCCAGGAACGGTCTGACCGGCCACTTGAAGGCGGTCAGACCGAGTGATCAATGGCGGTCGACCGCCCCAAGCGTCGACCGGCCGCTTAGAAGTGTCCGACCGCCGTGTATTTCTTGGTCAGGCTGATTTTGTTATAGTCATTGTATTTTCTTTTGTGTATTAGTTTGCTGGACCATGCTTCTTTCTACGTTAGTGAAGATCTCCAGTAAGCTCTTTTTCCCTTCCTCTTCATAGTTCTACATAGCTATCAGAGTGGAATTACTTTTGTGGTTTCTTTTGAGGGGTTATTTTTAAAAGGCACCATTCACCCCCCTCTGTTGCCATTTTCGATCCAACAGAAGCTGTTGATCACACCTCGTGGTTTCAAGTTAGAAACCATCAACCATCGCATGTGATCGTAGGTTGGGAGCAGTCGACCATTGCTGGTGGTCGTATGTTGGCAGGCATCCGATGCACTTGTGCCCTGTCGCTCGACTATCAGCACCAGCCTGCTCAACCCGCCCGACCTGCTCGACCCCGACTTCAACCACAACCCTTCGTCGTTGACCACAGTCCCCTTCGACCATGGCCCCCTTCAACCATGGCCCCGAATTCGACCACGGCCCCTGACTTCAACAACTACCCCCTTCGACTTCGATCACTGCCCCCTTCAACCACTGTCCCTTTTGACCATGACTATTCGATGACGACCACTTCCCCCTTCGACCACGGATCTTCGACTTCAATCGCACTCATGGTCAGAAGTCAAAAGACATCGACCACACCTCATGGTCATTAGTCAGAACACATCGACCAGTGCTCGTGGTTGTAAATCAGAAACCTTTGATCACACCTCGTGGCCAAAAGCATGTTACAATCCATGGGGAGTATGAGACCTTGTAGGTCTTGCCGTCAAGGGTGGGGACCTTGATCTTGGGGTGACCTGGGGGTAGGCGATGGGAATGTCCAACTGGAGGGGAACTCATAGCGATGGAGGTATGCACGAACCAGCAGGTGCCCTCCGAGTTGGCACTATGACTACGACTATGACAGCTACGACCGTCCCCTTTGACCATGACCCTTTGACGTCGACCACGGCTTCGACTTCGACCACTGTCCCCTTCGACCACGGCCCTTCAATGTCGACCACTTCCCCCTTCGACCACCGCTCCCTTCGACCACGGCTTCAACTTCGACCATGGATCTTCGACTTTAGCCACGACCCCCTTCAACCACAGCCCCGACGTTGACGACGGCCCCCTTCGACCACAGCCTCAATGTTGACCATGGCCCTTTGACTTCGACTGCGGACCAACTTCATCCACAGCCCTTCGACTTCGACCACTGCCCCCTTTGACCACTATCCCCTTTGACCGCAGCTTGGACTTCAACCATGACCCTTCGACTTTGACCACTACCCCCTTCAACCACTGTCCTATTCGACCACAATTTGGATTTCGATCATGACCCTTCAACTTTGACCACGGCCTGACTTTGACCATGGCCCTTTGACTTTGACCACAGACCAACTTCGTCCATGGCCCTTCGACTTCGACCACTGCCCCCTTCGACCACTGTCCCCTTCGACCATGGCTTAGACTTCGACCATGACCTAGACTTCGACCATGACCTAGACTTCGACCACGACCCTTCGACTTTAACCACGGCCTGACTTCGACCATGACCCTTTGACTTCAACCACCGTCCCTTCGACCACGGCTTCAACTTCGACCACTGATCTTCAACTTCGGCCATGGCCCCATTCGACCATGGCTTTGACTTCGGCAACAGCCCCTCGACCATAGCCCCCTTCGACTATAGCACCGACTTCAATGACTAGCTTGGGAGACTAGAATCGCCAGACAGCGCGATGGGCTCTGAGCGAAGAGTAGGAGGAGGTAGAGAGGCTCACCGGGTGAGTGACCGTTGGGCGGTGGCGGCGGGGGGAGAGCCACGTGGCGGGTGTAGGAAGAGGAAGCTGCCGTTGAGTGCCCTTATCTCTGACCCACTGCCCACTGTCGCCGAGCACCCTTTTCTCTAATCCACCGATCGCTATCGTTGAGCATCGTGCTGCTGGTTGGAGGGGCGATAAGAGATGGAATTGGTGGCGGTGCTGAGGAGACGGAGGCGCCGCACGAGGGTTCGGGGAGAGAAGGAGGCAGCGGTTGTGGGAGGTGGAGGTGGGGAGGCAGCGGCGGGTAGATGGGGAGAGGAGGTGGTGTGCGAATGCGTTAGGAAGGTAGTGACAGGGAGATGCAGTGCTGTTGGGGGAAGTTAGGGGACTGCGACTAGACATTACCACGTGGGAAAGGAATTGGTGGCGGTGCTGAGAAGGAGGAGGCGCGACACGAGGGTTCGGGAGAGAGAAGGAGGAGGCGGTTGCAGGAGGTGGAGGTGGGGAGGCGGCGACAGGTAGATGGGGAGAAGAGGCAGTGGGCAAATGCGTTGGGGAGGCGGCGACGGGGGATGCGGTGCTGCTAGGGGAAGTTGGGGGACTATGACCAAACATTGCCGCGCGGGGAAGGAATTGGTGGCGACACTGAGGAGGAGGAGGAGGCGCGGCATGAGGAATCAGGGGAGAGAAGGAGGCGGTGGTTGCAGGAGGTGGAGTGGTTGCAGGAGGTGAAGGATGCGGGGGAAGAGAAGAGGAGGAGCGCAGCCCACGCGTTGGCTTGACCTTTTCGACGAGGAGCAGAATAACTACCTACATGTGGATCTGGATGGCTGATCTTTGATCGAACGGCTAAGAAGAGAGGAGGGAGAATGGACTGACGACCACTAACTCACATTTTTAAGTAGTAGAGATTAAGATTGTCAGTTAATTCCTTGAGTTTTTCCTCCCTAAACTCATAATGTGCACAAGAGTATTCAATATTGAATTAGAGCAATTTGTTTAGTTCGAATGTCAAGTTTATTTTCCAATTTAGCACAATTCATGCAAGAAAAAGTACTAGCTCTAGAAGGGTCATCAACTTCTAAGCAAGTAGAACTAGATTTGATGTCAACAATTTCAGCTCTAACAATTTTTAGTTGTTTTAGCAAGGATGACCCAAAAGATCTTAATTTATCAATTTCAGCATGCAAAGTAAGGCAAGTGTTATAGCAGTCATCATTAGGAATAAGAGACCTAAGCCTATCAATTTGAATATTCAAGATCTGTTTTTCAGATTTTGGCTTGCGATTTCTTCTCACAACACGTTTCACGCCCTCAACTTGCTTCAAGTGATCAGCCACTACTCTTATCATATTATGTCATGAGTGCATCACAAGAGTCTACCTCTTCAAGCGCGATGTAGAGATCATCCTCGCCCTGCTTGGTATCATAATCATCCTCACTTCTAGCAATGAAACACATGCCGGTGAAGTCGACTACCTTCTTTTCTTTCTTTTGCTCCGTCTTCTCCTCCTCATCACTCCAAGAGTCAACATCCTATGGTCTCCAAGAGTCAACATCGCTAAGGTCTTGACCAGCGAAGGTTGACCACCACCATAGTAGCCCTTTTAAGTGCGATATCATGTTTGGTGAATCAATGAGGTTTCCTATTATAATGCTTCTTACCCTGATCATCTTTTCCCCTATTCACAAGCTTAGAACAACTAGCATGAATATGACCCATCTCACCACACTCAAAAAGAAATGATTGTATGACCTCTCCTATGCTCTTTTACTTTCTTTTAGGCTTAGGTGAATCTACTAGTGATGAGGGCAAGTCATCTATGGGAAGACTTTCAAGTTGCTCGTCACTCATGGCTTAAAATATGAACAAGAAAAAACTAGAAGAAGCATTCTTACAAGAAGAACTACACTTGGTGGGATTAGCCATAAGAGCCATTGTCTATGGAGTCTTGGACTTCTTGCCTATGACACCCATCTCGCGAGTCTAAAGTTGTGAATGCAACTTATCAACAGTCATAGTTCCAAGTCCATCTTGTCATTGGTGGATGTGACTTTTATATCCCAAATACCCATATCAAAAGCACTAAGAGCATGGGCCACATTGTCGGCATCAGAATATGTGTTTCCCATAGATTTCAGATCAGTTAGGATCTTATGAAATCTACCAAAGAAGCTATCGATAGATTCTCTAGGTTCCATCTCTAGCTTCTATTAGTTTTTCTTGAACTAGGTTTGATGCACTTTCTTGATTTTTGATGTGCCCTCATGGTAATTTGAGAGAATCGTCCATATCTCATATGTGGACACAGGATGAGTCACCCCTACTAAACTCATTTGTCCCTAGATCTTGGATAAAGAAGCTGCGTTCCCTAGCATTTGCACTCCTTTGCACGTAATCGTATGCTACAACCCAACTGCAATCTTCAACAAATCACAAACCAGATTGACTTAAGATGATTTTTATTGCTAGATTTCCATAGATTTACAAAGTGCCCTCACAAGTACCCCTAGAAGCCTTCCTAACAAAAGCCCTCAAAACTAGTGTCACAAAATCCTCAAAACTAGTCTCACAAAATCTTCAAAACTAGTCACAAAACTCATAATCTATAGCCGCTCCCTACTTTTATAGGCTAATGTCCCAAACCATAGTTACCTCAAACACAGACTCAAAACTTTATCTTTTTGAAAACCAAGGGACCCGAAACCCTTCCGAACACGAGTTTTATTCAAACTCTAAATCTTCTTAGTTATAGACTCCATCCATAAATCCTAACTCACCATATGACGAAGGCTCAAAGACTGCACCACCTGTATCTTCGTCATGCACCATCAAACTCCATGTCGAAGCCTCTTGGAGAGCACCGCTCGTAGCTTCTCCATGAATTACCACCTTTGATCTCCACGTGCTCTAGTATGAGCCCGACCACCTCGCATGATATCCTCGACCACCTGGACTTCAGATTTCCCCATCCTAGTCTCAGTTCTCTTCGTCACTAACCATGATCGTCTCCATGCCCACCTGCACATGCAAAGATCAAAGAAACGTTTTTCCCTGCACAAGTTCTTCACAACTTGACCAACATTAGTCCACACAATCATATCACACCCTCAATCACCCAACAGTATCAACTAGGGCACCCAAGACTAGAAAATCCAATGCTCTACAGAAAATCAACCTCAGATCACTCATTACGATCGATTACAACTGCTATGCACCAATTAGTCACTAGCTCATTGAGTACTCGAAAACCCAAGTACTTGGGAATACTTATCACTACACTTAGAACACTCGGGTATCACAAGCATCGTAGCACTCCCAGTCTACAACTACCACAGTTCAACCAGTCACTATTCCACCGACCATCGAGTATCGACCATGTACTTAAGCACTTACTACCATCAAATGAGTACTGTAGCACCTACCACCGAGTACATACCTCATACTGTAGCCACAACCACTTAGTAAGACTAGTCTGACCACCATGTCTAGGCTGGTCAGACCATTGGTGCATCAGACATGAATACTTGAGGTACTCGAAGATCACTAAAATTGAAGCACTCGTACCAACTGTGAAGTCTACGAGTACCGACCATGAAGCCTACGGCGACTGATTGTAAAACCTAAGACACCATATCGCTAAGTCGCCGACTATCGATCGTAGTCCATCGTATCTCATTCAGTATGCCATATGACCAGTTCCCCGTAGCATATGACATGTTCACTGATCGTGGTTGAAGCCGACCGATTACCTACCTTGGTCGGCTGCCTTGAGCGACTACCGTGGTCGACGGACCTTGATCATTTGTCGTGGTCGACTACTGCCCTAAAACTTCCAGCAACACAAGTGCATCGACCAGAACTTTAACAAATCCAAGTTCCAATGAAACCTAAATATCAATTATTTATTATCACTAAATGCATGACCACCACATAGTCTAACACAGCATACTGGCTGCTAGCCAAATAGAAGCAAAAAAATCAGCAGAACAAACTAGCAAGAAAATGACTAAGTCTTAAACCACAAATCCAAATAGGGTAAAACTTGGTACAAATTCTCCCTACGATATCAGAAATCTATTCCAATCATGGATCATAGAGATCAATACCAAAGTCCTGACCTTTATCCAAAACAACGAAGGTTGCATGAAAACCGGGCAAAGGAGAGAAACTCATATTAAAAATTGGGAATACTTAATCCAATGCAAAATTATGCTTCGCGGCTCTGTACTCATCCTATTTTGGGGTGTAGGTTACATGAGTGTCATGTTACAGAGGTACTCATAATCTCAATCTACTTTTGCTTCCGAGTCTTTGATGATCTAGATGCCCTTAAATGGATTCTCATATGTCATAGCAAGATAGATCATAGTATGAATTCAAACCAAAACGCTCTCAAGATCAAAATCCCAAAAGCACCCATCTCTTGAGTAAATTCGGGTAATCACAGGAGCTTTCCATAAAAATGCCTAGCTGGATGGGATATAATCTCTAAGAGATATTTCCACCTCTTACATGCTTGGCACCAAGAGAGATCAAGAGGAGATGCAATGCAAACAAAAATACCAAGCAAATCAAAAGTGCAAGAAAAAAAATCCATATCACAATTCACTTAGATATGGTTGGATGTTCCTTTCACTTTAAGAAGAGTGTTTTACAGTCACTCCCTCTTGGAGGACAAAGTTCTAATTCTATATCATACACATAAAGCTTTCAACACAAGAAAACCCTAACCTCTATCTCCAACACCACAAGAGAGCCTACTCACTCAACACGCACAGAAGGGCTTATATAGTGAAGGCTCCTTGCCTCATACCTAACCCTGACAACTAACAACCCTTAGGGGATACAATCACTAATAATTGGGGGAAATTCGGTAGCCCACACACAAAGGGATTTTACACTCATATACATTTGCACTTTTTTCAAAGCGCGACTTCCATATAACCACAATAGCATGATAAGATGCTCAATCCTCCAAGACGTGACCTAATTAAATCACATTAGGCTACCACCGCAGTTTTGTAAACCACCTCTTCACCCGGCATCGGATAATTTTCTCAATTGTTATCTATCAACCTTTCACGGTGCTTCTTCTTGAGGCAACAACCATAGTGAAGTCTGTGATGACCTTTCACTTGCTGTCAAGATCATACGCCTGCTCCTAAGGACCGTCACTATTTGAAATGTCCAAGTCCAATAGCACACCACATGCATGCACTTGCCTCTCAGCAACATAATTGATGCAAACATGCACCACTTAACATCTACGTTAAGATTCCCACAATGCATTGATTCCCACAACGACTAACGCTTGCACAGACACACGCCATGACTAACATTTGTATAAACTCCCACCATGACTAACACAACCGAAAATTAACTCAACTCTCTCAACACGTACTGGCCGATCTGACCGCTAGCTGATGACTGGTTTGACCACCACAAACCGACTTAAAACCCCCTGGTAACAGGGGACCAATCTGACCGTGGCAACCATACCGGTCAAACCGCCCGATGACCTCTGGTCAGGGGTGCAAATGGAGCGGATATTTCCCAACCGACCATTCGTCCGTTTTAATTCGGATATAATTCGGAGCATATTCTCGGATATCCGAATTTTTTGTCGGATTCGGATATTTTTTGTCGGATACGGATACGGATTCGGAAAATACAATATCCGTCGGATACGGAATTATCCAGATATTTTTTTTGGATAGTTACCGAATTATCCGGATAACGCTAACGGCCCAATCGGCCCAATCCATCCGAGTATCTGACTGACCACACCCCGACGGCGACGCGCCACAGGCCATAACCCACCCCAGCATCGAGTTACCCTAGCGGCAGTGAGCGCCGAGCGAAGTAGCGACCGTCGTTCGCCGACCAGCGGCAGTGAATGTCGAGCGAACTAGCGAGCGGGAGCAGAGCGGCTGCGACGTCTACGGAGTTCAGATCGAGATTTGGCTTTAGATCAGGAGCGGCAGTGCGGCACTTACAAGTAAGATCGAGATCTCGCTTCAGATCGGAGTGGCACTTACAAGTAAATTAGTAATAATCAATAGTGGCGCCAATTGCCGCTCCGTTGATTTCTTGGGTATAAGTCGAGCGCTTTGATGTTTTGTATTGGCATGTCTTTGTGATTTTCTCTCATATGATTTCGTCGGCATTTGGTGAAGTGTGATTACGTGTTCTCTTTTGTGCTCAATATTTCATATCTTGTGACTTGTGAGGGCTATGGGACTTGATAATTTTGCAAGGTTATATGTAGATTCTCCATAGTTATGTTGCAGATAGCATACTTTAAATCAATTTCTTTGAGGATTGATTATGCTAAACTATGTTTTTTGCATCCGCTTATCCATAGACTACTCATGTAGATGGTTTGATTTTTAGCTAGCTTACTTCTAAAAGTATCTAGTTTCACCACGTAGTAATATCTGGCCTTATTTGGAGAATCGGCCTGCATGAGACAATTTTGTCCTACACTAATGTCAATATAAAATGGATGACTAATGCAACATAAGCTTGCCATTTTTTGTATCAAAGCATTTTTCATCATTGTAACTTGGCGCTAAAGGTATTAGATATATAGAGCCATTGTATAGTTTGCTTCACTGATCTTGTGAGGTAGGCAAATTTCGGATGGGATTCTTTTTAAGCAGAGTTGTTACAGATGGTATTAGATATAAGTTGTTACTGTGTTTCCTAGGATGATTATGGCTCATTGTAGCCATTGATGTCCAAACACTCATATGAAATCAATTCCTTCCCAGAGTGAAAAGGAAAAAGATTCATTAAAACATAGGTATTATTAGTTGAGTTACACAAACGCAATGTATGCGAGAAATGACTACAAAAGCTTTTTCCATTGACTTCAAAAATGAAGTATACACATCGCACATTTTGACTTTTCATTTAAAAACTATTGCTTCGCGACTAAATATTCGTGATCTGAGACTAACTGTGATCCGAGCGGCATGTATTCGATCCGTATTCGTGACCGAGAATATCCGCATTCGTATTCGTATCCGGCACTATCCGTATCCGACTCCAACAAAAAATATGGAAACAGATACGGGATGAGCAATATCCGTCCGTATCCGATCCATTTGCATCCCTACCTCTGGTCGAACCGCCAACCACGACTGGTCACACTGGACCTCGATCAGACCAGCGCCCACTGCCAGTCACACCGCTATAGCATAGAGGACAAATCGTCTCTGCAGGTTGGTTAAACCGCTGCCCACCTGCCAGCAAAAATAAGCAAATGGCATGAAATCGAGCTCAATTTCAACGACGAAGTACAAATAAAGTCAAATACTTATAACACAATATAAGGTGACCTCCATATTATCTTACACTTTTCTTTCAATGTTCACCTATGAGATGCTAAACCGTACTAAGACAACTAACTTAGCAACTGCTTAATTCCCTATAGTATATATACACACAAAACACTGAACTGCCTGACCGAGAACTAGACAGCAAACAGCCCCGGCAAGCTGTCGGGCCGACCGAGCACCACGACGTTCCCCTCTGAGTCGACGTCGATGATCACCGAGTCTCCCCACCTGACCTCCAAGGCGAGCATCTTGTATGTGAGCTTGTCCTCGAGCGGCCTCATGATGGCCCGCCTCAGCGGCCGCGCGCCGTAGCACGGGTCGAAGCCTTCCTCAACAACGAGCTCCTTGAACCTCTCCGTCGCCTGCAACTCAATCCCCTTCCCCCTGATCCGGCCGGCCACCTCCCCGAGCATGATGACGGCGATCTCCTTCACCTCCATCTTTATCAGCTGCCGGAACACGATCATCTCGTCGAGCCGGTTCAGGAACTCAGGCCAGAAGTAGTTCCTCATCTCTTCCACCACCAGGCTCTTTATCCTGCCGTAGCTGCCGACCTCGCCGCCATCACAGCCAGCGGGGTTGAAGCCTAGCTGCTTCTCGCCCTTCTCGATGATGCTGCTGCCGACGTTGGAGGTCATGATGATGATCGTCTTCTTGAAGTCCACCGTCCTCCCCTTGCTGTCCGTCAGCCGGCCGTCCTCCATGATCTGCATTCTACAGCATCATGTTGAACACGTCCGGGTGCACCTTCTCGATCTCGTCCAAGAGCACTACGGTGTACGGCCGCCGCCGGACGGCCTCCGTCAGCTGGCCGCCCTCCGTGTACCCTACGTAGCCCGACGGTGAGCCGATCAGCTTCGCCACCGTGTGCCTCTCCATGAACTCGCTCATGTCGAGCCGGACCATGGCCTCTCGCGAATGCAGCGCAGGAGGCAGCGCGCTTGGCGAGCTCCGATGATGGACACGGCCGCCGCCGTGCGAAGATGAAGCTCGCGATCGGCCGGCCTGTGTCCCGGAGACCGACGCGGGTGCGGCTGATCGCCCTTACGGTCTCGTCCTGGCCGATGACGCGCCGGTGCAATGTCTCCTCCATCTTGAGCAGCCTGTCGGACTCGTCGACGGAGGCCTTCTCCATGGGGATGCCAATCCAGGAGGAGATGATGCGTTGGATGTCCGCCTCCGTGACCACCGGCCCGGCGGACTCGCCGGACTCCACCTCGGCCCTGCTCATCTCCTTGCTCTTCTTGATCCGGGCCATGATCTGGGACCTGAGCTCTAGTTCATTGTTGACACTTGACACTTATTTATTTTCTTGTTATGGATAACAAAATTAATGGCTGTTTCATAGCCATAATGAGTCATGTCGGCATGGATGGATACAAGCATCTGTTGGGCTGTTGGAAGCTACAAGATCCGTGAAGAAGTTTGTAGAAGTGGAGAAAGAGTAAAAATACAAATTGACTACATGTGTCACAGCCTCTGGATCGCAGGGTGTAGCCGTGACTCGTCGCCGGAAGAGCTTGGCCCTGGCGGCGGCCAGGTCTTCCATGGCTACACGCCGCCAGCTGGAAGTCGGGAACAGGGGAGGAGGTAGGCTAAACAGAAAACTCTTTATTACTTCTTGCTTGTTCCCAAACATTGGATCTCAAGCTATATATATATATATCTGCTGTTTACAAGAGTCCGAACTGGACTTGTAACCCTACTCCAATTCTGAAACGGAAATAGAATCCCTAATGGATTCGGCTTTAAACTGAAATAGAATCCTGATGGATTTGGTTGCCATATAACCGGAAGGCTAAGCCTTGTCCCGGCGGCTATAGACTATAACATTTCTTCCCTCCTCGCGAAGCAGCTCGTCCTCGAGCTGAAAAATCTGGATATGACTCTTGAAACTGAGCCAATGGTGTCCACGAAGCGTCTGCCAAAGTGGTACCAGCCCATTGCACCAATAGTTGCCGCTGTCCTTGACGCCGCGCCGATTTCAGCACGCGCATTGGAGTTGGCAGCGCCCGGCCATGATGAAGTTGTGGTAATGGTGGTGGAGTCGATGGTGGAGCCCCGTGAAACTTTTTAAGTACCCCAACATGGAAGACATCAAGGAGTTTAGCGCCCGGAGGGAGTTCCAAACGGTAGGCAACCGAACCAATCTTCTCAAGGATCTTGTAGGGACCAAAAAATTTCGGTCCAAGCTTGCTAGCTGAAGGGATGCCAAGAGAAACAGCCGGCCGATGAAGAAGGCGTAGCCAAACCAAGTCCTCCACGTCAAAGGAAACATCACGACGATTCTGATCATAGTATTTCTTAGCATATGCTTGAGCTTGAAGAAGGCGATCACGGATATCATGAAGGAGTTGATCACGAGCTAACAAGGAGACTTCCACAGCTTGAACGACAGACTCGCCCTTCTCATAAGTGCGCAATGAGGGCGGATCTCGACCATAGATGACTTTGAACGGTGTCGCACGAAGGGCTGAGTGGAAGGATGTGTTGTAGCAATATTCAGCCCACGGCAGGCAGTCCCATCCATTGACGAGGTCGATTGCTAGTTAAGCAGCATAAATACATGGCGATCACCTTGTTAATGCCTTTCACCGCTACCGGACCGTGGATGGTGTCGAATCGAGGTGAAGGCGTAATGCCGCCGTTGCTAAACAAATCTTGCCATTCCGAGATTGCTTGCACTTTGATGGATCCATGGCGACTTGGCCGTTGGAGATAATATGGCCCAAGTATGAGATGTAAGATAATCCGAAGGAACATTTAGACTTTTGAGAAACAAAGTATGTTGACGCAGACGGGAAAACCATGCGGATGTGTTGCAAGTGCTCGCACCGTGATGAATCAGAATCAATATATCATCGAAAAAACATGGGACGAAGAGGCAAATAGGAACGTAAGAACCGCTTGCATTAAAGCTTGGAATGTTTCCTGCGTTGGTCAATCCAAAAGGCATAACCACAAACTCAAAAGTCCTTCATGAGTCCGTAATGCGGTCTTGAAGATATCATCGGGGTGCATGCGGACTTGGTGATAACCGACCAAGATCAAGCTTAGTAAAGAACCGGGCACCCCGTAGTTCATCCAATAACTCATCCACCATAGGAATCGGAAATTTATCTTTGATGGTTAACTCATTGAGAGCCCGATAATCCACACAGAATCGCCAAGTTCCATCATGTTTTTTTAACCAAAAGGACTGGAGATGAAAAACATGAATGGCTATGCCGAATCAAACCTCGTTGAAGCATGTCCTTGCATTGTCGTTCCAATTCATCTTTCTAGTGGTGGGGTATCGATAAGTCGCACGAGACCGGGCTGCCTCTGGCGAAGAGTGATCCGATGGTCTTGAGGCCGGATCGTGGAAGTCCTCGTGGCTCAGAAAGAGGTCACCAATTCCTCCAGAGAGGATGCAATGATTCTGGCCTGACCGACTAGAGTATGTATGGTTGGAACAAAGGAGAGTCCTTGCCATTGCACCCGGCGACCCGCCACCAAAACATCATGGTGAGGTCGTCAAATCCCAAAGAATGGGGCCATGTCTTCAACCAGCAGGTACTCCCAAGATGATGTCAAAACCACCCAAAGGAATGCCATAAGCTTGGATGGTGAATGGGTCTGATTACAGATCTGTGAGAGTACCGCAAAAATCCGCAAAGTAGGTGATCCCCATTTGCTATTTTGAGCGTTAAGGCCCAGCTGGGAAGCAAATGCAGTCACGGCCAATTTGATGACCCGTTCACTCAAAAATTGTGCGTGGAACCGAGTCGACGAGGCGATTTAAAGAGTGCATACCAATGGTTACCGCAAGTTGCATGGTACTCCATTGATGATCCTGTGATGCGTGGAGGGATATTCCGGTGGAGATTCGTCATTTCAATGGCATGCGAGTCAAGTTGGTCCACGCCGATATCGCCGTCTTCATTCATATCAATGTATATCGAAACGTTGCTTGCAACGATGCCCGTAGAAATTTATCGCCGCAGCTTGTAGCATAAACCCTTGAGCGCGGTCGGCCGCTTCGATTGGCAATGGTAAGTCGGCGAAGCGGTTTGGCGTAGCGTCCCCGGGCCGCGCCATAGTGTGGGTTCTGTGAGTGTCCTGTGATTGGAACCGGGTGCAGCGAAGGTCGCCGCAAAGGTCGCCAGTGGACGTGGTCTTGATGATGTGGTAGCAGTATTGGCATGATTCGCGATTTGCGCGCATACGCGACTGCAGCGCAGATCATTGCCACTGAAGATTGGTTGGTTGCTGCGAGTTCACATCGGTCCGAATAGGCTCGACGCGGCTTGCGGTGAAAATTTGGACTTGCTGCAGGGTGTGACGATCACCGACAAAGCAAAGCCAAGAAGATTTTGGTAGTCGCCGACGGATCCCGCTCTGCCAGACGACAGATTAGTTCCCCAAAGGATTACTGCGAATTGGCGGTCCAAACCGCATGTGGCAAAGATCCTTGAATTGATCCCATGTCATCCGTGTCGTCCGTCACGCTCCAATTGAAAATACCATTGTTGAGCGATACCGTGAGGTGGTACGAGGCGAGCGGACCTTGTCATTCTCTTCTCGCATGCGGCCCGGAAGAATTGGTCACACCGATTTAACCAAGGAGCGGGATCGTTGGTGCCGTCATAAGTAGGGAACTCCAACTGTGGTAGCGTGGTGCGTTATACTGTGAGTTGAATGGCAAGTGTTGGCACGGGCCTATGGAGGTATGCGATGGCGCAGCAATTCAGCCAAAGGAATGGGTGGTAGGCGTCGCGAAAGGAGTGGGTGATAGGTCGAAAGAATTCATGTATGGGTGGTGGCGGCGGCGCGCGTCGCCGACCGAGCCGCATAGCCTTGAGTGGATGTAAGCGGTGGTGCGTAGCTGGCGGAGAAGGGAAGTAGCGATGGATCAAGTGTGGAGGAGGCGGCAGCGGATGGAGTCAGAAGTAACCCAGATGTAGGGCAAGAGAAAGCTTTCTCCGATTCAAGGGCGGCAAACTTGGAATTGGTGGCGATGGTCAGATCGAAGATCTTGACTTGCATCTCCGTTGTTTCGCAACCTCGCCATCTGCATTTGAAGGGCTTGGAACATTGCGCTCACGGAGGAGGCGTCGTCCCCAGAATCCGAGCTGGGCATCTCTGATACCAAGTTGTCACAGCCTCTGGATCGCAGGGCGTAGCTGTGACTCGTCATTTGGAAGAGCTTGCCTCGCGCGCCAAGTCTTCTCGGCCGCACGCCAGCCAAGTCGAATAACAGGGGAGGAGGTAGGCTAAACAGAAAACTCTTTATTACTTCTTGCTTGTTCCCAAACATTGGATCTCAAGCTATATATATATATATATATATATATATATATATATATATATATATATATATATATATATATATATATATATATATATATATATATATATATATATATATATATATATATATATATATATATATATATATATATATATATATATATATATATATATATATATATGGAGTATATCTAGTGCTAATGCTCATTTGAGTGCAAACATGCTAATAAAAATATTGGCTGTCCGATCTGACCCTACAGCTAAGATCCTTGCGAGTAGGAAGCACCGAATCACTTATGACATTTTGCATATACCCCTGCTCCAGCCTTCCTTCTCCATCTTTCCGCCTAGATATTTCTGTCACCTCGACTCCCTGCGCTCAAATCCATCGTCGAGCGGAGCCTCCGTCCCCCTCATCCCGGCCTCCCCGAGCGCCTCCTCCATCCGAGCGCCTCCGTCTCCCTCCACCAGCAGCGTCACGGACTCCCATCCGGCCTCCTCCCCGAGCGCCACCTTCGTGGGTTCCTCCCCCGCACGGCTCTGGGGTTAGGCGAACCCGCCCCCCTTGGAGCTCCTCCCCAAGCGCTGCCGACCTCCCCGGGCTCCTCCCTCGCGCGGCTCTAGGGTTTGGCGAACCCGCCCCCTTGAGCTCCTCCCCGAGCGCCGACGCCGTCCGACCCGGCCTCCTCCCCGAGCACTGACGCCCTCCGACCTAGCCTCCTCCCCGAGCGCCGCTGCCCTCCGAACCGGTCTGCTCCCCGAGCACCGCCGACCTCCGAGCCAACCTCCTCCCCGAGCGCCTCCACCCTCCGACTTGGTATGCTCCCTGAGCGCCGCCAACCTCCCTGGGCTCCTCGAGTGCCGCCGCCCCCCCGAATCAAAGTCAGATATTGAGGTGTGAATTCCATGCTAGTGAAGTTGATGTATACTATTTGAACTTGCTTAATATTGTAGTCCACGAGGCCCATGTCATTTGCCCCATGGCTAAATCGGTTCAGCTGATGAGATTTTTTTTGCTATGCAGGTACCTAGGTTCTTTATCCGTTGCCATGACGCAGAAACAAGTTACTCATCTAGGTTCTTCAATCTTGTATCCAGTGATGTGATCAATGTGGAATATGAAGTTCATGCACTTGCCAAATGAGAAGTGGAATATGAAGTTCATGCACTTGCCAAATGAGAAGTACTTGCAGTAATTCAGGATGTTGTCCGCAGAGCATGGGTCGCCGGTGTTCGAGGTCTTGCTGACGCTCCACCCGACGAATGGCTCACGGCAGCGCTCGCGCTGAGCACCGGTGGTTCACAGAGGAGGCCGAGTCGCCGCCGAGCAGCCTGGCTTTGTCCTCTGAGCATAGCCTGTCAGTGACTGCTAGCTAGTGACCCTGGGCATAAATTGATTCTTGTGATCCTACTCATTTGTTTATCTGTAGCTTAATTAGTTAGCAAGAAGCAATGCAATGTTGCTTCCTCATTATTTGCTTATTGAGCAATTCTGTAACTTGGAATGGAATGCCATCTAGTTCAATAAAATTCTGAATTTATTCTGTGAAACTGTGATAGTGGGTGCTACTGCCGAACTGATCTTATAATTGTTTTGTTGCGAGAACATTGTTTTTTCATGCGTGTTTTAATTAGTTTAGCTCTAAGACCCTTTTGTGATGCACTGATGCGTGCAACTGAATAGGTAGATTGTTATTAAGTCGCCGCGACTAGTCGCGACTAATCGCCGATTAGTCGACAAGTCGCACTGCGAGCACCGACTAGTGCCGTCGACTCGACTAGCTGGCGCTAGTCGTTCGACTTGCCGACTAGTCGCTGACTAGCCGCGATCAGTCGCCAACGCGCAGTCAACGTCTAATTGGATCTTGCTCGTTCTTCATCCGCTTGACGCTTTGTTCTTTCTCCCACTTACTCCATCTTCTTTCTTTATTTTGCTGCTCTGTTTCAGATCTTGATCCTAGTTTTTTTTTCTGTTTTAGACTCAGTTTCGATGCTTTCTTCTAGAGCAAGATCTGAGTATTCTTCCACTCTGAGCCTGGGTAGCAGTAGCAAGTAGTAGTGGTGGTAGAAGGCAATTAGTAGTAGAAGCAACAAGCAAGTAGTAGTAGATTAGTCGACGACTAGTCGGGATTAGTCGCGACTAATCTCCAAGTCGGTAGCATCACGACTCGACTCGACTTTACGACTTAATAACCTTGGTAGATCATGGTCTCTGGATCTACCCAATGGGAAGTCGTGACCCGTGAGTTCAATTCCTGATTTGAGTGTGTGCTGCCAACAGAATAGTTATATGAAAAAAAAATCTTTCTATAATTACAGATAGACTTAGAATCTACATATCCATCAGTCAGGTATAAATCAGTCACTGAATTGTCTTAGAATCTATGCATTTCTTTTGACAAAACACAGATAGGCTTGTCTCATTTCAGTTCAGAAAAGTCAGGAATACCACCTGCACAGAAAATTCATTTCAGTTCAACTCAATTCTACATATACATTTCACTTCAACTCACATATACAATTCAGGTTTGCACAGATAGATTTCAACTCAATTCCACACACATTTCAGTTCAACTCACATATACAATTCAGGTTTTCATATTGACATATTCATGACAATTCGAAAGATTCTATTCATAGAAGAACAATGATGCTAGAAGAACAATGTAGAAATTTAGAAGAACATTTCTACATTGTGCTGGCTTTATGCTGCATAGAGATGTCACTCGGGGAGGAGCCCAGGAGGTAGGCGGCGGCGCTCCAAGGGGGCGAGTTCGCCAAACCTAGAGTCGTGCGGGGGAGGAGCCCGGGGAGGTCGGCGGCGCTCAGGGAGGAGCTCCAAGGGGGCAGGTTCGCCAAACCGTAGAGCCGCGTGGGGGAGGAGGGAGCAGACCAAGTCGGAGGGCGGAGGCGCTCGGGGAGGAGGTTGGCTCGGAGGTCGGCGGTGCTCGGGGAGCAGACCGGGTCGGAGGGCAGCGGCGCTCGGGGAGGAGGCTAGGTCGGAGGGCGTCGGTGCTCGGGGAGGAGGCCGGGTCGGACGGCGTCGGCGCTCGGGGAGGAGCTCCAAGGGGGCGGGTTCGCCAAACCCTAGAGCCACGCGAGGGAGGAGCCCAGGGAGGTCGGCAGCGCTTGGGGAGGAGCTCCAAGGGGGGCGGGTTCGCCTAACCCCAGAGCCGTGCGGGGGAGGAACCCACGAAGGTGGCGCTCGGGGAGGAGGAGGGCGGATGGGAGTCCGTGACGCTGCTGGTGGAGGGAGACGGAGGCGCTCGGACGGAGGAGGCGCTCGGGGAGGCCGGGACGAGGGGGACGGAGGCTCCGCTCGACGATGGATTTGAGCGCAGGGAGTCGAGGCGACAGAAATCTCCAGGCGGAAAGATGGAGAAGGAAGGCCGGAGCGGGAGGGGGTATACGCAAAATGTCATAAGTGATTCGGTGCTTCCCACTCGCAAGATCTTAGCCGTAGGGGTCAGATCGGACAGCCAATATTTGCATTAGTATGTTAGCACTCAAATGAGCATTAGCACTATATATATATATATATATATATATATATATATATATATATATAGGAAAATTAATTTTACTCCGGTGTAATTACTCCCACCTCTAATATACCACATATATAAACTTGAAATACTCCTTTATCACTTTAGGTATACTCATATACTAATTATAAGATACTCCAATGTAAACTATATGAAAAAATTGCAAGGGAGTCTATAGTTTTTAGCGTATTTTATAAATACCTTCATATACGCACATAAAAAAAGAGTATATCGAAAAATGTACATACCACCTCCAAAAATTGTTCATACCACCTATATGGTCTTAAATACTCGAATACTACATGTACATACCTCACATTGGACGAGATACTCCCTACATTGTGAGATATCGACATAGGGTGTAATTACACCGGAGTAGAAAAGAGGCTTATATATATATATATATATATATATATATATATATATATATATATATATATATATATATATATATATATATATATATATATATATATATATATATATATATATATATATATATATATATATATATATATATATATATATATATATATATATATATATAGGAAAATACTTTTACTCCTGGGTGTAATTACACCCACCTCTAATTTACCACCTAAACAAACTTGAAATACTCCTTTATCACTTTAGATATACTTATATACTAATTATAAGATACTCCAATGTGAACCACACGAAAAAATTGCAAGGAAGTCCATAGTTTTTAGCGTATTATATAAATACCTTTATATACGTATATAAAAAGGAGTATGTCAAAAAAAATGCATACCACCTCTGAAAAATTGTTCATACCACCTATATAGTCTTAAATATTCGTATACTACACGTACATACTCTCCGTTACGCGAGATACTATCTATGTTGTGAGATACAACATAGGGTGTAATTACACCCGGGAGTAGAAAAGAGGCTTCCATGCACCATGGTGCCTAGGCACCAATATCAATACCCGTTGATTTGCTTCGAGATTCGCAACGCTTGATGTGGGTATCTTCATATACCCATAAAAAGTATATTTGAGATATCAAACTCAAAAAATTTAAATTCAACTTGATTTAATTAGTTTGAACTATTTTATGGTATATACTCATCAGTAGTTGCATTGAACTCAAAGTAGTTCAAACTAGTTTGAACTGAGTTCAAAACTAACTTACCATAAATATATCAAGGTATAAAACATTTTCATACCCAAACTCAAAACATTATCAATCATACACGTGTATCGGATGTTGGTGCCTAGGCACCATGGTGCATTATGTAATTTTCTATATATATATATATATATATATATATATATATATATATATATATATATATATATATATATATTGTTTACAAGAGTCCGAACTAGACTTGTAACCCTACTCCAATTCTGAAACGGAAGTAGAATCCCTAATGGATTCAGCTTTAAACTGAAATAGAATCCTGATGGATTTGGTTGCCATATAACCGGAAGGCTAAGCCTTGTTCCGGCGGCTATAGACTATAACAACATGGTATTGAAGAAAGAACTAGGTAATGCTAGTATGTACTTAAGGTGTGTTGTAAAAATCTTGTCTAAGTGTAATATCTGGAGCTATCTAGTGATGAGCTGGTCAGCATTTTGTTTAAGTCGGTTCTTTTGTCTGAGTCGGTTCGATTGATTATAAAAGGAGTAGGCTCCTTCATGTAATGCATATATGAAAGTAGTGTGAGAGTTGTAATATCCCCATGCAAAGCCTGATAGCTTCATTTTGAAAATGTATGCATGTGAGATGTATGCTTGAGTATAATCTAGTTACTCCTCTATCCTAATTATTTGCTTCTTTTGAGAACCACAAATCCCCAACATTCATTACCACGAAGCTCTCCCGCCTAGTTGAATATAAACCATTCAAACGAAATTTCATGCAAATATTATTAACGTTGTAATACGAAAGAAGTTGTAGGTTGATCACAAATGTCTGAGACTATGCGTAATGATAGACAGTTTTACCCTTTCGAAGCACTGGCAACGGATGGCTTCCTCTTTCATCCTGATGATTTTCTTTAGCTGTTTTTCGAGATCTTTAGCATCTTCAGGGAGCTGCCAACAAATGGTTCCGTTTCAGATTCAGATCTTGTAAACTGTATGGCAAAATTAACAAACTGTGTGGCAAAATTAAGGGGAAAAAAAGGGATAGGCGCATGGAAAGACGATGGCGCGCTCGCGGATGGGTTCTTCTACCTGGGCATGGCGTAACCTGACAAGGGATCTCGCTTCATCAACCAAGTCAATTGCTTTATCTGGGAGGAAACGATCACTGCAAAACGAAAAAAAAGTCAGTTCGGAAGGAAAGCTACAGTGTGAATCAACAAAGTACATATGACAGGTAATAAACATAGTTCATAGGGCGTTTTTGGAACTGCATTTCTAACTTGAAAGTTAAAAAAATACGTTCTAAAGACATTAATAAGAGAACATTGCATTATATGATGTACTTCAATGTTTGACTAACTACCTGTAATATTTTAGGATCCATATGTAAGTCATCCATTGATTTTCGAAATCGAATCTGGGTGTTTTCATATTTGTTTTACGACCAGTTCTCAAGAAAAATATTTCTATTAGGAATACTTCAAAAAAACATTTCTATGAGGAATCTCCTTGATGTTTCAGGATAGAACAGGGAAACTAGCTGATATGAGTACAATATGAGCACTATAAGACAATCTACAGAAGCCACCGAATGACATCTTGTACAAGACCTACTGGTGTCATATATAGTCTCTGTTGGAATGCACAAACCTGATGTACTGATACGAGAGCTCAGCAGCTGCAATCAGTGCTTCATCTGTATATTGGACTTTATGATGGATCTGGTATCGCTCCCGAAGCCCTCTGAGAATTCCTATGGTTTCATCAACTGTGGGCTCTGGGACTTTTACAGGTTGAAAACGCCTTTCCAATGCCGGGTCTTTCTCAATGTGCCTCCTATATTCATCAATGGTAGTGGCTCCGATACACTGACAATATCAAGGCTACTATGAGCAACATGGCAAAACAAAATGAACCAAAGTCATATTTGATTTTATGATCACAGTATAACAAAGAAATAGACTACTGGTCATTGCATGACAAGTGCACATCTGGACATCTGCGTACCTGAAGTTCACCTGTTGCCAGTGCTGGCTTCAAAATATTAGCAGCGTCAATAGCACCTTCTGCTGCTCCTGCTCCTACCAGCGTGTGAACTTCATCAAGGAACAGTATTATTTCACCACTCTGCTTGATTTCGTCCATCAGCTTCTTTAATCTTTCTTCGAACTCTCCACGGTATTTTGTACCGGCAACAAGAAGTCCAGTCCCACATCAAGGCTGATAACCTGCCAGGGACGGATCACAAGAATTAATTATTGATCATCTCCTTGTGATAGCATCGAAAGTGCAGGATAGCTCAATAAAAAGGGAAAAATGCTGAAACATGTTCATCATGTTTCCGATCTTTCTTTCTTTTTTGTGGGTCAACTCACATAACTGAGAATTTGGACATACGTCTACAAAGGAATTCATCATATATAAACATATTATAGGGAGATTTTCTTTTTTGATTTAAAAAACACCCAAGGCAAACATAGGAAGTTTCTCACATATTTTATACAAAAAAACCAAAATTTATGAACATTATTTTATTCTCTTATTTGTTTTGTAAGTCTGCAGGTCAGAGAAGTTAATTTTTCCTTCGACCTAGGGAGGTAAGAGAAGTTAACTGAAAGAACATGGATGCACAAGATGGGAAACGCATTAACATTGTTCTGAATGTGTCATTCCATAAGGCTTGATAATGGCCGACCTAAAAGATTAGACGCGCTGATTTTTTACTACCTCATAGTGCTCAAATGGTCAATGCTGATCAGTCTATGGGAGCCGGAAAACTACAGAGGTATGCCCAGACTGAACAGCAGAAAAATGATTAACAACGAAGCAACTGAGAAACCTAACTGACATAAGCATGAAGGTTAAGCCTAAGCTGATATTTTCATAGATCTAATACATAAATACAAATATTTAGCTACACTGGATGACAACAAAAAAAGCAAAATAATCTCAAGAGATGTTATAGAAATGAACGCAAATCATTTTTCCCTTCTACTGTTTCAGGCACATCTCCGGTAGCAATGTGCTGAGCAAGGCCTTCAGCAATTGCTGTCTTTCCAACACCAGGCTCTCCAATTAGGCAGGGATTGTTCTTTGTCCGTCTGCTCAAAATTTGGATTACACGCTCAATCTGCTTTTGCCTTCCGACAACAGGATCTAGCTTTCCCTACAGGAAACGACCAATTTACCGGTTATTATTATGGTACGTTCCCAATTGTGTTATGTCGGGACCCCGGATTTCCAACCCGGACCCTCCGTATTATCGCACTAGTCCAGCATCAAAGCTAGTGCAGCTAAATGTAAATGAATACATAACCAGCAACGCTTTATTACAATATTAAAGTACAGACTCGAAAGGTCTCATTATTACAATTGAGATTTCAAGACCTTGCACACACTAAACACAATGGAAGCAAAAGATAAACTTCGGTGAAGACCCATCAATACGCTACGTGCAATTGATTGGGAAGCGCGACCTAGAACTCTGGAATCCTTTGTCGAATCCACCCGCGAAGAAGTCGTAGTCGCCTTCTTGAGCTTCGTACTCCTCTGGTTATTATTTTTAAGTGTAGCATGTGAGTATATAAAGTACTCCGCAAGTCTTGGGAAAAATGCAATAGATGCAAGGCTTGACAAAGGAAGGCTATATGGTTCTTTTGCACAAAGCAACATTTTCATTTAATTACTTCTAATTATTTTCGAAGGCATCAATTTAATAAAGTAAATGTTTTAGCAGAAACTATCATTAACTCTCTAGTGAAGGTTCCAACTACCAACACTAGCCAACCAATTACAATTGGTCAAGTTTAAAACTGCGGGTTCCATCCACCCTCTCTGGCTCCAACTGCCAGGATACCCTTCCGAGAGTTCCCTCCACTCTCGGAATACAAAAACTTTTGATTTTAAAACAAAACCAAAAATCTACCATGTGTATGCATTTCTTGCCCGCCCTTGACCGTAGGCACGGCTATTCGAATAGTTTTACACTCTGCAGAGGTTGTACAACTTTACCCACAAGAGATAATTTATCCTAAAAGTCAACACGCTTCCTTTGGCATGAGACCCAGATAAAATATCACAAAGTTTTTACCTTACTCTAATCTAGCTAGATACCACCCGCTGAGGTTTCACCGCAGTAGGCTAATCGTCCAACCAAGCCCTCTTGCGCCATATGAGTACAGTAAATCCTCGTCCTCACTGTGAATAACTGGGCCCATCCTCGGCACCCACTTTCCATCGGTGGCACCTAAACTAGACTATCATAAGTTAGTCAGCTAGGTCGTACCCATATAGACTCGTGGTTGTACGGTTAATGATCAGTCTAGACAAACACAAGCGTCGGTCCTTAGTTGACTAGGGTGGAACATACACTTTACAAGATCTCGTGCTTCCTGCACCAATCCAAACCAACCATCCACCCTAATCTAAACCAATTTCCACATTTTGTTTTATTTTTAAATGATTAGTGGCAACTCCAATCACCACTAGACTTTAGAAACACAAGGGTATTACAATAATTCATAATTTCCCATTTGCAAGATTTATGAGGTATTCAATAGCATGGCTAAGCATTGTACTACCATTCTAATATTCACAACTGAATATAATAATCTCATTAAAGAGCCAAAGGAAATACTAAGGAGACAAGGGTACATGGCATTCAATTTCAACTGAGGGCATAACAAAATTGGGGTAACTAATACCTTAATATTTGAACTACTCTTGTATGTAAATAGCAATGCACATAATTTAAAATAATTAAAACATTTCAAAATCATAGGTTCGAGATGATCAAAGGAGACTTGCCTTCTTGCACGCTCTCGAGGTCTTCCTGCTGTGGAGTGGAGAGGTCTTCAACAACGTTGGATTCTACGCGAGGAAAGACAGAGCAATAAAACAAATAAATACAAACAAAAATCAAATAAACTCAAAAACTCCAATAGAGGCCATATTTGGATAGATTATGATTTTAGACGAATTTAGGAGAAAGATTCAGCGGATTTGGGGTTCATCCGCGGGAGAACGAATATCTGGAAGATCGGTTGGGAAACAAAATTACTGAGACAATATTTGGACCAAGAAAGATAGAATGGTTTTTATGGAGACTTTGCAAGATTTGAATTTGAATTTTGAAAATGCACAGAAAATTTGGAATGGAACTGAGGCTTTGAATTTAAACTAGGCATTGGAATTTGAAATTTAAATATTTGAAATATCAAATAAATTTCAAATATTTGAAAGGATGGAAGAAATGGATATTTTGGAATTTTTGATGAATTTAAAATTTTGAATGGGCTCAAACGGAGTTACGATGAAGGAGAACGGGCTCCGGGAAGTTTGAAAAGAGAGAAAATGGAAAATCAGGATTTTTGGAATTATTTTCCTAAAGGAAATTGGAATTATTGCGTCAGCAGGGATTTTATTTTCGGATGAATTATTTGTCAACTGCAAAATGGGCTTTATGGCGTCAGCATGACATCAGCCTGAGGGGGGTTTGACTGATAGGTGGGCCCTCGGTCCATGGACCAGGTCCACGGGTGAAGGCACGAGGTGGCACGGGAGGAGTGGCGCCGACTAGGCTAAAGGGGCCGAGGTGGCGCTGGCGTGGCACCACGTCGGCCGCCATAGCGCAGCCGAGCGACGTGCACGGCCCGTGAGGAGGCGTTCGGCGGCGTGCGGCGCGCCATTGGCGCAGCAGCCACGCATGGGGCCAGGAGAGAGAGAGGCGGCACGGGAGCTCGGGGTGGCGGCATTTTACCGAGGGGGGGGGTTGCGCCGCGCGAGCGCAGAGCGGCGGAGGCTCGGGTCCAACTGGTGCGACGGCGGCTTGGCGCGCGCGGCCGAGGAGGAGGCGAGGACGCCACGGGGCGCGGCGAGGCTCGTGGTGGCGTCGTCCGGACTTGAGGGCGACGGCGGCGACCGGAATTCCTCACCGGAGGAAAGGGGCGGCGGCGACGGCAAGGGCGCACGGCGCGAGGGCGAGGGGAAGCTCGGGAGAGGGAGAAGGAGGTGGAGCGAGGTGGGCGAGGAGAAACGGGGCGGGAGGGCTTTATAGGGCGGAGGAGGTGTGGCCGCGGGGATTCTCGCCCCGCGATCGCGGCGCGGGATTGAGGAGAGGGGAAAAGGGAAGGTGTGGCCGCATAAGGAAAGAGATCGGCGGGGGCAAGGATGGAAGGCGCGGTCGCCACGGCGCACTGAAAGGAAGGAAAGCGAGGAGGGGCGCGAGATCGCCGCGGCCGGGAGGAGGAGGAAGGCGGCGAAAGTGGGAGACGGGCGACGGTGGGCCGGCGGTCGTGAGATGGGAGAGAGGCGGCCGAGATGGCGGCACGTGGCGCCGAGATGAGGAAGGGAGATCGGGCGGCCGAGAGGGGCGAGGCGGGACGCCGAGATGAGGCGGCCAGACACGTGTCGCCACCGGACGGGTAGGCGGGATGGGGTGAGCGGCGGGATGGGCCGGGCGAGTGGGACGTGGCTCCATCCGGGCCGTCCACGCGTCGGCCGGAGGGAAGAGGAGGGATTTTGATTTTGATTTTTTTTAATTTCAGATTTTCAGAAAAACTTAGAAAATTCATTAAGCCTCAGAAAAATATGAAACTAACTCCAAAAAAAATCCAGAAAAATTCTGAGAACCTCCTGGAGACATTTTGGACTTAATAAAAATATTTTCAACTAATGTTGATATTTAATTTTCATACTTAAAATACTTTTTAATTTAAAAAATACATTTTTAAACTCCAGAAAATCCAGGAAACCAGATAAAAGCCAAATAACTCCAAATAATTAACTTGAATTAGGATTTTTATAGAAATTCAAAATATCTTTTTATTTAATAATAATGTTAGGTTTTACTTAAAATAATTTTTAAATCTAGCTTTTTCAAAAACAGAAATTCAGGGCAAATCCAAATAAAACTCAAATACTTTAAAATAATTAATTTGAATTTAAATTTTTCAGAAAGCCAATTTTTGGGATGTTACATGTTACAATATAACGATGAGTCTAATACAGTACCTCCTCTGGCAATTTTGTTAGATTAGTCCCGTACTCCTCAAGTGTGGACATCTTAGATCCACTGCTTCCTCCCCCGAACACCAGCACTAACAATTTGACATTCAGTGGTTTCACCAATCATTCCGATAACCTGAGATGCAAGATAAATTCATGATTATCAACTGAGAATAAAATTGATAAGACTCTCCGTTTGGACACGAGGTAGTCAGCTTTCAATATAATTTACCTCACTGCGTATGCTGCCGGGATCAGCTTGAATGTTCTTAAGTATAATGGCTGCCGTACCTTTGTCCTCACGGACCAACCCAAGAAGCAGGTGTTCAGAACCAACATAATTATGTCCTGTACAATATGAGGGGATTCAGTGCTAGAAAAATGACTGTATGAGCTTTTCTTCAACCGAAGACGCCACAAGGAAAAACAATGTGCAATAGTAAAGATAGGAGTGAAGCATAAGGATGACTAAAAGTTTCCGTGCTTATGAGAGAATTACAGTTATCCATGAAAAACAATAAATGTACTTAAGATCTTGTTTCACTGGATTAAACATAATAGCTTCAGGGCATCACCGGGGGGGAAAGCATGCTCTTACAGTCTTAGTCACATCTTAAATCATCAGTTGCAGCAGTGGCAGTTTAGATCACTCATATAAGAACTCAAAAAGAAATTCCTAAACAATGGAACTGTTTGTGCTGATAAATTGAAGTGCATCAGAATTAAACAGAATGCAACTTATATTTTCAGTACGATTATATAGTTTCTAGTTAGGGTAGGCACTAGAGAAATAAACTTTAATCATAATTAGGGTAAGCACTACAGAAATGAACTTTAATCATTAAAATTGGCCCTAATTAAGATCGCAAGAACCTCTTGGCTGACATACCTAGCTGGCGTGATTCTTCAAGCAGCGAGGACTCGATAACCTTCTTCGCAGACGGGCAGACGGCGTAAACGGGATCTCAACTGGAACAAGACCAGGGCCCCTCCCGAGGATCTTCTCCACCTCGACGCGCGCATCCTTGAGGTTTAGGACCGCGGACTTGAGCACCTTCGCGCCGACACCAGTGCCTTCTCCGATGAGGCCCAGGAGGATCTGCCCGCTCCCAACCGTGTGGTGGCCTAGGCGGCGCGTCTCCTCCTGCGCGAGCATGATGACCTTTATGGCTTTCTCGGTAAAGTTCTCAAACATGGCCCTGGTGACGAAAACAGCGCGGCGCCTGCTTCCCCGTCCCGATGGCACGCCGCGAGGCGCAGCCGCGGACGATGATGATCGGAAGCCCCCCTGCGCAAGCGTAACCGGAGGAGTGTGTATCTCTCGCGGACCGGCGAGCGCCGACGTTCTGATGGGACGGGTCTGCGGCATTGGAGGCATTGAAGCCATGGAGGGAGGCCTCCTGATGCTGCGAGACCTCCAGCTGGCTATGCTACCTCCTCCGGCAGGTGATCGAAGAGCGGGTGGCTTAAGCAAGGTTCTCTCCATGGTTGCAGAGAGCTTCGCACAACCTGTGCATGGCAGATGATTAAAACAACAAGTATTGACATCTCAAATTAATTTTCTTTTGCACAAGGGCAAAATATAGATCAGAAAGTATTGATATCTCAAATTGATATTGGTGCCGCACCATTCTTTGGAGCTGATTTGAGACACCACAGGCAAATAAATAAATAATAAAAAATCACACAGTAAACTATTTGGGCCACCACACCACAATCATCGAGCAACAGCCGATCATTCATAGCAGCTATTTTCTAGCAGGAAAATCGACCGTCCCCAACAACCTGAATCCCCTCGCACCGATAAGCTTGGCACGATTCAGGATCGATACAAGCAAGCAAATCTTTTTTCTTTCTTTCTTTCTTTCAACACCCAGAATACCACAAGGACTCGGCAAACAAGGACTGCATCTACGAACCAACCCCATAGATCACAGGCTTCACAGCGCCAACAGAACAAAAAAGTTTGGTAAAAAAACAGTAATCGCAAACCAATGCGGGCCAGGGGCAGAGGAGGGATGGACGCACGCAAGTAAGAACGCGATGACTGATGGATCAGCCGGAAACGGGGAAGAGAGAAGGAAGATTTTCGCGCGGTGCGGTAGGGCGTGGCGGCGGCAGCTTCGGCGGAGGAGGCAGCGGCGGCAGCATGAGGCGGGGCGAGTATATATGAGGGCGGGGAGTGAATCAATCTGCGGCGTCCGTCGCAGATCTCACGGCCTGGAGTCGCCGTCCCACCAGCCTGCCCCTGACGGGAGGGGAATCCACAAGGCATTGAGTTCGTACGATCGAGTCCGGTGGATACACGTACGGTACGGTGGTACTTGCTGCCTTACCCCACGTATGCGTTTCGAATAGGGTCGGCACTGGCGGATCTAAGGTATCAGGTAAGATAGACTATTGGCCGAGGTCTAGAATTAAAGGACAACAAAAGTTTTTTTAAAGAATCATAAAAGATATAGATTTAACATAAGAATAAAAAAATATAGATTTAACATAAGAATAGCTGCCTAGCCTAAGGCTTACGCCGTGGCTAGCTCCGTCCTTAGGTCATATTATATGGTTTACGAGTACAATGTACATTATTATATTGGGGCAACATTGTCCCGTAAATCCTTTGATCTTTTCTTTTCTTTTCTTGTTAAGAACTGAACAATGCCCCATAAATCCCTTTGGTTTCTTGCACCAAACCATCCATCGCGGATGCCTTCTTTCACCTCCTGACTTCCTCGCTCTATCGGCACCAAATTCTTGTATTGCTCCAAACTTCTTCGCCACAGCTCGTGCTCATGTGCCGTCTATTCGTGGCTAGCGTTGCCCTACATTGGGCCATCACCAACCACCTAGCATCTAAGGTCAGGTGGTCGATGAACCGCGACGGAGTGGCCGACCTGTGTACTCCGATAGGGTACCAGCCTAGCTACAATTGTCGTCGTTCAACGTCGTCCGACTAAGTATTTGTGTTCCATGTTATTAATTTTGCAGCCATTCCTTATGAAAACAGAAATTCCTGTCAAATAATCTCTACGTCCATCCAAACACGTATACCAATGGTTTCCCAAATCGACCGAAAATAAAAAAAATATCGGTCCCCTCCGATAAAATTTCATATCAGAAAAACAATCATTTTTTCATGTTCTTTTTTTATCAAATATAAGAAATTAATAACAATTTTCAATCAAGCCCAGTGGTGAGGTCTGTGGCCTTAGAGCAGCAGGTCTTATGTTCGAACCAGGGTTTCTTCATGTTTACTCATCTTTTTCATTTGAACTTAAAAAAAACCAAATTTTGATTTGAAATTTTTGGTCAAAATTTTTGAAAATCAAAAATTTTGGACTCCTAAAATTTCAAAACCAATTTTGAAAAACCTGCATGCCATGGCAATGCAGTTAGAGATTACTAATCTTCCTTTTGTTGAATTTTTTTAAATAATCCATTTTTAATTCAAAAATACAAAACAAATACCCACGTTTTAATTTTTTACAGAAATAGTCTCGAGTTGCCCAACTGTTGTGTTAAAGTTGATCCGAATTCGTATGGTGTCCGTGTAGGATACTTTATTGCCTCATATCAGACGTGGCATAGCAGGTGCATACCTAGGTTATATCAATCGCAGTGTCAATCTGTAGCAACTGACTCTGATTCGGTTTCCTCTCCGTATGGGACTCTTTTCCCACACGCTATTATACGTACCCCAGTAGCCCATAGGAAGAGCAATCGTTCCATTATAAACTCTCCTCATTATAGTGATTTGCCTTCGAGTGCCCGTGGTTTCTTCCCGCAAGGGTTTTCTACATAAAAATTTCGTGTCTCTTGTCTTTATTTTCTGCACATTATTTACAACAAGTGGTATCAGAGCACAGGAATTTAGAGCACAACAGATTAAAGAGAAAAAAATTTCAGCGACGTCGTATTGTCGAATCCAAGGCGTCTTCGCCTTTGATCTGGCCTTCTGTAGTGCAAATAAAAAGTTTCACACGAGCAGTCGCCTTGTTCCAGCGCACGTCATCGAACAAAGTTGAAGCGCAACAGCAAAACGCAGATATGTTTCCTTCTCGAGCATGCGGCTGTTGCCTCGATCAAGCAGCGCATCAATCAACAGAGCGGGCGTGAAGAAAAGCCACAACAGCGAAAAGCTCCGGAGAGAAGAAAAGGCAACGCACGCAAACCGAGGCCAAGAAATAAAAAGGGCAGCGTTCATTCGTGGTGAGCAATTTTAGTGGAAATTGCTACGCGTATCCCAAATCATACCAGGAGTTTTGCTTTGTGAGACTTTTGCTAGGTATATTTAAATTCGTACTAGCGAAATTTGGCTTTCTTTCGCATGGCGACTCTGAAGTATGATCTCCCGCTATTGGATCGTGACACGAGGTTTTCTCTATGGCAAGTCAAGGTGTGAGCTGTTTTATCACAGCTTGATCTGGATGATGCACTTCTGGGGATCGACAAGATGCCAGCCACGTTGTCCACTGATAAGAAGCAACGCAAAGATCGTAAGGCCTTATCTCAAATTCATCTTTATCTATCAAATAATATTTTACAGGAGGTTATGAAGGAAACATCTGCCACCGCATTATAGCTAAGGTTGGAGCAGATTTGCATGACCAAGGATCTGACTAGAAAGTTTCATCTGAAGCAGAAGTTTTATTCCCACAAGATGGCAGAGGATGCCTCATTGTTTGAACTACCTGACAGCTTTCAAGGAAGTTGTTGCAGACCTCAAAGCTATGGATGTTGTTGTGGTTACAGACCAAATAGAGAGAGAGTGGTATGGTAGTGGAGAGTTAGGTGAGCAATGCTTGGGGCCTTCCCCTGGCCTGGATGGCGTATTTATATTCACATGGGGAGTGTTTTACAATTGTGCCCTTACACTCAAGTATTCCTCTTAGGGGCATTTATGTCCTTATACATGTCCCATTTTGGGCCTTACAACCTTCTAACAGGCCGGCGGGGCTTAGGTGGGGGCCACCCCTACAACAGATGTAAAGTATGATGATGAAGATTTGGGTCTTATTTTGCTATGCTCTTTGCCCAGTTCATACTCTACTTTTAGAGATACTATTCTATATAGCCGACATGCTCTTACTCTTAATGAGGTTTATGAAGCTCTGTATGCTAAAGAAAAGATGAAACTTATGGTTCTAGGTGAAAATTCAAGTACGCATGTAGAAGGTTTGTCTGTCTGTGGCAGACAATACGAGAAGGGTTCAAACAGTAATTCAAAAGGCAGAAACAAAAGCAGATATAGAGGTAGATCTAAATCTAGGAACAGGAAGTCATGCAAGTATTACAAGAAGGATGGTCATGACATATCCGAGTGCTAAAAGTTGCAGAACAAGAAGAAGAGGAATAACAATTTCACAAAGGATCAACAAGATGATGAACCTAGAGCCACCGTTGTCACCAAAGAAGCTTCTAAGGGAGATGTTCTTGTTGCCTTTGCCGATGATTCCAAAACCAGTGATGAATGGATTTTTGATTCAGCCTGTACTTTTCACATGAGCCCAAACTGCGATTGGTTCGTTACGTATGAAGCTACGCCAAGTGGATCCATGTTGATGGGTGATAATACACCATGCAAGGTTACAGGTATTGGTTCTATCCAGATCAAAATGTTTGATGGCACCATCAGAACTTTGTCGGATGTTCAACATATTCTGAATTTGAAGAAAAACCTTATCTCGTTGAGTACTCTTGATGATAAAGGGTACAAGTATTCAGATAGAGGTGGAGTTTTGAAAGTCACCAAAGGTTCTCTTGTTGTGATGAAGGGTGATATGAAGACTGCCAACTTATATCATTTATGAGACACTACAATTTCAGGTAGTGCTACTGTTGCCTCAAATAAATTATCTGATTCTGTTGCTACTAATCTTTGGCATATACGTCTGGGGCATATGAGTGAAGCTGGAATGATGGAATTATGCAAAAGAGGATTTCTTGATGGTCAAAGCATCGACAAGTTGAAGTTTTGTGAATATTGTGTCTTTGGCAAGCAAAAGAGGGTGAAATTCAATACTGCGACTCACTCTACAAAAGGCATATTGGATTATGTTCACTCTGATTTATGGGGAGAATCCCGTGTTCCGTCACTTGGAGGTGCAAGCTACATGTTGACCATCATTGATGATTACTCAAGAAAAGTTTGGGTATACTTTGTCAAGCACAAATCAGATGTATTCAAAACATTCAAGGAGTAGAAGATTATGATTGAAAGACAAACTGGCAAGCATATCAAGAAGCTGCGTATCGACAATGGCTTGGAGTTTTATTCTGGAGAATTTGAAACTTTATGCAAGTCAGAAGGTATTGTGAGACATTATACCATTCCAGGCTCTCCTCAACAAAATGGTGTGGCCGAACGCGTGAACAGAACCATCATGGAGAAGGTACGTTGCATGTTATCAAACTCTGGATTATCTAAGAGTTATTGGGCTGAAGCCGCTTCCACTTCCTGTTATTTAATTAATCGGTCACCAAATTTGGCTATTGATAAGAAGACTCTAATTGAAGTATGGTCTGGCTCTCTAACAGATTATTCAAACTTAAGAATATTTGGCTGTCCTGCTTATGCTCATGTTAACAATGGTAAA
>JAYEVI010000224.1:0-164460 GCA_036346575.1 Dendrocalamus sinicus
TTCATGGACATTGGTTATACAAACTTGGCTTTCACTCCAGCGAATGATCGTGTAGTAAAGGGTGCAGTTGCACATTGGGATGTGGATGCTTCGCTGGGTAACATTTAAGGACTTAACTTTGTGCGCCATTGATCCGAGCTTTAGTGGCAAAACACATGTCTAGTATGGGATAGACTGGCATAATAATTTGTGAAGTCTCCACTTTGGCTTTACTCATCATGTTGTGTGGCGCAAGAGGGGCAATTATCGACTAGGGGTTACTCTACTCGACTTACGAACTTAGCGAGTGGGATCGGGTGGAGATGGATCATTGTAAAAGCCTTGTTGTGATTATCTTTAACGTGAGGATTATCACATCATGTGGGTACACGACTGCCACCTCTGCAGAGTGTAAAACTATTCGAATAATGTGTCCTCGGTCATGGACGGTGCTCGGTGATTCTGCATTTAGGGGTAGAGTCTTTATGAAATTTTGGTTGGTTTGAGATGGGAAGTGAATGGTTAGATCACTTATGGATTTATTCAATTCCTTTGGTTATCTACTTAGTGTGTCTCATGTTAAATTAGCTTTACAATCTATTTATTGTATTTACTTCAAATTGTTGCTTTATGCAAAATTAACCTTTCAGCCATCCATTGTTAAGCCTTGCATACTATATTGCATTCATTTGTTACAAACGACTTCTTTGAGTACCAATGTACTCACGGCTTTATGCCCATGTTGCTCAGTTGAGGAGGAGGGACCAGATCAGCGGGAGTTGCTAGAAGGAGGCTATTACGAGGACTTCACTTGATTAGGACTTCGCTCCCCGATCGATTGCCTGTGGGCATGTCGAGTGGCTACTACGCTTAATTTTGGATTTCACTGCTAGTTTCTTTAAAGTTCTTGAGCTAATATTTGTAAGCTTGGCCATAAGGTCGCACTCACGATGGTTATTAATATAATTTGGATTTCCTTTAGAATATCGTGATGTGGATGATATTTGTCTTTGTTTACGCTGCGGTGCACTAGCGTGATCCTCGACTAGTGCGTAATACACAGAGAGTCCGGATTTGTATATTCGGGTCTCGGCAGAGATGGTGTCGAGCTATATCATTTGTAGGAGACTAAGCCCTAGTTAGAATGGTCGAATTAGCAAAGTTTTCAAAATTATTTTCTAAATCAAATCAACCAAATGATTGACTAGTAATTCTTGATTCTTACCTCATTCTTAGGATTCTTGCTCCTTGCCTCCTCCGAAATATTGTTTCAAATTCAATTTGACTTCTTACCCCATAAAGTCTATAGATGTCTCGAGTGTCCCTCGATCAAAGTGAAAGCTGGCATGGAATTCTTCAAGTTTGTGATGTGAAGTTTGGATCAAGGAAGTTCCCAGATGTCAAGACAAGATTGGAGATTTCCGTGAAGATTAGGAGCCATTAGATTTGAACCTTGTTATAGTGTTAGTATCGTATATATCGCTTTTGCTTCTTATTTGCCGTTGGGCGTGATGTGAGCTGCAGCTTTGCTTCTAGCATTATGATGCGATCATGTCAAAAATCTTTTAAGTGGAGTTTGTTGTTTCTTTTGTTAGCCTTTCGCTAAGTGATTGTTTAGTTTAGAGACTTGCCATTAGAATATCCCCTTAGACGAACTTACCACTTACCTTTGCTTTTCCCTCTTACCTAGTAAGCCCCGTGAAGCAGTTCTCAAGCAAGTGATTTTTCTTTTCAGATGGTTGATACCCGAGCTCCGCAGACGTGGTCGATGAGTCGGACCACGAGGCAGTCAGGCAACTCTCCGGCAACATGCACAACCCAGCTGGATTGGATCCAACCTTAAGCCGATTCATGGCCGCCTGGACCAGCCTTGATGAACACCATGATGCGTAATATGAACGCGCATGATGAATCAGCGGAATCAAGACATGGCCATGCCTCCACCGATTCACAAAGAGTCCAAGTTTGCGAATTTATGAGAACAAGACCTCCTACCTATTCATGGTCTTCTCGAGCCATTAGAAGCCGGCGACTCGGATGCGTTCGAGGGAAAAGAAGCTTAACTTCGCCCGGTCACGCGATCGCGAGAAGGTGTTGTACGCGACCCACCGTACTTGAGGGTGCTGGCCGAGTGAGTGGTGGAAAATTATTGTGCCGCTCATGAGGATCCGAGAGCATCACTTGGGCTGAGTTCGCGAAGCTTTTCGTCATGCCCCATATCCTGGATGGGGTGATCGAAATGAAGAAGGAAGAATTTCGGAGTTGCAGCAAAAGAACATGTCGGTAAGTGAATATCTCAACGAGTTCACTCAGCTAGCCCGCTATGCTCCAGAGGATGTTGCCACCGATGATGCACGCCAAAAAGAGGTTCAAGAGAGGATTGAACCTGGTTGAAAGCAGGTAGTGGGACATGATTATGCGGCCTCCAAAACATGGTGGATAAAGCAATGCTCATTGAGGAAAGTCATCATGAGTTGGAAGAATCTCGCAAGAGGAGAATGATGCAGCAAGGATCATAGATGCACCAAGCTCGTGAGAGCCCGCTTGATAATTTTCAGCCAGCTCGAGTTCCTCGAGCCAGGATCCAAGACTCACCACGCGCCTCCGTCGTTTTCTTGAGCGCCAAAACCAAATCCAGTGGGAAGCCAGCAGAGGATTACTAAGCCCATGTCGGCAATCACTTGTTTTAAATGCCATGAGGCGGGACATTATGCCAACAAATGCCCGCGGAATTCAGCTTTGACACCAGCCTGCTTTCAACTTGGGAGCCACACTGGATCGTACTTCGCAAGCGGAGTCGGGACGCGAGCACCTCAAGGATCCAATCAATCCAACAAAGGATCGCAGACCGTGATTCGTGGTCGGTGAACCACGTCACCATGGAGGAAGCTCGCGCGCCCGCCGGATGGTGATCGGTAAGTTCCTAGTAAATTCGACTACACCCGCTTTTATTTGATTGGAGCTTCACATTCTGTTTGTTTCGGAGTTTTGCTCTAAAGCATAAGTTGGAAGTCGTTGCACTTGGTTCCATTTTATTGGTTCAATCCTGGGCTCACGAGATGAGTACAAACCTAGGATGCCCCAAAGTTAGGATAGCCATCCAAGGAGTAGAGTTCTCCCGCGATTTGGTTGTGCCGAATATCCATCCTTGGGCGTGATGCAGGTATGGATTGGCTCAAGAAGCATCAACAGTTGTTGGAGGTGGAGTGTAGGCGAGCAATCACCTTGGATGGTCCCGATGGAAGCAAAGTTAGATTTGAAGCATACATGAAGCTACGGAAAAAGTGATGGTGTGCCAAAGTAAAGGGGATTGCCTTAAGTGAAGTGCGAGCTGCCCGAGAGTATCCTGATGTCTTTCTGATGACCTCCCCAGGATGCCACCAAAAGAGAAGTGGAGTTTGCAATTGAGTTAGCACCAGGAACCTCACCAATTTCTAAGAGACTTCACCGAATGCCCGCCAATGAGTTAGCGGAACTGAAGAAGCAGAATACAAGAGTTATTGGATAAAGGCTACGCTGCGGACCCAGTACCTCTCCGTGGGAGCACCAGTATTGTTTGTCAAAAAGAAGGATGGTAGCCACAGTGCAATGCGTGGATTACCGAGCTCTCAATGAAGTTACTATCAAGAATAAGTACCGTGGCCCGAATTGATGACCTGTTTGATCAATTAAAAGGAGCCGTGAGTGTTCTCCAAGATTGATTTGAGATCGGGGTATCACCAAATGAGGATTCGATAGGAGGACATACCAAGATGACAATCTCTTCAACTCGTTATGGATTATACGAGTTCACCGTGATGTCTTTTGGCTTAACCAATGCCCCAGCCTACTTTATGTATCTGATGAACAAAGTGTTCATGGATTACTTGGACAAGTTTGTCGTCGTGTTTATCGATGACATTCTGATCTACTCCAAGAATGAGGAGGAGCATGAGGAACATTTGAGGTTGGTATTGCAGAGATTGCGGGAACATAAGTTATATGCCAAGTTCAGCAAGTGTGAATTTTGGATGAAGGAAGTTGCCTTCTTGGGTCATGTGTTGACAGCAGAAGGAGTGTCCGTTGACTCAGTGGAAAGTACAAGATGTGCTCACTGGAAGGCTCCACCCGTGTGACCCAGTCGAAGCTTCCTAGGAATGGCAAAGTTACTATCAGTAGATTCATTGAAGGATTCTCCAGAGTAGCCCAATTCTCTCACCAGCTATTAAAGAAGGAAAAGAAGTTTGAATGGGCGCAGAGTGCGAGAAGAGTTTTGGAAGCTAAAGGAAAGTCCGACGACAAGGCCAGATCCTAACTTTGCCAGACATTAAGAAAGACTTTGAGATTTATTGTGACGCATCCCGCAAAGGTTTAGGTGCGTATTGATGCAAGACAAGAGAGTGGTAGCTTATGCATCGCGCTACTAAGGCCACATGAGGAGAACTACCTCTACGCACGATTTGGAGTTAGCGGCGATTGTGTATGCCTCAAAATATGGCGGCATTACCGATGGGTAACAGTGTGAGATTTACACGGATCGCAAGAGCTTGAAGTACATTTTCACCCAAACCGACCTCAACCTAAGGCAAAGAAGATGGTTGGAGTTGATAAAGGACTATGACATCGGAATCCACTATCACCTGCAAAAAGCCAACGTAGTGGCGATGCGCTTGAGCAGAAGGTGTATTGCAACATAGTTATGGTCCAGAGAGTCGACCAAAGATTGCACGAGGAATTTCAAAAGCTCGGTTTGGAGTTGGTTGAAGAAGGGATGTTAGCCGCCTTGGACTTGCAAAGCCAACCTTGGATAGTCGATTCGTCAGCGCAATCCAGAGGATGAAAATATCCAACTGATCTGGTTGGATTGAAAGAAGGAAAAGCCACAGTTTTGTGGAGGATGATCAGGGTATTATATGGTACAAGAAGCGATCGTGCGTACCCAATAAGGAAGAGTTGAAGCAATTGTTGCTTAAGGAAGCACACGAGTCATTATATTCAATTCACCTGAGCAGCACCAAGATGTATCAAGACATCAAGGATAAGTATCGGTGGCCAGGTATGAAGCGAGAAATAGCAGAGTATGTGGCACTTTGTGATGTTTGCTAACGAGGAAAGCGGAACATCAAAGACCCGCAGTTTGTTTGCAACCATTGAAAATCCCCAGTGGAAGTGGGAAGATGTGGGGTGGACTTCATCACAGGTCTACCTAAGACCAAGGAAGGATACGACTCGATATGGGTAATTGTGGATCGATTGACAAAGGTAGCCCATTTCCTTCGATCAAGACCACATATTGCGGAGATAAGTTGGCGAGAATTGTATATGTCGAGCAGTGTGAGTCTCCATGGAGTTCCTAAGAGGATAAAGTGTCGAGATAAGTGGATCGCAGTTCACTTCTCGATTTTGGAGTAGCTTCCATGAAGCAATGGGTACTCATCTGAATTTCATGACCTATCACATGAGGCCAGGTAGTCGGAACGAGCGTGTGAATCAAATCCTAGAAGATATGCTGAGAGCATGTGTTTTGGATCACGGAGCCAAGTGGGACAATTGCCTACCTTTTGCAGAGTTTTCCTATAACAACAGTTACCAAGCCAGCTTGCAGATGTCACCGTTTGAGGCTTTGTATGGTCGGAAGTGTAGGACCCCTCTCAATTGGAAAGAGACGGGAGAAAGGCAAATATTTGGGCCAGAGTGTTTGCAGGAAGCTGAAGAAAAAGTGCGCTTGATTCAAGGAAGGCTGAAAGCAGCTCAAGCCAGACAGAAGAGTTATGCTGATACTCGCCGAAGAGATTTAAGTTTTGAGCCCAATGATTATGTGTACCTCAGGATCACACCCTTCAAAGGTGTTAAGCGATTTCAAATGAAGGGAAAGTTAGCACCAAGGTATGTGGGGCCATTCAAGATTTTGAAGCGCAAGGGAGAAGTTGCCTATCAGCTGGAGCTACCTGAGAACTTGAGTGGGATACATGATGTGTTCCATGTGTCTCAATTGAAGAAGTGCTTGCGAGTGCGAGAAGCGGTGCCAATTGAGTGTGGATCTCGAGAGGATCTGTCTTATAAAGAGCATCCCATCAAAATCTTGGCGATGTCGAGCGTGTCACTAGAAGAAGAGTCGTTCGCTTTTGCAAAGTTCAGTGGAGCAATCATTCGAAGAAGAAGCCACAGGGAGAGCGAGGAGGATCTCAAAGCGGAGTTTCCAAACCTATTCTTTGAGAGCGAGAATCTGGGGTCGAGATTCCGTTTAAGAGGAGGTTTGTAACATCCTGATTTTCGTGAGCCTTTTGAAGTTTTTAAAATAAAATTCACCATTTGAATTTTTGGAATTAATTAAAAGCTTAAATGAATTTTTATGAAATAAAAGGATTTAATATGACTAATCTGAACATGAACATTTGCCAAAGTTATTTTATTTGAGTTCCTTGTGTCTCAAGGAATTTATTGAATTTTTCTGGATTTTTCTGGATTTATTTGCTATTTTCTAGAGCTCAAATTAATTTATTTGAATTTCTGAAAAAGAAAAACCAAACCGCCTAGCCGCTTGCCGCTGCCGCCTGCCCGCCTCCATACGCGTCGCGCATCGCGACCGCGCGCGCGCCGCCTCCCTCCGCTCGATGCGCGCCGCATGCGTCGCCCATCTCGGCCATCTGCCGCGCCCGACGCCATCGCGGCCGCTCTCGCGTGCGTGCGGCAGCGGTGGGGCCCACACGCCGGCGTCGTCTCCGCCGGGACTCCGTCCCGTCTCGATCCGAACTCCGCCGCGTCCGCCGCCGTCTTTCATCCGGTCACCTCGAGGCGGGTATAAAACCGGCCGACCCCTCGGCTTCTCGCCATCCGAAAGCGCCTCCGCCGCCGCTCACCGCCGTCGTCGCCGTGTGCGCCCGCCGTCCGCGCCGTTCTCGATCGTTCGCCGCCGCTCGCCGTCGTTCGCCGCCCGTCTTCGCCGCGCCGCGGTGAGCTCCGTCGTCTTCGCGCGCCGTCCGTGCCGTCGGTTAGACCCGCGCGGCGAGATCCGCCGCGGCCGCCCTGAGTCGCCCAGTGGACAGCGCCGTCTGCGCGCGCGTGATGCCTCGGTCCCAGCGCGTGCGTCGTCAGCGCTGACGCAACCCGCCCGCTTCGCCTTCCGTGGACTACCGTTCCACCGTCGCGTGCGCTGCGATGTGGGTCCGTTGGTCGGCGAACCGTGACACCGTGGCCGTCCGCCCCATCACCTGCCCGGTCGGCATGCCACGTCACCCAGTGTCCACGATGTCGACGCCGCGTCGACACCGCGCGCGCTGCGCAGCCGATCCAGTCAGCCGTCTTGTTTCGTGCGCCGAGCCCACCGTGAGCCAGCTTCCCATGCGCCGGTCCACGGCCGATGCACTTTTCCAATTTTCCCGATTTTCAGAAAATCCAATTTTCCAAGAGCCCGTTCTCCCTCGTCCTAGCTCCGATTGACCCGTTCTTTTTCTAAATTCATTTAAAATTGAGCTCTACCTTTTGGTTCAGGTTTGAAAGTTTTGGAGTTCATTTGAATTTTATTTGAATTTATTTTGTCTTTCGTCTCGTTTTTCTCTCGTTAGATCGCGTGTTCGAGGAGCGGAAGTTGGATTTGAAGACCAAGAGACCTCAGCTGAGCAAGGCCAAGGCAAGTCATATTCTTTGATCATATTGAACCCAGTTTTCAAATCTATTATGTATTACTTTGTTTTAAATTACCATGCATCGCTATTTTATTATCAAACCCTTGTATTGGTAGTTAATGACCTAATTGATTATTCCCTCCATGATAATTTGACTACCATGATTCCATTGACACCTTAGGATTGGGAATTATTTAGTGATAAAATAATAATTGTCACATGGGGTTATGTCTAATTGCTTAGCCATGCTTATTATTAGTATGTTGGAGTCTGTCATCACATGTGAGTAATTAATTTTGACTTAATGATTTACTTGAATGTGGTGGTTAGCCACAGTTATAAAATTTGTATGTCATGACATGGGTAGTGTCATGGACATTGGTTATACAAACTTGGCTTTCACTCGGGCGAATGATCGTGCCGTAAAGGGGGTGCAAGTTTCACATTGGGATGTGGATGCTTCGCCTGGGTAACATTTAAGGACTTAACTTTGTGCGCCATTGATCTGAGCTTTACTGTGCAAACCACATGTCTAGTATGGGATAGACCTGGCATAATAATTTGTAAGTCTCCACTTTGGCTTTACTCGATGTTGTGTGGCGCAGAGAGGCAATTATCGACTAGGGGTTACCCTACTCGACGGCGAATCCTTAGCGAGTGGGATCGGGTGGAGATGGATCATTGTAAAAGCCTTGTTGTGATTATCTTTAGCGTGAGGATTATCACATCATGTGGGTACAGTTGTGCCACCTCTGCAGAGTGTAAAACTATTCGAATAGCCGTGTCCTCGGTCATGGGCGATGCTCGGTGATTTCACACGAGGGTAGAGTCTTTTGAAATTTTGGTTGGTTTGAGATGGGAAGTGAATGGTTAGATCACTTATGGATTTATTCAATTCCTTTGGTTATCTACTTAGTGTCTGTTGTTAAATTAGCTTTACAATCTATTTATTGTATTTACTTCAAATTGTTGCTTTATGCAAAATTAACCTTTCAGCCATCCATTGTTAAGCCTTGCATACTATATTGCATTCATTTGTTACAAGCGACTTCTTTGAGTACCAATGTACTCACGGCTTTATGCCCATGTTGCTCGATTGAGGAGGAGGGACCAGATCAGCGGGAGTTGCTAGAAGGAGGCTATTACGAGGACTTCACGGATTAGGACTTGCTCCCGATCGATTGCTGTGGGCATGTCAGTGGCTACTACGCTTAATTTTGGATTTCATTGCTAGTTTCTTTAAAGCCCTTGGGCTAATATTTGTAAGCTTGGCCATAAGGTCGTACTCGATGGTTATTAATATAATTTGGATTTCCTTTAGAATATCGTGATGTGGATGATATTTGTCTTTGTTTACGCTGTGTGCACTAGCGTGATCCTGGACTAGTGCAGAATACACAGTAGAGTCCGGATTTGTATATTCGGGTCTCGACAGACACCAACCCTAAAGTTACTCCTACAGTAAACATTCAAACTCAATACAAGCTACAGCAATACAATACCATGCCTAAACAACAACGCTTGTACACGCTTTCCAAATCCACAATTTCCCCTTTACCGAACAACCACCCCTGCTGTTTTGGTACTAAAATCATCATAACTTTCAACTCTCATATGGTATTATACCAAATCATACTTGTTCTGCAATCTATACAAAATTTGCTACAACTTCTTAGTTGACCACCAAACCATATTAACTCATATAAACCCCCAATTTTATCTCAGAAGACAGATATGTCATCTTCTAGACAACAAATTTAATATTTTCATATCTTTTAATCTGCTCATGCAAATATATTAACTATATATTTATTAGAAACTGCATAAAATTATCTATCTCTTCCTAGTTATTTCTAAAATTTAATTATTCCATTAAATCAGTCAAATTTATGTTTTTCCACGACTATGTCCAGCAACAACCCAGTTTTGGAGAGCAGTCTCCCAAACATTATAACTTCTATTATACTTGTCCAAAAATCATGTTATTAGACTTTCTAGAATTCTAAAGCAATTATCTACATTTTCATGTAAACCAAATCCTAAATTATTCCATGTTCTATTTTTAATCTACAGATTAATACATGCATATGAGATGATAATTTACCAAATAACAGTTTACAAAATTCATAACTCAAATCTATTCATTTGATCGTTATGAACAAAAATTCTATGGAAAGTTATCAAAATCCTCTACAACCTTCATGTATCCTCTTTTTAATTACACACAGATCCTCAAGCGGAATAATTACGGAATATTATAGCTTGTTTGGAAAACAAAAATATCATAGGAAACAATTCCATTCTGCTTTCCAAATGGGGCATTAGATTACATCACGATTACACCGTCTGACGTGAGAAACCTTGATGTTGGCGTCCTTATATTCCAATTTCTACGAGTTGTCCTATTGTTGATCTACTAATGTTAGCAAATTAATTTCCATGATTGCTATTCCACGGCGACATCCGACCACAAGCCTACATAATTAAGATGTTATAGAGTTAGAAGTGTGAAATCGGAAAAAAATATAATAGAAAACAGAGTGGAAAAGAAACAAGTCAGGAACATTTGTTTTGAACACTACCTATAGTTTATTAAAGATCACTTAATAATTCTACACTTCTGAGATATGCCTGTTTACTTAAGGCAAGAATATTTGATTTTTTTTAGACTAGTAGCTTTGGAACAAAATATACATATATATACTTGTGCCAAAATTAGTTTTGTACGTTTTAGTGTCTTTACTTGCACATTCAAAATGTGTTATTGCAGAGAAGCCATGTTCTTAATTAGCAAGTTTTTAAATTACGAAGTTAACAGAAAAAAACTGTTACCTTGTTAAGTCCTTCATGTTTATGAATCCCAGATCTTCAACCACACCGAGCTTAAGGCCAACCGTTTTCTCATGCCTATAAAATTAGGAGACCACCGTTAGTCATATCCTAATAGATTGAGAAAGATACGCATGCAGTACCTAGGTTTATGCTGAAGTTAACTCCGTGACTACATGTACAAATACATTACTTGTATTCATAAAAGTATTATCTGTCTAAATCCATAAGCAAGAAACTGCAGTCTTGCTAAAATACTTTGTATCTTAGGCAGGGCCATCCATTATTTTGGCATTGCTGTCCTAAAAGTAGGTGCTGTGTTTAGTTTGCATTCTTAAAGTATGTATGTTCTCAAGTGTACCATATAAATATTTTTTTTGAATGCATGTTATTTAAGCGCTGTTTGGAACACAAAAAATTGCCCATATTCATATGAGAATTGAAATGTAGCTTGTAAAATTCATGTGATCCAAATATGGCCTTGATTTTTTTATTTTGCCTCCAATTGTGCCTGCAAGTCCACAGGGCGAGGCTAATAAAAGAAACAAAAGAAAGGTTTTGATGGGAGGCATACTATATATATTACAGCCGGGATTTCCGGCTGGGAGCCGTGCCAAGTCAGCTTTTTACAAAAAGTCCTGTATTTTTCTAAATTACATAAAGGTCCTTCGTTCTCGCAAAAGTCCCTATCGGGTTTTTGGAAAGAACCCTCCACTTCACCGAAATTGTGTATCCTTTGTTGGATAGCGTCCACAGTTTTCTAAATTTATGCATAGGTCCTTTTTAGTTACGTATAGGTCCTTACGGGTCCTCGGTTTTTGCGAAAAAGACCTTTGGGTTTTCAAATTGCATGCGTCCTCGATTTTTTAAGAATACTATATATATTACAGCCCAGGATTCCCGGTGGGAGCCGTCCACGTCAGCTTTTTACGAAAAAGTCCTGTATTTTCGAATTACGTAAGGTCCTCCGTTCTGCAAAAGATCCTGTCAGGTTTTCGGAAAAAACCCTCCACTTCACCGAAATTGTGTATCCTTTGTTGGATAGTGCCCTGCGGTTTTCTAAAATTACGTATAGGTCCTTTTTAGTAACGTATAGGTCCTTACAGGTCCTCGATTTTTTTGCAAAAAGACCTTTGGGTTTTCCGAAATTACGCATGCATCCTCGATTTTTAGAAACTCCCCATGAATTATCGTCTCTTTGCTTCAGTCCACACGGTAGCTAGCGCGCGTGTCATACTTATGCAGCTAGTATGTATACAAGCCACGAAGATGTTGAGGCACATAGAGAATCGTGCTTTGGCCTTTGCGGCAACAAAGGCATCAACAAATAAACCACCGCAATTGTGTCCTAAAGCTTAATATAGAGAGTTATATTTTGGAAGGATAACAAGGCACTAAAAATAATTTATATTGTAGCACCTACTCTCTCTATTACTTTTATAATTAATGCACCCACACATTAGAGAGTCACACATTGTAAAATTTCTCTTTGAACTCTAATAATATATAATCTCGGTGGCACAATTGGAATCGTTAAATTCGTATATTAAAGTACTTTCATATGATCATAATTTAGCATAGTTACTAATAGTACACAAAATAAATTAATGATCAAAATACAATTTTGGAGATCTTGCTAGATCAAGCAGTTCTATCTATTTTGAAGCAGTATGGTTTTACTCTAACCCTTGTCAATATATGTCTCCTTCACCCAATAGTTAACTTATTTATGCTATAATGCTAAGGAAAACATTAGCTTACCACTAGCTCGGATTGTACTTTGTTTATACCATTGGGACCGACAAGCATGTCCTCTTTAAAAGCTACTCTATTGTAGAAACAAATGTGGACACGGCTTAATGTCAAAAAGCAGCTGTCCCAAATACTAATAATGTAATGATAATACTTTCTTTTGTTATAAATTATACTTACAAGGGCCACATCCTCTTTAAAAGCTACTCGATTGTAGATTTTACGCAATAATATTTCATCCAACGAACTCTCTTGCGCATGCGCTAGTACAACTTGCTTATATGTACTAGTTTCGGTAACAGTGCATTCGCACACTAGCTTCTTAGATAAAGTATTTGGTCTCTATATGAAATGATAAAATAATTAAATAATAATTTTTAGTATGAAAATAGTACTTAATATGAAATTTATTGAGAGTAGATTAAAGTACAATTTAATTTCAATTTGAACTGTAATCACCAATGACTCAGAACAAGTCTTAAGTTATACAAAAGACAGAAAGTGCATCCTACTTGACGAATTGATGTGTACCAAGTCATAACACTTGTGTTGATGCATTAGCTATTTTGCTTGCATGACTGGTCTCTACCCTCTATAATACACCAAAATTTTCTTTACTAAATCCACCCCCCTCAACCACCCCCACAGTCATGCCTAATCTAAGTCCACCCAGATTTGTGTACCAAAGTAATCCAACTTCATACAAATGAATGGCTGGATCTCTCCTTAAGCCTTCTTCTCTTACTCATTGAAGATCCTAAGGCCAAAATCATCCCGATCATACACATCATTGAACCAGAACCCCACCCGCACTCCACAAAAAAAGGAAGGAAAACTTTCCCCAACCGTTTCTCTCTCTCCATGAATATCTCACGTATCTCTCTCTATCTTTCTCTCCACGTATTCTGCATGGAAACTTCTCAATCTCTTCTCTCTCTCCTCTCTACCTCTCTCTCTCTCATTTTGCCGTCGTGAGCAAGAAGTGCCGGCGGTGGCGGTGGCGGCAATGGCCGCGGCAGGCGCCACCTGAACTGCCACTGCCTGCCACGAGCATCGCGCAATATAGCCGCATAAGCGGCGGCCATGTATGATGGAGCGGTGGCAGGGCTGGCGTCGGCGGTGGCGGCGGCAGCGACGTGGCGCTCGCTCGGCGTGCTCGCATTTGCACGAATGCATGCGGCTGCATGAGGCTCCGACGGCGATGGCGCCGCGGCGGGGCGGCTTGTTGCGGCAGAGGCGGCGATGGTGTCGTGCGGCAACAGCTACCGGCGGTGTCGGCTCAGCGGCGGTGGCGGCGGCGGCGTCGTGTGTACGGGCACACTAGTAGTTAAGAAAGAAAAAGTTGTTGGCTTAATGTGGCATACAAATAGTTGAGATAGCAATTTTAAACCTAATTTAATTCCTCTACATATTTCTAATTACCACATCTACAGGTAGATGTTTTCCTTTTGTAAAACTAAATTTATAGTTTTCATTTAGTTCTCACTTTAATTTTAATATCTTTTGGAATTGTAGTTTGGAATGCACATACAAATGAAATTGCTTTGACATGGAGGCTTTTATTTTTGGAATTTAAGTTTGGGTTTCATTTAAAAAATCAATTGTAAATTTTCATTTAGTTTTTAATCCTAATATGATGTACTTTCGGAATTTATATTGTATACATATAAAAATCAAATTGTTATTTTTATTTTACTTATAAATATGAACTATATATGAATTTGACATTGTACTTGGTATAAAGTCTTTATTTTAATTTTTCTAATTTTATGTTGTTTCTTATTTTAAAATTTAGGTTATACTTGACATAGGTCTTCCATTTAACCTAAATTTTGTTTCATAACATATAGTACAAATTGCTTTGGATTTTAATTTTATTTTAGCTATTTATGGATTTTACTTTGCAATTTGTATGGAAATCAAATTGCTAATTCCTTTTTTAATAATATTTTAATTTTTATATCAAATTTGTGTATTTTTGGATCATATTTGGGGTGGATTTTTTTTCTTGTTTTTGTTGGAATTTGTATGGAAAACAAATTTCTATTTTTTAATTTTTATTTCAAAATTTACTTAATTTGGGTTGTAGACACTAATTTTTATTTAATTGTTATTCTGAATTTTAGCTATTTATGGATGTTACTATGGATGTTGAATGGAAATCAATTTGCTAAATTATCTTTATTTTTTATTCTACATTTTAGTTATTTTGATTAAACTTGATATGGACTCTTTATTTTAATCTAAACTGTTATAACTCAAGTTCGCCAGATAGATGGCCAGATCTTTTTTATTAACGTGAGAGTTTTCTCGGGGTACCTAATTAGTATAGATATAAATATAGATAGATAGATTTATCAATATTACTTTATAAGTTGTATGGAAATCAAATTGCTAGTTGTTCTTTATATTTTATTTTGAATTTTAGTTATTTTGATTGTACTTGATAGGGGCTCTTTCTTTTAATCTAAGTCATTGTAAATCAGGTCTATCATATAGATAGCCAGATCTTTCTGGTTAACATGGAAATTTCCTCGGAGTGCCTAATTAGTCTCTAATCATACTTTAAATTTTATACTGAATTTGCATATTTTTGGATTGTATTTTGGGTGAATTTTTGTTTTAGCTTGGAATTCACATGAAAATGTAATTTCTATTTTCATTTATTATTATTCTGAATTTTATTTTTAGTGATTTATTTCATATGGAAATCAATTTTCTATTTTTTTATTTTTATTCTACATTTTACTTAATTGGATTGTCCTTGATGTGAGTCTTTCTTCTAATTTGTTAATTTTTATTTTATTATTAATTCAAGATTTTAGTTATTTATGGATGTTATTTGAAAGTTGTATGGAAATCAAATTGCTAATTTTTCTTTATTTTTATTCTGAATTCTAGTTATTTTGATTGTACTTGATATGGATATTTTCTTTTAATCGAGATGTTATAACTCAAGTCTAGCAAATAGATGGCTAGATCTTTCGATTAATGTGGAAGCTTCCTCAGTAACGTAATTGGTGTAGATATAGATATTTTGATTGTACTTGACATGGACATTTTCTTTTAATTTGAGCCATTATAACTCGAGAGCGCCAAATAGATGGCCAGATCTTTTCTGATTAATGTGGAAGCCTCCTCGGAGTGCTTAATTAATATAGATATAGATAGATAGATTTTTAGGGCTTAAATTCTAGCTATTGTGGGGGAAGCATGCTAACAATTTTTCATACGATATTATGACACCATTTTGAATATTTAGATTGGTCGTGTGAAAATGATGTTAGTAGCTTTATCATAAAAATACTTTAATGTTCCTATAATTTTGTACTATTTAAAAATATGCACGAATAAATATTAATGGCGAAGTTACATTTTGGAGCCTTTTTTAGGAAACATGCTAGAGACATTGTGGCGAAAAGAGGTGATAGAGTTTTTCTGCAAGAAATATATCGTACATACATGAGACTGAAAGATTATGCATCACCTAGCTCATCTGCACTACCACAAAAAAAGGTTATCTCGGACACCTCATCACGAGACGGTTTTAGAGAACCATCAGTGTTGTAATTATTAGAGACAGATTTGTTTTGAGTCGTCTATGACTCATCACGAGCAGTTCTAGTTAAAACACATGCGTGATAATGGGATACATCCCAAACGGTTTTTAACTACAGCTATCGTGATGAGTCACGAGCGGTTTTGAAAACGAATCGTATATGATAATTACATATTACATACGGTTTGTGGTTGGAAGTGTGTGTGATATATTTCTCTTAAGCGTAAAATGGCCCTTGACTTCCCGATACACCTCTTTGGCTTCCCGGATGTTTTGTTTAATAAAAATGATCATCCTTCACGAAGAAGATCATCCTTCATTCCACCAACAATGGCGCCCATTCCTTTATCATCAGCAACCATCTTCTCCTTTCTTTCATCCATCCACACAGAGTTGTTTGGTTGTAACTTCACATAGGTGAGCGATAATTACCGTCGAAGAAGATCATCCACTGCACCTGCTCTCCTTCCCCAGTCGTTAGTGATGTAGTTTGCCATCTAAATGTGATCATTTGCCATCGATGGAAGCTACTCTCTATGGTTAGGAAAGGACCTCCTCTTTGAAACACGCAAGGCCTTGGAAGGTGTTGAGGCAATGGAAGAAGCATGGACTCTTTAGCCAATCAAATAGCGATGAGTGGACTTTGAGAAAGCTAGGGATGGCTTTCTCTACTAGATGATAGACCTAATTCACAATTTTGAAAGGTTGGAAGATGAAGTCAAGAGGAAACGCAAATATTGAAGTCATTCGAGGATCAGTTTGTCGATCCTCCTACTCCAAAGCCGATGAAGAAGCAAATACTATTATCTGTCTATGTAAACAAGTCATAGACGATTCTAATAAATAAGCTATCTGTGATTATCCAATTATCACTGGCGGCTGCAATAAAAAAACCGTCTATGATAGTTCTCCTATAAGTAAGTAGTGCCCCGCTAGGGTTTGTGCCCGTACTCACTCCATTGGCCTCCTCTCCTCCAGCGCCGCCTCTCATCTCGATGCCACCCCTCCACCGACGCCTGGTCTCTCCTCCCCAGCGTCGCCTCCTTCCCCGAGCATGCCGCCTCCTCCCCGAGCGATCGCCTCCTCCCGAGTACACTGCCTTCTCAGTGGATTGGATTGCCATCACCCAATGAGTTTTACTTTGCATTCTTGTATTACTTTGTATGATAAATTGTAGGCTTTTGACTACTTTATGAGGATATTTGTCAAGTTTGAAATCACAGTGACAATTTAAAATTACTCTGCTAGTTTGGTCTCTCGTGTGTTAATAGTATACTTCTTTGGAGTGTAGTATGTAGCTCTGTCATTTGCTCTTACTTAGTCTCCCTTGTTCATTATTACTACTATTTCTTGGCTCTGTTGAATATATGTTAGACTTGCAGTAGTTCATGTCTATTACATGTTTCTGATTTCACCAAAATCTGATGATTGTGCATGCTCTTGACATTGATACTACACTAGAGTAATATTTGTTTAGACAATCTAGTAGAATATTTGAGGAATTGTCACTGTGATCATTAAAATACTGACAAGAATGGTAGAAGGCCGGGTTCTTTGAACTTGTGCAACTTCTAACCTGAGAGTAATATTATAATGGCTAATCTGTGCATTATGTAGATTTCAAATGCTCACGATTGTATACTATTTAGAATAATGCAATATGTTAATGTTCTAAATTCTTCATCACCATCTTAGTTTTCCATATCTTCCCCATTAACTAGAGATAATACATACATATTCGTGTTCTTATGCTTTATTGTGTTTGAGTATAATTGGAATTAATCACCATCTTAGTTTTCCATATCTTCCCCATTAACTAGAAGCAATACATACATACATACATATATATATATATATATATATATATATATATATATATATATATATATATATATATATATATATATATATATATATATATATATATATATATATATCATGATAACACTAATATATGTAGTCTTGCACACACCGGATCCAGTGTGTCATTTGCTTCATGCTCTTTTAAGCGCAAGTGTGATATAGGATCTGACTTTGCCTCTAGCTCATTTAACTTGTGGGGTGTGTAAGACTACATATGTTAGTGTTATCATACATATATATGTACTGTTTCCAGCGAATGGGGAAGATATGAAAAACCAAAAATGGTGATTAGTAATATCACAGACGGTTTTATTTATTTGTCATCTGTGATATGTGAACATCATAGATGGTCCTATATACCAACCGTCCGTGATACTTTAAACATCACAGATTTTTTTTACCAAGAATCGTCTGTGATAACTAACTATCACATATGGTTCTAGTTCTGAATCATCTGTGATACTGTTTTCACAGACGGTTCAAAAACCATCTGTGAATAACCCCTATTATAACTGACTCATGAAGTCAGATGGTTCAAGGAACCGTCATTGATGACTATTTCTGTGGTATGTGGAACCCTGATCCTAGGCTAGAATGCTAATCAAAATTTGATACAACGTCATGAAATCATATTTCTTCACAGCATGGGAAATATGAATATTGTCCGTTAACAGTACGTATAGAAGAAAATTGGAAATTATATAGTGTTCTGTTTGGCCTATTCTTACATGAAAATATTTGTGAATGCTCGTATTTCTTCAGTTCCACAATTTATTTATTTATTTTTTGTTGGTGAAGACTGACCCTATATTATCTCCTTGGGAGCAATATCATCCAAAATAATCGGTTACATTCATGGCAGTATGTTGCGCATAGGAGCTAGTAAGATACAGTATCAAATTTATCCACAAAATGTACGCCATCTATTATCATCACGGTTCAAGACTACTATTGGCATCAATTTGCTGCTCGGTAGGGAATTTGCTGCTCTAGCAGATGTGCTAACAGACAAGCACACATAAAAGTGGAAGGAGGGTGATATATATGTGGCCGTAAAAGCAGAAGCATGAATTACCTGTAGTTAGTGGCATTCCACAAACGAACAGTCCCGTTAATTGAACCGGTAACTAAGATTGGAAGCTTCGGGTGGCAAGCGACGACATTCACCCTCTCGCCAAGTGTGTGAACACGTTTCTGATTCGAATCCCAAATCTGATTCAACACGACAAAGAAGGGGAAAAGGCGTTACACCAATCGATGTCCGGTACACACACAGCAGTACATGCTTATTCTTCAATGGATATTTATGCCATACGTATGCTTTCCTGGAGCCCGAGGAGGTAATCATATACTGTGGATCACTATCAGCGAAATAATAACCAACACTGTACTGCCCTGCCAATGTTGCGTGAGGTGTGGGATAAGAAATTGTCCAGACCTGTAAATTTCAAAATTAAATTGAACCCCAGGGGAAGAACTTGGTTCGTCACCAAAAATGAAGCAGGTAGGTAAAGGAGAAGACAAACCTTCACGTCTGAGGCAGCAGCACTAGCAAAAGTATCGGTGTCCTTTGGGTTAAAAGTGACCTGGAACACTCCGCTAGTGTGCCCCTCAAATGTTCGAGTACACACCCAGCCATCACCCCAGTCCCAAAGCTTGATCAGGCGGTCCTGAGACGACGACAGCAAGAATGGACGGGTTGGGTGAACCGCCAATGAATAGACAGGACTGTGAGGGTGAGCTTTGAATTTCTTGATTTTTTGGCTTTCAAAACTGTAAACATGGATATGTCCAAAACCATCCCCGGCTACGAACCGTTCCTTTCGAGCGATAAACTTAGCCGAATAAACTGAATATGTAGAATTAAGGTATAGAAGGCAGCAGAGCACGCCTGCTTCCTTGGTGACTCTCACTGCCATCACTCTTTCCTGACGATAGATTAACCAGTTCAATATATATGAACAAACATATGAGCCACATGTACAATTAATCATATGCCAGATACTAATACCTGCGTTTGGTAGTTCCAAATAGAAACATACCCGTCGTCATGACTCGTCAAAATCCTGTGTTACAGTATAAGAGGAAATCTGCTAAGCATTGAAAAAAGACATAATATTCCGACGTCATTTTAATTTGGTGCCCACGCCAAGGACTAGCACTCGAAATATCTACTCACCACGGCTCCGTGGGATGCACATCTATGGATTTGAGATCCCCAAATTCCCGTGTTGATACGATCTGATACAACAAAATAACCACAATCCATAGCTGTATACAACTCGAAATTTGTTTTGTTTACTCAACCAACAGAACTCACGTACCTCGTGGGCCATTGTCTCGCTTGCCGGGCCACGGGCGACAGCCGTCAACCTCGCCATATAAGCCTCGCCCCTCGCCTCTACTCGATTTAAAAATCATCTTCCGTGTTAATCCGCGCCAATGGATTTAAGTGACAGCATCACGACAATGAAATTGTCCGTGTCCCGCGGTGGCTGCTCTTGCCGTTCCATTATCACAGTGATAACTTTGGTGGACCTTGGCAATAGCAAGCCGGCTTTGTTGAAACCATCTGGGCATTCGCACCCTTGCAGTGGTTTTACGCAGCGTCTGCAGTGATAGCATATTTTCCAGTACCTATCTGGGCAACTCGGTACAACCCGGAAGACAGCACGATAGTCTGTTTTGTTGGTTAGGCTCAGTTGGCATGGGATGCGCTTGTTTGGCTCGAAGGGGAAGCGGAGCTCCAGGGGGTGGACGCCCAGCAGCTTGGTAGTCCCAGAGGACGCGGGGCTTATCTGCAAGCAACAAGAACTCGCACAAGGTTAAAATGGCGGGTGGGTTATCAGCCTATCATTGCCTAGGACAAGCCAAGTTTCTTCAGGACTATCGTGGTGATTATCCCAAATTTGCATATATGAATTACGGAAAAGCTAAGCTATGATTACTTAGGGCACTTCCAACAGCCTAATTTGCTTCTATACCATGCCAGCTTTTTGGTGAGGTGGAAGAGATAAGCTACTTGATAAGTATCAAGCCTTTTAGGAAACCAAGATTTTCGTAGTAGCTAGTTTATGCATTGGAAGCTTGTTACTAATTTTGTGGGCCCATCTCTCTCCCTACCACATCATTCATTGAGGAGCTTATTACTAATTAATATAGTGTGGGCCCTCTAGTAACAAGCTTTATTATCAAACCATTGGGATGGTTGCTTCTGAAATCCCACCTAACGACTCTCTCCTCTAGTATCACGGTTTAGTATCAAACCTACATGAGTGTAATTTAGTTTTGTTGTCAAAGTAGTCTTACTTTGGTTGTGATTGGTCTAGTGCCAGTTTATAAATGTGAAAAAGCCTTAGAGCCTGTACAATACAGGCGTTTAGAGATATGCTTAGCAATGAAAAATTGATTTTTCTTGCCACATAGGATAGATAAGGTGTTTATTTTGAAGCATCGATGCTTAAATAAGCATCGGTGCTTAGTAGGTGATTATGTGTATAACTATATCTATTAATAGATAATATAGCATCTAAGCACCCATGGAAGAGATGCTTGCATTAGAGGAAATAATTTTTGCATGGTACTTGATGATGTGGCTATATTCTCTCTCTTTAAGTATTCATATATAAGCATCTTGTATTGTACATACTCTTACAACACGAGCTATGGAAAAAGGTCACAAGGCACTACAACACCCTATGAAATGGAGTTCAGTTCTTTCCTAACAGTTTTGTTCCCATTGATTGTGCAACAAGATATAGCAAAACTCATGGTACTAGTATACTATTAATGCAATATCCATGCATCCCCTGGTGTGTTTAGAGGAAACTCACCTCAGTGCTTGTCTGTCCTGGTCTCTTAGGCGCACCGATTAGCAGCAGCTTTTCTATCTGTCGATAATACCGGTTCAATATACCCGTCGCTGACGGTAATATCGGTTCAACATACCTCAGTTGTTCTTCTTCTTCTTCTTCTTCTTCTTCTTCTTCCTCCTCCTGTCATACCGTTATTTAATGAATACTCCTGTTCTTATCAATAAATGAGATCCATCCCACAACCTCTCTCTTTCGCAACATATTTAAGAGAGGAACTACTATAGTGTGAGAATGAATGAAGGGCACTAAATTCATTTTCTCACTCCTTAATCCGTGTGTCTAAGCTAAAACGGCTTATAGTTCATCAAATTTGTTTTTGATGTGATATATATTTAGATATATGCAATTAATATTCATTTGTATGTTTTAATATTCAGGTATGTTTGGTTAGAAGATGGAATACCATTGTAAGGATTCTTGCTGTTCAGTGGAATCCAACTATAGGAGCACCTGGAAAGGGGAGCTCTTCCCTCTTACCGCCTAACATTGGTTTTAAAGGAGAAGTCGTTGGTTACCCGATTCACCGGGGGAAACACAAGGAATTTCAAAATTTGAAGTACAGAATAAAAATAACCGTGTTTGTAAATAGCTTGCAACCTTCCTGTGCTATCTATCTATCTATCTATCTATCTATCTATCTATCTATCTATCTATCTATACTAATTAGTCACTGAAGAAACTCCCATGTTAATAGAAAGATTTAATTATCTATCTAGTGGAACGGAATCATAACAGTTAGGTATAATCCAAAGTCAAGACATGAGTCCAGCCTTTGACCCATAAAAAAGATAAAAAAGGGAAACTAATCTATTCCATTTGGACAGTACAAAATTCCTCCTCCCGTAATTAATCTATTTTGTTTCCGTTCTTTTCCTCCTTTCGTCCTTCCTATATTTTCCGCTTTGAACAAAACCTATGCCATCTCTGCTTTGCTTTGTTGCAACTAGAGTTCGAAGAGACAGATGAGGTCATGAGGAGACACCCTACGGCCACCAATGAGTCCAGTCAAGAATGGCCTCTGGTCGCCAACTGCTGGAGTCCAGATGCTGCCATTGGTCTCGGGCCCTCGCACCTTACTCCGCGGTCCGCCTCAAGTCAACTATGATGTTGCACCAATACAGAGGACAAAGTAGCCGGTGTGGAAGGAGAAGCACTCTGGTGGAGCTAGAAGTGGCCCTTGTCGTCTCACTAATGGATCTCAGCCACGGGAGGGCAACATAGAACGGGAGAGCCCAGCAGATCATGCCCGATGAAGAGTTTGATTATGGCGATGGTGACAAACAAAAGCAGTGGGCGACACCAGCGATCTCGGAGAAGGGACTTGTGCAATGGAAGGGGAAGACAGCCGAAAGCAAATGAATGGAATCAAAGAAATGTAACGAGCAGGTGAAGACAGTAGCAGCTAGCGGCGTAGGAAGCCTGGGGTGTTAGCGCTGAAAACTGATGGAGGCAGAAGCTTCCAGGTAGAACCAATGGCTTTTGCCGCAGCAATGTCAGAGATGGCTCGAACAGCGTCCACAATGAGGAGCCAAGAAGTAGTAGATTGTTACAAATGGAGTATGTCGTCCGATCGGAGAGAAGAAACAGGTTGGATCAAACGAGCAAGTCAACAGAGGAAGCAATGAGAAGCATCAAATAGTAGCAGAGAAACCAAAAGGAAGCACTACATGTATAGTTTCATCTTTGTATTTGTACTACTGTACGCGGTCGCAGGATGAATGTTCGTTGTCAGAGATTAATAGGCGAATAAAGGTGAGATACATTCATGTATTGTTGATCATTCATCTAGGGTGTTATAATGCTTCTCTTCTTTCCCATTTGTTCTTTATTATGCCTTTTCCCCTTTTTTATTTGCCATTTATTTCGTGCAGACGATGCCATCGATCTCGCATGACACCGCAAGTGCTGCTCCTGTAGTCTGGCTTTAACAGTTTATATTAAAAAAAAATACCTCACCATGTACGAATTTCAGATATATAAAATTCAGAATAAAAATTTCATAAATACATCAAACATATTCAAATCGAAAAAATATGTCTCCAAACAACGTACATAGAACTGGAGATATAAATTCAGAAATAGAACTGGAGATTACAAAAAAATTTAAATAGCTAAATTCCGAATGAAACTTAAATGAAAATTGGCAATTGTATGTGTATGTAAATTCCAAACTAATACTGGAAAAAACTCCATGTCATACACAATTAAAAAAAAGCAAATTAGGAATAAAATCTAAAGAAAAATGACAATCTGAACTTTATACGAATTCCAAAATATTAAATTTCATAGTAAGAAAAAATAAAAATTATAAATTTGGTTTTTATTCAGAATTAAAATTCCAAAATACGCAAATTTATAATAAAAATGGCAATCTGAACTTTATACAAATTCCAAAATATTAAATTCACAGTAAGAAAAAATAAAAATTATAAATTTGGTTTTTATTCAGAATTAATGTGGACCTGCATTATAACGAGTTAGGCTAAAAGAAAGAGTCAATATAAAGTACAATAAAAATAGCTGAAATTCTTAGCAAAATACAAAGAAAAATAAACAATTTGATTTACATATGAACTTCAAAGTAAAACCCCTAAATAGCTGAACTTTGGAATAAAAATCAGTAGTATGATTTGTATATGAATTCTAACCTAAAAATAGAATTGATAATAATAATAAAAGAAAAATAGTCATTAATAATGTGGCTGCACATAAACGGGGATAAAGTTGGGATGGAGGGTTTGTCTTAGTTGAATGTTATCTTTCCTTTTTTTTTTGCAACAGTAAAAGAAAAGGGTATTCACCTGAGCTCCTAGTTTGTCCAGTTCGTCGAAAATATCCTTTATAGTTGGCCTTTTATCTCTGTCTTCCTCCACACATGTTAGTGCTATTTCAACGCATGCCTTCATTCGTCGGATGTCTATTTGGTGTGATGAATACCTCGACGTTCCCTGCAGCCTTTGTCTCCAGTTATCAATTACCTGCAAAATTGAAACATAAAGTTAGAAAGATGGTATATGCGTGCCAAAAAGGTAAGACATATAACATAATATTTGTGAAAAGGACATCTGTTCACGACATAGACAATAAATTTTCTTACAAACTCAATGAACTGTTGGGGAGGCATTCCATAACAACATCTGGAGTATCCCATATTTCCGGCCATTATTTTTATAATTAGAACACCCAAACTGAACACGTCAAACTTATTTGAGATATAGCCATTGTCTATGTATTCTGGTGGCATGTACCCACTGTATGATATCATAAGCATCAAAGATACGGTTAGTGCGTTACAAACGCAGCTTATTATTTTTAAAAATAATTATCAGAACAAATGGCCTACACATGAGCCATCAACTTACCGTGTTCCTTTGATTATGACAGTCCTATAGGTTTGTGTTGTAGTAAGGAGTCTTGACAAACCAAGATCTGCAATTTTGGGCGTCATGTTCTCATCCAGTAATATGTTGCTAGGCTTTATGTCCAGATGATAAATAGGGTTTTCCAGCGCACTGTGAAGGTGATTTAAACCCGCACAGGTCCCTCTAATTATTTTGTAACACGTGGCCCAGTCAAGCCCACAGGATTCATCTGCAGGAGGAGAAAAACAGGGCCTACTCCTGAGACATATAAATCTACCGAATCGTTTTTCTAAGCATGCTAAATAATATAGCCGAATTGATGTGGAGCACCATCGTACCTCTAATATGCTTTTCAAGGCTTCCACCCTGCATATATTCGAAGCAGAGAACTCGCTCTGTTTCTTCAGCACGTTTTAGTTGTCCCTTGTGCTCAACGTATTTATATCGTGATTCGTAGCAATAGCCGACTAACCGTACAATATTTTGATGTTGGACATTGTTGAGGTTACGAAATTCATTGTCAAATTCCCTGTCATCAAGTACTTGAAAGGGACGAAGCCTCTTCACAGCAATCTCTTCCCCATTATGCACCGCCTGTTAAAATCACTTGTTAATACACAACACGGGTTTGTAGTTAGCGGTGGTATATATCATTTGAAAACTACAGAAAATATAATTATTGATCATACCCTGTAAACATCCGCATACCCCCCGTGACCAACTTTTTGCGCCTCAGAAAAACCATTTGTAATAGTTTCTAGCAAATGGAATGGAAGATCCATGCTGTTATGCATCTCCTGTTATACCAGGCCTGGCCTTCGATGCTCTCCTCCCTAATAACAGAAAAATCTTTCACGTAAGACTAGAGAATAAGTTTAATAATTCATCTAGTCACAAATACATATTTTTAGGATACGTATAGTCAAACTTTTAAAATTTTGATTATCGATATCTTTTTAAATATTTATATTTGATATATGAAAATCATATATACATATTTGCATCAAAAGCAATTTTGTAATATCATAATTTAATTTGGTTTTATAAATGCATTTCAATTAAAATTAGTGGTCAAGGTGGCATTTTGTGGATTGCGTCAATGTCTAAAATAGCATGTTTTTCGGTGAAATTAGTGCTACCATTTGAACTATAAAAAAAATATTATTAGGCTCTGTTTGGTTTGTGTCAACATTTTGCTACAAGCAAACTTTTGAGTGCCATACCCTTTGTGCTGCTCTTTGTTTCTAAAAAATGTATGTCAGAAAATTTGTGGCAAGCTGATCCACAGGTCAGCCGTCAGCATCACCATTAAACGCTGGAAAGTGTCGTTTAACATTGCACACAGTATGTACTCAAGGTAATGTGACGAGAAAACCAAAGTGCTCTTGCATTATATACCTTTCCATATGCACCACTACCAAGTATTCGCTCCACAGAGAAACCATTTGTAATTTCTTCATAATTGGAAATTTATATCCTTGAGCTCTGTAGTTGTGTACTCTAACTTGTTATCAATGCTTTTCCTTTTAGTTGTAATATTTTAAAATTACCTCTCATAAGAATCTGTGCGCAAATAATAAAAAAGAGATGCATGAAAAGAGGATGTATAGAATTCTTACAGGAGAGGTTAGTTTTTTGAAACAAGTGGTACAGAGTTGAAAATTAAGGGTGTGTTTGGTTGAGTTGTGGCTTCAAAAGTTCTTGTGAGTGTGAATGTGGAAAAGCTCTTGTAGGTTGTGGGATGTGGAAAAGGCTGTAAGTGTTTGGTTCAAACAAGTATAAAACTTACCTCCTATCTCTATTTTCCTTGAAACAACTGTGAAACAGCTCTCTATTTTCACCATTTCAAAAAGCAGAAAGCCAAAAGCCAAAAGTAGGGTCCAAGGTGCTTTCAAATCAGTACTACCCAAAAGTAGTGTTTCAAAAGCGACTTGATTTCCACCTCTTTGATTGGCTTTTAACTTTTTAGAAGTAAAAGTAGCTCCTAAAAACTCAACCAAAGGCACCCTAAGCCGTTCTTGTGCCGTGTTAGAAGGGAATTATGGAGGAAGAGGGGACCCAAAAATCAGGAAAAAAACCCATAGCTTTTCCGTTCCTCCCGCGCTGTTCGCCATCGGTTGCTGCGCGCCGTCAAACCGCGTCTTTTCGCTCTGCGTCGCTTTCCATCGCCGATGCATGAATCTGCGCAACCTCCACGCGCCTCCTTCCGGTATTGATTCGTCGCACGCGCGTAAGGCGCAACCTACCAGTGCATCCGTGGCCTTGTAGCAAGCTACACGCTCGCCACGTGCCAGAGCGCGCGTTCACGCGTCCCGTGCGTTGCCGAGAGCAGCACGCCGTCAGCCGTCCGCTCGCCACGTGCTGTGCCCGGCAAGTGCGCACGCCAGGAGCGTTGCCACTTGCCACGTCCACGCGCTGGTGCAGACTCGTCTCAGCCGGCTGTCGGGTGAATTGCAGAGCGCCATCCAGTAGAGAGATCAAAGGAGAAAAAGAAGGGCTACGGTAGAAGAAGAGAAGGGAAAAGCGAGAAATAGGTCGTGGTTTTGTTGTTTATCGTTTGGGTTAAAATTTGCATATCTCCTCTTTGTTTTATTTACTTAATTAGAGATTTGATTCCAAATTAGAGCGAGAGGTAGCAACTATTCATCAGGAGATCGACTAGTAGATCAGTTTAACCTGTGGTAATTTCTATTGTTATTTTGGGTGTCATATGGGTATAATTTGATAATATCATCTGCTAGATAGATGTAAAGGATTCTGATAGCTTTCTGTAGAATTTTTATTCATATCGATTAGATGAGTAGATTTTGAGTTATGAATTTTGTAAGCTTGCTGTTTGGTAAATTGTTATCTGTTGGTAACATGTATTAATCTGTAGATTAAAATAGAAGATGAAATAAGTTGGGGATTTGGTCTACATTAAAAATGTTGGTAACTTCTTAAGGATCTCAGAAAATCCAAAAACATGATTTTTATACTAGTAGAATAGAAGTTATGAATTTTGGGAGACTGTTGTCTAGAACCGGGTTGTTCTGGACGTGATCATGGAAAATTATTAATTTGACCGATTTAATGGCAAAATTAAATTTTGGGCACAACTAGAAAGTGATAGATGATTTTCTTTAGTTTCTGAAAATATCATGGTTCAATATTTTTGCATGTGTAGATTAAAAGATATGAAATTATTAATTCTGTTGTCCAAAGGGTGAGAGATCTATCTTCTGGGTTAAAAACGGGGGTATAGATGATTTAATTTATGCATGTGATCAGCTAATAGGTTATAGAAAATTTTGTGTAGATTCTAGAACTGGTATGCTTTTCTATAATAGGATTTGTCAGTTAAAAGTTATGATAATTTTAGTACTGGGACGATAGGGGGTGACTGTCTGATAAAGAGAGAAACATTTGGGGAGTATGTAGGAGCGTTGTCGATTTAGTGTTGTATTGTATTATGGTAGTTTGTATTGAGTTTTGGTGTTTACTATAGGAGAAGTAGCTTCATGTTTGGTGTTATATTCTAATCAATCCGGTCATCGTGACTAGAGAAGCAAGTGCATAGTAAAATGATAGTTAATAGTTAATAATTGTTTATTTAATTATGTCATGCAATATTTGATTATCTTTTGTTTGGTATGATATTAATCTGATGATAAATGTGATATGTGGTAAATGATAAAATATTATACTCATGATAAGACATATACATATGAGCTAGGGCAATGAGAAAGTCAATAGCTATGAGTAAAGCTATTTGACCATTCCATAGTGCTCTTGAGTAAGATCTACAGAGGTAGACACCTCTACGGGATGAAGGAAAAGTCCTATTCCGATAGACACCTCCATGAAATAGAGAAAAAGATCTACTTCGGTAGGCACTTCCACGGGATGGAGGTAGAGAGCGAAAATCAACAGGTGTTCCCTCCGCTGTTATCAGAAAGAGATAAGGGTAGGTAGTTGGGAAAGTCACTGTCATACCAATAAATAAGAGATGGGTGGAGGGTTCCCAAGGCAAAAAAGAGGCAGGTACGGAACTTTCTACATATGGATAGTATATAAGGAAAAATAAAGACTTCACTTATGTAATAGACCGTATAATTCGTATTAACCATTATCCTGTCTAAAGACGGACATAATAAGTAACTTTATCAAGGTTATTATACTCTCCACGTAGGTAAGTATTAGGAACCCTGAACTGGTACATAGGCTAGAAGTGGAGGATACGGGCCGTAGGAACCCATAATAGGTATAGAGGATACAAGTGGGGGCACAGAGACGATATATTATACAATGGAGTGTTGGGTGAGAGTTAGACTGCCCCAACCAACAACTATGTCGAGGTTAGTGGGCGTCAGGTAAGGGTGAGAAACCGCCTCGGGCCACCAGTTAAGAGTAGTTGTGTGGAGATATAATATACTGAGATAGCAGTAAAAGTTCTATGCTCTAATTTGAGCATCGCATGTAAGGAAATACGAAGATCCACTCGCTACAAGAATCAGATTGACTATAGGTAAAGTAATACAAGCCTGTGCAATGGTATATAAATCATGAATTCATGTTTGTCTCCTAGATGAAGGCTATGGAACCGATGGAGGTTTTATCCACTATATGAGTGCTTAGTAGATTTCCAAATTAATAATCCAAAATTTTTTCACAATCTAAAAACCTTTATTTTCTATAAGTCATGAAAATGAGAAAGAGAAAGGGAATGAGAATGAGAATGAAAATAAAAATGAGAAAGAGTAAGAGAAAGAGAATAAGACAGGAAATGAAAATGAGGATGAGAATCGGAATGGATGTTCCAGAAAATGTTAGATTAGGAGCATACCGTGCATTTTGTTAAATAAGCTTGCTGAGTACTTTTGTATTCACCATTGTTATTAACCCTCCTTGTTAGAGTTGAGTTAAGACGATGAGATACATGGTTAAGCCGAGGTCTATGCGGAGGTCCACTTTACCAAAGGAAGTAAAATTGGTTTGGGGTATGACGTGTACAAGACAGAAACCCGTATGAAGGTTGCGAGGAGTAGAAGGTGGCTGGGAGCTGTTTATGTGAAATCGAATATATTAGTGGGTAGCTATCTACTCATCTCTGCCTTTGTATAATTATTAGTGGCATCACTTCCTTTCCAATTATTGTAATATTTAGGCCGAATTAGTTAAGCCCTGTTTCAGACTGTAGCCCTATGTGGCAATGGTATTGTAATAAGATTATACTGTCTCTAGTTATTATTTTGTTACAATACTCTAATGGGCTTATTATTTGTTAGAGCTATGTTTTATAGGCTAAACAAATAATAATATGTTAACTAGTGTTTTTATCCCAAGGTAAAAATATGGGTTGTCACAGCACCTTAGGAGTAATGTTGCTATTTGAGGTTGATGGCTTAGACAACTCAAAAATAATAATAGGAATGTAGTGCTTCCTTATTCATGTATCTTTTGTTTTCTTCCTACTGTACATAATTAGATATTGCGTCATGCATGGATCAGTAAATTGCAGTGTCACAACAGTGCTCTTACATTTTCACAAATGGCACGCAATAAATTACTGATTAGTGACTCCTGAAATTGTTGTGCCCTTTGTTCTAGTTTTTTTTTTTTTTGTGTATCTCAGGATTTGCTTTATGCACTATATCGCACAGTTTGGAACAAGTGCAAAAATTAATGTGATGAAATTTGCAATTATTTCATTTTCTCATTGACTCATTTGTTGTTATTTAAATGTCAGTCTTTTTAGTATACATACAGTACTCATTTTTTTTTCATCACTAATATATCGATTTACTTTCCATACATTGCTCTATCAGGAAAAATGCGCCATCACTAATCAAGATGCAGCTGAGTAGCCCCATGGTAAAAATAGGTGAACTCCAGTTTCACTCCTATTTTTCACTGGGTCAGCAATGCATGCTTGTGTTATCTTTCATGGAATGTCTTAGACATTTCAGTCAATCGCCTCCACTGTGCCTCGGTAAAATACTGTAATAATTCTCTTTTCATGTTTTGCTAAGATTGTTCCGTTGGTTCAGTTATTGCTTAGCTAAGACAGTTTCCCCTAAAACTATGGGTGTCTTCTTACCAATATTGACTTAATGGGAAACATTTATGGTTCATCGGGTTGTTGTGTCTCAATGCCTTTCTACTGTTATACTCACACATGTAATTGCCTGTATCGAAGTTCATGTCAGGCTGCATAGTAGTCAAGAATTTCTGAATTATGTATTTCGTACTATATGCAAAAGTAAATGCCTAGATCACAATGTGAAAAATGCATTTCCAACTATGCTGTTTTTATGTGCACATAGAAAAGATAGATATTCAGTACAGTTCCATTTACTTGATGCATGAAAGAAAAATGCTATTGAGCATAAAGTTTATGGTTTCGTTGCAACGTCACGGGTAGTCTACTAGTTTAAACGGAAAAAGACAATAGCTAAAAGGATATGCACATAAATCACTCAAGGATTTTTTTTTCTCTTCTGACAAAAGATACAAGGATTATTAGTACATAGACCATGATTATTTTTCATTGGCGATCCTTGTTTATATTTGCAAGTAATTCATCAGCAATGTAAATAGGCATAAACGTTACAAAAAAGAATTATTCGGGATTTAATTAAGCAGATAGTTCTGAGAGCAATTGCATTACTACTAACCGAGAGAAGCTTGCAGCTCAGGCTTCAAGGGAACATGCTAATTATCCTAGGTCCCGGAAAGGATGATGAAACGCCGTGAAACAACGATTAAGGGAAGGGCGAGAGGGAAGTCTTTAGCTCCTTGACGGGAGATGAATATGTTAGACCATGTAGATGATCGTAAATAAAGAGATGATAAATAATTGATATTTGGTTTGCTTTGGATTTTGTGTTTATGAAAAACTTGGTCGTTTGCAGTGGAAGACCTTGTCTTTGAGTAGTTCTACACAGTACGAGTGATTTTAGACCACAGACTTTAGTCTACGACCATGGCATGCTACGATCATGGCAGCTTACGACCACGTTCAGCGTACGACCACAGTAGCTTTCGACCACGGTAGCTTACGAACACATTCAGCTTTCGACCACGTCAGGCTTCGACCATGGCAGTACGACTTCAACCTTTTGACCACAGCAGTATGACTTCGATCTTACGACCATGGCATGACGACTTTGACCTTTCAACCACGGCAGTACAACTTCGATCTTATGACCCCGACAGGTATCGTAGCTACAGTACTCTTTCATGGTCATAGCTACAGTACTCGATAGTCGTAGATTTTATTGGCCATACTTCATAGTCGAAGGTTTTACTGGTCGATAGTTGAGGACTTTGTGGACTACTTTCATGATTGTAGTTTTGGCAGCCTTGTTGATACTCATAGACTTCATAGTCTGCTGTTCTGTCTTCGGTAGTCGGAGGCTTAGCGATCGGTTGCCGAAGGCTTCATGATCGGTACTTGTAGACTTTCATGGTCAGTACAAATGCTTCTCTGTTGTGATCTTGAGTGCGTCGAGTACTCGTGTTGGGCCGATGGTTGGTGGTCGGTGTGTGGTGGTCGATGATGAATGGTTGTTGCTACAATACCGGTGGGTACTCGAGGATTGGGGTACTCATAGTCGGAGGACTCGGTACTCGATAGAAGAGGTTTCACGATCGTGGTAAGCGGTCATGTGTTGAAGTGTGTCTGTACTCGTAGGCTTCGAGTACGTGTTGTGGCTGTGATCGATACTTGGTAGTTGATACTCGATAGTCGGTTAATAGCGGTGCGAGTGGTTTCCGAGTACTTGTGGGTTACGAGTATTCTGAGGTAGCAGTCGTTTGGAGTGGTTTGAGGGTCTGTTCCAGTTAGCGATAGACTCTGAGTGGTCGTAAACGATCAGGGGAATGGTCGTAGGTGGTTTGGTTCTTGTCTTGGGATAGGCAAGGGTGTGTTTTGTTAATGTGAGTTGCCATGAGATGGTTTCTTTGGTCTTTGCATGTGCAGGTGGGCATGGAGGCGGCCAAGGTCGGTGACGAGGAGGACCAAGACTAGGAGGGGGTAATCTAAGGTACAGGCAGTCGGGATGTCATGCGAGGTGGTCAAGCTCATCTTTGGAGCACATGGAGGTCAAAGGTGGATGCTGCATGGAGGCATGGAGACAATCACGGTCGGTGACGAGGAGGACTAGGACTAGGAGGGGTAATATGAGGTCTAGGCAATCAGGTGGTTACGCGAGGTGATCGGGCTCACACGAGCATGCGTGATGGTGCACAATGGAGATATAGGAGGGGATATCCTGGAGGCTTTGTCGTGTATGTCTTATGAAGTTGTGGATGGAGTCCATAACTTATGCGAGTTAGTTAAAACCCATGTTAGGAACAGTTTTGGGTCCCTTAATTTGAGGAATAGATAGAGTTCGTGTCTAGGTGGTTAAGGGCACGATTTTGAGGTGTTTGAGTGGAACACGCTTTGTGCGTTGGCCTATAAAAGTAGGGAGACTGTAGGTTAGCACACGGGGTTTTAGGGCTTTCAAGGAGAAGATTTTTAGGGTGCCGTGAGGTGCTTTGTAGCCAAGATCTTGATGGAGAAATAATAGATCAAATCCTTTCCAAAAAGATTCTTGGCGACTTGTTTTCCTCTCGCTGCGTTCTCTGTTTTGTCTTTAGCTTGTACTCGTTCGGCGGTAGTCGAGCGGCGGGGACGTCGAGCGAGAAGGAGGTTACGACTTCGTGCGTCGTTGTCGTCTGAGCGATCGGAACAAGCCGGTGATAGATTTGAGGTTGTGCTGAGCAATCGGAACAAGCAGGTGGTTGATATGAGATCATGCGGCGATCGAAGCGATTGGCGGCGATCCGAGCACTCGTAGCGGCGATCGGAGCGGCGATCAAAAGCGGCGGTCGTAAGCAGCGATCGTTCGGGATGAGCGGTCGTAGCGAATAGTTGGGCAATAGAGTGTCTAGTCATAACGAGCGTCGACCAGAGCGACAGGGGTCTTCGACCACGTACAAGCAAGCAGCTGCGGTTGTTGTTTTCATCGAGTAATTCATATTGTTTTTCTTTTGGTTCTCTACGTTGTGTTTTGGTTTCAGATAGTAAAAAACAGAAATAATCATTCATCTTCTCTCTGATTGTGTCATTCGATCCTACAGAATGCCATATATGACGTATGAGATGTAGGTCGTGAAAGCAAATTCCACTAAATTATACGGCTGAGATATATAAAATAAGATCACGAGGCTCAGATGTGTGACTAAAAATATCAGGTTCCATCTACCTCCAATCAATGCTTGCCATTAGCTTGCAGATCAGACTCAATTTCTTGGTCAATATGAAAAACAAAATCGCCAGTCATTCTTCCAGCAATGAAAGCGGAGCCAGGAGCGCATGCTCAGGCAGATCTAGTAAGTTGGGATGAATTATAGAGGGATCGAATTGCCACTGGATCTTTCCCTCCTCTTGCGGTTGGAACAAATGTTGCAAACTAAAGGGTTGGTCTATTCGAATTCCAGATGAATTGACAAGATTGCAGTGCTAATTGCGCAAAATTAGCATGAGGGAGAGAACCTATGGCAAGATTTGATATTCGCAGGTGCGTAGGAAAAAACCTGTCCTGTAGCCTCTCCCACTATGCCTATTGATCTTGTCCTCAAATCCCTCACAGATGGACCTTTTGATTTGGTCACTGTCTACACAATTTGTCCCCCAATTAGTTGTATCCCTTTTCCTGTCGGAGGAAATATGCTTACAGTGATGAATATCTGATGCTATACTGGCCGGTATTTTAGCGCACCTCTGGATTGCAACAGAGTGCTTCTGAGTTTGTGTCATGCTAGTCTAGTTTTACCATTTTGCCTACACCAATCCAGTCCCAGCAATCTGACATATAGAATTGAGCATGCAGTGGTACAATAGATCAAGAAACGCTTGGTGCAAAATGTTGAGTGTTAATCCAAAAAGGAAAAGGAAAAAAAATCACAAGTGAGAAGAAACATAGTTAAGAAATACCGAAACAGTGATCTTGGTTAAAACATATAGAAACATGTTCGTTCGAAAACTATCTGATTCCTTTCAGCTCTTGATGCATCTATAGTCAGTACGGTTGTTGTAACCTTGGTAGGCATGTAGCTAACCGGTGCTTCATAGTATTGAGGATTTAAAAGAACCAGATTTCAAATACACATGAATTTCATACAGAATGGATTCAGGGTGCCATTTTTTTTTTGCAAAGATACACACAGAGAGCAAGGTTGTTCAAAGGTCATTACAAAAAGAAGCAGCTTCCGAAAACACTGACCTGGAGAAGACCTGCAGAGATGCTAGCTAGCTGTTCACAGATCCACCAAAGAATGAAGAAGGCAAGAAGAGATGAATGGTTGCTTCTTGAGGACAATGAGAGATGGGGGAGTCTCTCTAAATATAGATGGCCATTGGGGGGAAAGGATGTTGGTAAAGACGAAATGTGACTGGGATACCAATGAGCATATACGGTGCCACTAGGGATTTAGGATCCCTTTGATAATATCGGAGAAAGTGTGAAACAAAGATCATATGCATTCCTATCTTTCTTTCTTTATCTTTATTAATTGGAGACTTCTAGGAGCTTAATCCTACGAGATAAAAGGGCAAAAAATTCCACATTAGTTAAGAGAGAAAAAGAAAAATCTTGAAATTCCTATATTAATCGAAAAAAGAAAACATCTTGCTAGTGTAATATACGGTATAGATTAGATATGGAGATGACCATGTCTTACCAAATTAATCCATGTTTCCACGTTAATCTAGGAGCAAAAAGCTAGAATTTCCACATTAACCATAAAAGAAAATTTTAGAAATTCAAACATTAATCAGAAAAGAAAAACATTTGCCCATCTATTTACTTTTTACAAATATAATCTATAGCTTAGATACAAACATATATTATTATGTCTATTAACGTCGACAGTTTGCATTGAAATTCGGTATGGAGCTGGATTGTTCTTTATATAACTTGCATGTTTGTATGGCATCAAATATATACTAACGGAGATCGATTCCACACATTAATTCTAGGAGAGACAGACAATAGAAATTCCCATATTAATCCACAAGAAGAAAAATAGGTAGGATATCATGCATCCATCTATAACAAGACCAGCCAATACAGATCGACCAGCTTTAATAGCCGATTGATGCGCAAATAGTCTGATCTTTCATGATACCACCTACAAAACCTTGCAAACCAATCTGATATAATTGAAATGCAAAATTAATATCTTCGGCACAATCTGAGAACAAGGTATTCTCAACTTAACATAAGACTCAATCTTCTGTCTTACTGAAAATCATGAAACCCTAATCTCGATCTCTCTTCTCTCTTCATGGCAACCTCTCAACTTATCTCAAGAACACATCTAAACATAGTGTCAAGTGATTTTTCTGTTTTATTTCATAGTCCGAACATAATGTTCCATCCAAGCTTACATGGACTATCCTCGACCTTATATTAGTGCCTCAAAAGGCATGGCCATTGCACACACGCACGCCTAAGGCCGAACACGACTCACATATGCACATAAACCGAAGACCGACTCGGTCTCCACTAAACATTGATAGCACCGGGGTCCCGATCTTTCGATGAGAGTGGTAGATTCGATTGGGGAAGGAGATGGCGTTGGCGACCCGACTACAACCATCCAAGGGCGTTGCGCCTTAGCGATCGATACACCAACTCCGAGATTGTTCGTGACCTTGTCGGCGCACGATCAACCTAACCACGAGGGTTCTTGTTCCTGCAAGCAATCGAAGAACAAGCAAGAACAAGATGAACAGTAACTCAATTGCAAATAATGATGTAAGATTCAATCGAAAACAGAAAAACGGTGGGGTTCGAAGACAAGTATTCGGGCGGTCTAGCCGACACGCGAGTACAAGGCAAAGTAGCAAAAGCTAACTTAGTCTAAACAAAACCCAAACCCTAGAAGAGGTGCGGCTACCTATTTAAGTGACACGGAAGGTAGAGGTCGGCCAAAACACAAGGAAGCCAAATAGGACTCGAATTACAAGGCCCAAGGCCACTTTGACTCGGACTGGAAAAGTGACATGACTTGTTTTGCAGTTTCGGACCGACTCAGATGTAATTTGGAGGTGAGGCTGGATCCATCTGAAAGTAGACTTCAAGAGCTTTCCAACGAGTACTCATGGGCCCCGAGAAACCTTCTGGATCAAAAGTTATGGCCGTTTGAAGTAGACGCTGTCAACAAGGCCGAATCCGAGTCAAACTCGTTAAAAGAACTTGGTTTGCGCTTGACGGTTCCACTTCTATACTTGAGCTCATGTGGTGCTTCCCCATGGTTCCTAAGGACAATTAAATCATCACAAGAATTAAGTAGTATTCCATTCTTTGAAATATTTGTATGCAAACTTAGGAACGCATTCACCTGATGGAAAAGTTGACGTGCTCGCGCTCTAGTCATTGGTCCTTGTATCATAGTTTCAGTTTGATGTGGAGTCGGCATGGTTGTATGCATGGAAAGGATGTCCTCATCATCCTCCCCTTCTTGCATTTGAGTCGTCCGCGACTCAAGCTCATCTTCTTCTCCCAAGTATGGCTTCAAATCTGCAATGTTAAAGGTGGGACTAACCCCAAAATCTGCAGGCAACTCAAGTTTATATGCATTGTCATTAATCTTTTCTAACACTTTGAAAGGACCATCAGCTCTAGGCATCAACTTAGACCTCCTCAATTCAGGAAATCTTTCTTTTCTCAAATGCAACCAAACTAAATCACCCGGTTGAAAAGTTAAATGCCTCCTTCCTTTACTACCAGCAAGTTTATATTTAGCATTCATGCGTTCAATATTTTCTTTGGTTGTCTCATGCGCGCATTTTCAACATCAAGTCAGCACGCTGTTTAGCATCAAAATTTAACTTCTCCGAAGATGGAAGTGGTAGCAAATCAATAGGAGCACGAGGCACAAAGCCATAGACAATCTCAAAAGGGCACAACTTTGTAGTAGAATGCAGCGAACGATTATAAGAAAATTCAATATGAGACAAGCATTCTTCCCACATTTTAATGTTCTTTTTCAAAACAGCCCTAAGCATGGTAGATAAAGTTCTATTCACAACTTCAGTTTACCCATCAGTTTGGGGATGACATGTAGTCGAAAATAACAGCTTAGTCCCCAATTTAGCCCATAAAGTTCTCCAAAAATGGCTAAGGAATTTAGTGTCACGATCGGAAACTATTGTATTTGGCACACCATGCAATCGAACAACTTCACGAAAGAACAAATCAGCAATGTTGGTAGCATCATCACTTTTATGACAAGGTATGAAGTGTGCCATCTTAGAAAATCTATCCACAACAACAAATATGCTATCCCTCCCTTCTTTGTCCTAGGCGGTCCTAAAACAAAGTCCATAGAAATATCTTCCCAAGGCACACTAGGAGCAGGTAGAGGCATATACAAACCGTGAGGATTAAGTCGTGACTTAGCCTTTTGACACGTAGTGCAGCGAGCAACAAACGTTCCACATCACGTCTCATCTTTGGCCAAAAGAAATGACTAGCAAGTATGTCTTCCGTCTTCTTCGCTCGAAAATGCCCCATCAGCCCACCTCCATGCGCTTCAGTAACAACAACAAACGAACGGAGCTAGCTGGAATGCATAGTTTGTTAGCTCTAAACACAAATCCATCATTTAGAACAAATTTATTCCACGTTTTCCCTCTTTGCAATTCAGCAACACGTCTTTAAAATCATCATCATGAACATAATGCTCCTTAATTGTTTCCAATCCAAAAATTTTCAAGTCAAGTTGTGAGAGCATGGTATATCTCCTAGACAATGCATCAGCAATAACATTCTCCTTTCCCTTTTTGTGTTTTATGACATAAGGAAAAGACTCTATGAATTCAACCCACTTTGCATGCCTACGGTTCAATTTTTCTTGACTTCTAATATGCTTTAATGACTCATGATCAGAATGAATGACAAATTTTTTGGGCCATAAATAATGTTGCCATGTCTCTAAAGTTCGAACTAGAGCATATAATTCCTTATCATAAGTAGAATAGTTCAAACTAGGCCCACTCAATTTTTCACTAAAGTATGCCACAGGTTTACCTTCTTGCAACAACACACCACCCAATCCAATTCCACTAGCATCACATTCTAGCTCAAAAGTCTTACTAAAATCTGGAAGTTGGAGTAATGGTGCATGTGTTAACTTATCTTTCAACGTGTTGAAGGCGTCTTCTTGTGCATTCCCCCAAGTAAACGGCACCCCCTTTTTAGTGAGCTCATTCAATGGTGCAGCGATGGTGCTGAAATCCTTCACAAAACGACGATAGAATCCAGCAAGTCCTAGAAAACTTCGCACCTGCGTGACCGTTTTAGGAGTCGGCCAACTCTGTATTGCCTCAACCTTGGCTTGATCAACTTCAATGCCCTGTGGAGTAACAACATAGCCAAGAAAAGAGACTCGATCCGTGCAAAATGTGCACTTCTCAGCGTTACCAAATAAGCGTGCATTACGTAAAGCATCAAAAACAGCACGTAAATAGCAAAGGTGTTCCTCTAGTGATCTGCTATATATCAATATATCATCAAAATAGACCACTACAAATTTACCAATGAAAGCACGCAAAACCTCGTTCATTAATCTCATGAATGTGCTAGGTGCATTCGTTAAACCAAATGGCATCACTAACCACTCATACAAACCGAACTTAGTTTTAAATGCTGTTTTCCATTCATCTCCCAATTTCATGCGAATTTGGTGGTACCCACTACGCAAATCAACTTTAGAGAAGACAATAGAGCCACTTAATTCATCAAGCATATCATCTAACCTAGGAATAGGGTGACGATATCTAATGGTAATGTTATTGATCGCTCTACAGTCCACACACATACGTCATGATCCATCTTTCTTAGGCACTAAAATTACCGGAACAGCACAAGGACTAAGAGACTCACACACATAACCTTTAGCAAGCAATTCTTGAACTTGACGCTGAATCTCCTTAGTTTCTTCCGGATTGGTCATGTATGGCGCACGATTGGGCAAAGATGCCCGGGAATCAAATCAATCGGTGCTCAATCCCTCGACTTGGTGGTAGCCCGGTGGCACGTCCTTTGGAAACACATCCATGTACTCCTGCAAAGATTAGTGACAGCGGGAGGCATGGAAGAAGGTACCTCCTCGAATGAAAATAAAGCTTGTTTGCAAAGTAAGGCATAGCAAACTGAAGTACTAGCATCCAGCTCATTCACATCAGACTTAGTAGCAAGAAAACATGCACCTTTCAATTTAATCTCATTTTTTGTCTCATGAACAGATTTAGAGTTTTTCTTTTTATGTTGCTCAAGTTCGCTTGCAACAATCTGATTTTCACTTCTATTATGCTTCTGATTTCTCTCTCTACTAGCTCTAGCAATCTCATCTTTGAAAATAGCTTCAGGAGACATAGGATGTAACACAATTTTCTTGTCATGATGCACAAAAGAATATTGGTTTGTCTTACCATGATGCAGTGAATCTTTATCATATTGCCACGGTCTACCTAACAGCATAGAGCATGCTTGCATAGGAACAACATCGCATTCTACAACATCATGATAAGAACCAATAGCAAAATTTACTCTCACCATTCGTGTTACCTTCACCTTGCCGCTGTTATTGAACCATTGAATGTAGTAAGGTTGTGGGTGAGGTTTAGTGTTCAACGCAAGCTTCACCATATCGGAGCTCGCCAAGTTGTTGCAGCTCCCTCCATCAATGATCACACGGCATGAGCGTTCCTTCACGACACACTTTGTTTGGAAAAGGATGTGTCGCTGATTTTGCTCCGTCCTCTCCATTTGTGCACTCAACACACGCTGCACAATGAGGCTCTCATAGCGCTCTGCATCTTCAGCACCAATGTGCTCTTCTTCTTGCTCCTTCCCACTACCTGCATGGTCAGCTACAAGCATAGCATATGTATCCTCATCCAAATCACTAGCAGAAGAATACTCACCATCATCTCTTACAATCAAAACGCGCTTGCTTGGGCATTCACTCCGCACATGGCCATACCCTTGCATTGATGACATTGGATATCCTCGTTCGTCCGTAGATGCAACGGATGAAGAGCTCTTTGCATGTGCTTGGGCAGACCCTTTGTTGCCTCGGATGCGAGATGCTGAATTTGATGATGAAAACCATGGCTTGCTGTTGGCGGAAGAAGGTGCAGGAGGTTGGCTTGATGGTGCAGCAGCGCGCGTTGAGACCAAATGTTACCACGTCTGCGAAACGTTAGTCCTAGTGCTCGCTGCGTCCCCGTACTTCTCTTTCAGCTTTACAAGCAAGATGAAATAAGCGAGTGATAGAATTATATTCCTTGTAAGCTAAGATATCCTGAATTTCCGATTCAAACCACCCATAAACCTAGCCATAACGGCTTCCTCGGTTTCCTCTAAGTCACAGCGCAGCATGCACTGTTTGCAATTCTTGAAAATATTCCTCTACGCTTTTACTACCTTGCCTCAATTGTTGCAACTTATGTAACAAATCACGCGCATAATATGAGGAACAAATCTAGCTCGCATGATTCTTTTAATGCATCCCAAGTTTGTAGTATGCTGAAAGGATTTTTCTTACAATATTCACTCCACCAAACAGATGCAAAGTCAGTAAACTCACTAGTAGCAGCCCTAACCCTTTTGTTTTCGGGAAAGCATGACAAGCAAATTTCGATCAACGACCAATTCCCAAGTGATATAAGCATCGGGTTATATTTTCCATCAAAAGGTGGCATAGTGAATTTAATCTTACCAAGCGATTCATCATTCTCACGTACCTCATTCGGCGTGGTTGACGATGACGGTGAGCGTCCTCATCATCATCAATCTCAGTGTCAGCCGCATATTCGTCTCCACCATTTTCGTCTACCCTGCTACCCAAGACACCAATATTGGCACGAGTACGCTGAGTTGGTGCAGCGGGAGATGCACGGCCCCTCTCATCAAGACGTCCCAAAATCTCAGCAAGTGAAGCGTTGACGGTGCCAACGGAAGCCTCCAATGTTGCAAGCGTAGTGTTGGTGTCGATCTGCGCGGCCTCCAATTGGCCAAGGCGTTCGTTGGTGACCCTTACATCCTCATCAAGTCCCTCAGTGTGCAGCTTCATTTGGCACTCAAAGTGTTGTATGATGCCCCTAGTCCGAGGGGAATGTGGCGCTGCCCGCAGGTCCACTGGTTCTCCTGACATTGTTAGAAGACAAGAACAAACCAAGAAGAGAAAAAAAAATAATAATAAAACTACAGGTTGTGCCCTCACAACTACTGAGATGTGGTTAAATCAAGTCGCACACTCTCAACCTGTTCTGTCAAGCTCTTACAAGTTCTTACCACAGCAAGCAGGAGGTGATTGCAGCCGACAAGACAAGACAATATCTCCTGGAAAATGGGTGTATCGCTGCCTCGGTCGCTAGTCCCTGTGTGGTGGTAGCCAAATTTGTGGAGCTATGGGTGGGCTGAGAGTGAACAAAGGATAACTAGAACCACATTAGTCAAAGCAAGTTGAATAATCGCTCAACGACGACACGTGCTGGTCCTAGGCTAGACCGTACTAGAGACGCGAGCCTAGAACACAAGCGAAGACACACCGTGCGAAAGAAACTAGATGGCATTGCACACGGAGTTCGGAGCTCGAAAAGGGTGCCGTCTTCACGGGGACCTTAGAATCACGTGCGAGAAGGGCTCTGTCAATTTTGAGCAAATTCTGAGAAACTTGATTTTCCTCGGTTTGCGGGCCGTTTGAGGCCCTAACGGCGTTTTGGGGTCGAAGTTGCGCGTGTGTGCCTGGTGGCTTACGCGGATCTGAAATCTCTTGATTTTCTAGACTTCTTTTTTTTCGCTCTATCTTCCGATTTCCTTTCCAACAGATCAAGAATCGCCTCAATCGGAGGTCGTATACAAAAGTTAGGTTTTTTCTCTCTCTTCTATTTTTTTCCTTTTTTTTATGCCGCGGCTCTTCTAGATGCGGCTGCCTATTCCTTCTTGTCTCACTTTTTTTTCTCTCTTTTTTTCTCCCTTTTTTTTCACACGCGATGCAGTTGAATCCGAATTCGTATCATACTCCAAGACCAATTAGGGCAAAGTCTCCCTAGCAACCGAGTCCTCCTCCTTTTCTACCCTCCTATGACAGTTCAGATCTCACTGCAACGGTGAGTCCAAAACATGAACAGAACTCGAAACTCTAAAGGAACTAGACACTAAGACCAGCAAAGGACGCGACGATGCAACCGAAGACTCAACAAACAAAGACTATGCAGCAATAGCGTAAGGCTCAAATTGTTTCGGATTTTGGGGAATAGATCGATCTGCTATTTTTTTGGTTTCGGATGTAGGTAAAAATTGCAAAGACTAGATAAGATCTCTCACCGATCAACCTTGAGCTCGATACCAACTAATAGCACTAGGGGTCCCGATCTTTCGAGGAGAGTGGTAGATTCGATTGGGGAAGGAGATGACGTTGACGACCCGACTACAACCATCCAAGGGCGTTGCGCCTTAGCGATCGATACACCAACTCCGAGATTGTTCGTGACCTTGTGGCGCACGATCAACCTAACCACGAGGTTCTTGTTCCTGCAAGCAATCGAAGAACAAGCAAGAACAAGATGAACAACAACTCAATTGCAAATAACGATGTAAGATTCAATCGAAAACAGAAAAAATGGTGGGGTTCCGAAGACAAGTATTCGGGCGGTCTAGCCGACACGCGCGAGTACAAGGCAAAGTAGCAAAAGCTAACTTAGTCTAAACAAAACCCAAACCCTAGAAGAGGGTGCGGCTGCCTATTTAAGGGACACGGAAGGTAGAGGGTCGGCCAAAACACAAGGAAGCCAAATAGGACTCGAATTACAAGGCCCAAGGCCCACTTTGACTCGGACTGGAAAAGTGACGTGACTTGTTTTGTAGTTCCTGACCGACTAAGATAGAATTTGGAGGTGAGGCCAGTCCATCTGAAAGTAGACTTCAAGAGCTTTCCAACGAGTACTCATGGGCCCCGAGAAACCTTCTGGATCAAAAGTTATGGCCATTTGAAGTAGACTCTGTCAACAAGGCCGAATCCGAGTCAAACTCGTGAACAGAACTTGGTTTGCGCTTGACGGTTCCACTTCTATACTTGAGCTCATGTGGTGCTTCCCCATGGTTCCTAAGGACAATTAAATCATCACAAGAATTAATTAGTATTCCATTCTTTGAAACATTTGTATGCAAACTTAGGACGCATTCACCGATGGTAAAGTTGACGTGCTCGCGCTCTAGTCATTGGTCCTTGTATCATAGTTTCAGTTTGATGTGGAGTCGGCATAGTTGTATGCATGGAAAGGATGTCCTCATCAAACATGCACACAACACACATGACTATCTCGGACTCAAGCGAAAAACATTGTTTGCGTTATAAAATGTATGGCAAAAGTAGACAAACAAGAGAGCGGAGACGATGATTTAATGTAGAAAATCCTTGCGAGAAAAATCACGGACGCACGAAGGCAGAACTTACTATACGAGGAGATATTATAATGAAAGCATGCTCTTCCTATGGACTATAGTAGGGTACATATATAAGGCAGAGAAACAAGTCCCATACGAGAGAAAACTGAATTAGAGTTGGTTGCTACGGTTTGACACTACATATGATACAACCTACACAAGGCCTTGCACGCGATCATGGCACGTTTGGCATGAGGCATTGCCGTGTCTTACACGGGCACAGGTACAAATTTGAATTAATGTAACATCCCTAAATTTGCGTTCTGGAAAATTTAAATTTAAATTAATTACTTTAAAGTAATTGGATTTTATTTGGCTTTTGTTTGCTTTTCTGGAATTTTCTGGAGTTTAAAAACCTATTTTTAAAAGTTAAAAAGTAATTTAAAATATGAAAATTAAATACCAATAGTAGCTGGAAATAATTTTATTAAGTCCAAAGTATGTCCAGGAGCTTCTGTGAATTTTTTTGGAATTTTTGGAGGTATTTTCATATTTTTCTGAGGCCTAAATAATTTTCTAGCTTTTTTGAAGATTAAAAACCGAATTCCAAAATTAAAAATCAATTCCCTCCCTCCCGCCGACGCGTGGATGGCCCAGATCCGCCCACGCCGCCGCCTGGCCCATCCCAGCCGCTTCTCTCTCTCTCGCTGCGGCGAGCTGGCGTCGGCCGCCTTCCCCTTCTCCTCGCCCGACACCTGGCCGGCCCGATGTGCGCCACGCCGCCCGCGCAGTCCATCTGTCGCCCTTCCCACTTAAGCGCGCCCGCCGGCCGATCCGCCTACGGACCACGTGGCTGCAATCCGCGCCGCTCGCACCCGCTCCTCTCCTCTCAGCGATCGCGGGTCCCGCCTCTCGGGACCTTCATCTCTGCGGACGCCGACCTCACTCCCGAAGAACCGGCGACCGAATCCTACCGAACTCTATCTCTTTCTTCGATTCGTGCGGGATTTGAACTCCGAGGAGATAAGCTCCTTATCCCTAAAAATTCGGACTCGCGTCGCCTCCGTCGGCTTATCCCGGTTTAAAGGATTGCCGGCCGGCGACATCGGCAAGAATCCCCGCCTCATCCCTCCCGAGCTCTATAAATAGCACCTCGGTCTTCGCCTCCTTCCGCACCACCTCCCGGCGCTCTCCGCCCATCTCTCGAGCCCCGGCGCCGCGCATCCGCGAGCTCCCGTCGCGCCGCGGTAACAAGCGCGGCGAGCAATCGCCGCCGCCTCGGTCACCCCGGAGCCCGCCGACGCCACCCCGAGCTTCCTCATGTCCACGCGATCCTCCCTGACACCTCGGCCGCCCTCACCGTCGCCGGAGCACCGTCACACCGGAAGACCGAACCACACCGTCGCCCTTCCTCGTCGCCGGTCACCCCCGTTCATCCCCGAGCCTCACCGACCCCTCCAACCGGATCCACTCCGCTTCAGGGTTGCAATTCACGCATCGCCCGAAGCCATCCGGCCTTCCCTCGCCGCCGGCGCCCCTGCCTCCGGCCACCTTCCCCGGCCTCCCCTCCGTCAGGTACCTCAAAAGGATTTGCTGCCCTATATGGGTAGGCAAAGCCTCCCCGCCCGTCTGGTTATCAGCGCGATCTCTTCCCTTCCCCCGGCTCCCTCGGCGCGCGTTCGAGCCCCCGGCTCCGCACGCTGAGGTCGAGCCTTTCTTTCATTTTCCATTGCGACAAGTGGGTCCCACCCGTCGTGACGCCGGCTGGCCTGCCGCTGCGCTGGGTCCCACCCGTCTCGTCGACCTCGACAAGTGGGTCCAGATCGATGGGTCCCACTGTCAAGGTGGTCAGCGAGCAGAGGGTCCCACATGTCGGCGACCGCGGAGGGTTTCTTGTTCGATGGGTCCCATCTGTCGGGCTCTCGAATTAAAATAAAAGATTAAAAATTTAATTATTCCAGCGGCCCCACCTGTCAGAAATTTCGTAATTTATGGATTTATTCAAACTGAAAACTTCAAACGAGCATAACTTTCCCATTTTAACTCCAAATTCAGCCATTCAAATTTCTAAATTCATCTAAAATCATGATCTATCCAACTATGGCCTCTATTTGAATTTTGTTTGTATTTATTTTTTTTGTTGCTCTGTCTTTTCGTGCGTAGAATCCAACGTTGTCGAAGACCTCTCCCCTCCTCAGCAGGAAGACTCCGAGAACGTGCAAGAAGGCAAGTCTGCTTTGATCATCTTGAACCAATGATTTTGAAATGTTTTAATTATTTTAAATTATGTGCATTGCTATTTACATACAACATTAGTTCAAATCGTAAGGTATTAGTTAATCCAACTTTGTTATGCCCTCAATTGAATTGGATGCCATGTACCCTTGTAACCTAGAATTTCCTTTGTCTCGATAATGAGAATATCATAATTATTTGTGAATATTAGAATGGTAGTATAATGCTTAGTCATGCTATGTAAAACCCTTGAAATCTTGAAAATGGGAAATTATGAATTATTGTGGTAACTTTGTGTTTAAAGTCTAGTGGTGATTGGAGTTGCCACTGTCCTTTTAAAAATAAAATAAAATGCGGAATTTGGTTTAGATTAGGGTGGAAGGTTGGTTTGGTTTGGTGCAGTTAGCACGAGATCTTGAAAAGTGAATGTTCCACCCTAATCCATTAAGGACCGACGCTTGTGTTTGTCCGGTCGAGCATTAACAGTGCAACCACAAGTCTATATGGGTGCGACTTAGTGACTAACTTATGATAGTCTAGTTTAGGTGCCACCGGTGGAAAGTAGGTGCCGAGGATGGGTGGTTATTCACAATGAGGACAGGGATTTCTTGTACTCATATGGCGCAAGAGGGGCTTGGTTCGGGCGGTTAGCCTACTGCGGTGAAACCTCAGCGGGTGGTATCTAGCTAGATTAGAGTAAGGTAAAGGCTTTGTGATATTTTATCCGGGTCTCATGCCAAAGGAAGCGTGTTGACTTTTAGGATAAACTATCTCTTGTGGTTAAGTTGTACAACCTCTGCGAGTGTAAAACTATTCGAATAGCCGTGCCCACGGTCAAGGGCGAGCAAGGAATGCATTCACATGGTAGCTTTCTGGTTTTGGTTTTAAAATTAAAAGTTTGTATTCGAGAGTGGAGGAACTCTTGGAAGGGAATCCGCGATTGGAGCGAGAGGGTGGATGTAACCCTGATATTAAACTTTGTTGGTTAGCTAGTGTTGGTGGTTGGAACCTTCACTATGCAGTGCTTATTAGTTTCAGATAAAACAATTAATTGGTTAAAATGATGCCTTCGAAATTACTTAATGTTATAAAACCTTGCTTTGTGCAAAAGAACCATATAGCCTTCCTTTGTTAAGCCTTGCATCTATTGCATTTTTCCCAAGACTTGCGGAGTACTTTATGTACTCACATGCTGCACTTAAAAATAAATCTCAGAAGATTGCGAAGCTCAAGAAGGTGACTACACTCTTTGCTGCCGCTGCTGTTTGTGATGGATTCTTCCCGGAGAACTAGGTCGCGCTTCGATCAATCGCACGTGGCATATTGATGGGTCTTCATCGAGTTTATCTTTGCTTCGCTTTATTTCATGTGTGCGAGGTTTTGAAACCTCAATTGTAATAATGAGACCTTTCGGTCGGTACCTTCAATTATTGTAATAACACAATGCTGGTGATGTATTCATTTACATTTAGCTGTGTGCACTAGCTTTGATGCGGGACTAGTGCGATAAAACACGAGAGGGTCCGGGTTCGGAAATCCGGGGTCCCGATAGATGTGGTATCAGAGCCAATTTGACTGTAGGACGTGACCTAGATTAGGAATGGCAAACCATAAGGACTTATGTTTATAAAAAGAATATATTAAAAATATATAAGCCTCTCTGCTTCTACTCTCTTCTTACTTAGTATTCCGTTCTTGTCTTTGAAATTCTATTGTTAAAACCATTTTACTAATCGTCTCTTTTATTTCAACTTTGTAGATGGCAGTTCATCCTCCAGCTGCCCGTGGGACTTCTACTCTCATGGTGAGGATCTGGAGCATTTGCTAGCCTTCTTTGTCAGCTCATGCAGTGTCTAGAGTACCGTCAGCTGCCTATCTTCAGAGGGCCGAAGACGCGGATCCTGGATCGAGATTCTTGGTCGATGGAGGTATTCTGTATGCACGGGAAGGGGAATTCAACTCCACACCTACCCCATCCAGCATCCTCGGTCCCCTTGTTTTGATCTTTGTCGAGATGCGCACGCCTTGCCATTGATGAATTGTGCCACCTGCACAAGGATGATGTGCACCAGTCCCCTTTTTGCTTCTTCATCAACCCTCAAGCAGGACAGAGGTATCCAGATTCCTTTGACATTCCAGCTGACGATCCTCGACCGTCGCACCAGGTGCAGCTCACGCAGGCGATGGCAGTCACCTATGCTAGAGCTTTGGAGGAGATTGGACAGCTACGGATGCTTCTCACTTCCAGCTATCAGCATTCCGACACCCTTCGCGCACAGCTTCTCCATAGCCAGGCCACAGAGTTCGAGCTGGGACGTCTCAGAGTTGCAGCCGACTATACGCATCTTCACCTGTACCAGCCGCCGCTCCCGCCAACCAGGCGCCAGCACGACTTTCGGGACTCCGCACCAGGCTCACAACACGCAAGAAGGTGCGACGCCCCAGTCCGCCACCCATCATCATCCTCAAGAAGCGCAAATCTTCTCGCTCGTGTTCGACTGCCTCCTGTCGTAACCGTCCCCGTGCCTCGGCCGCTTGTGATTGTTCATGGTATCACGTGAATGAGCGCGAGGAACGGAGGAAGAACGGAGGAGGGGCCGAAGAAGATCCCAGGAGGATCGGAGGCGCATCATAGTAGAGGATGAGTAGTTAGTTGAGTCGGTAGTACCCAAATAAATGTCCACGTTCTTAGAACGCTTTATTAAATTTTGGTGTGCTAGATGGGTGTACCAAGCCTATGTGCACTTGTGGTACAGCCATTCTGAAACTATCTTGATTTTAATAATAGTTTTCCTAAGTGGTTCTTGGTTTCTTCTTGTGTGTTGGTTGGGATGTTATTTAGTTCCCTAACCTCTTATCTATGCTAGTTCTCTCTTACCTTTGCTAACCACGAAACCCCTTGGATGGTGAACACAAGGAGCAACCCAGCAATGCCGTGGCGCCAACAATCAGCCGAAAACAACATTCCACCACCTCTGCTCAAGCCCCCAGTTTGGAGCAGATGATGGCCATGCAACTACAATTGCTCCAAGCCTTAGCTCAGAATCAAGTGCAGCAAGCCCCGCAGGCACCCAACCAGGCACCACAGTCTAAGTTGGGAGAATTCATGAGGACAAGGCCTCCCACTTTTGCTGGTTCAGTGGATCCCCTGGAGGCGATGATTGGATAAAGGATGCGGAAAGGAAGTTGATCTTAGCTCGGTCTGATGACAACGAAAAGGTGTTGTATCTGCCCACCAGCTCAAAGGATTGCTGCTAATTGGTGGGAAAATCACCGCGCCGCTCATCAAAATGCGCAAACCATCAATTGGGATGAGTTCGTTGAGGCTTTCCGGACTGCACATATTCCTACGGGAATAATGGAGATGAAGAAAAGGGAATTCTACCAACTGCAGCAAGGAAACCTCAGTGTTTCCGAGTACCTAAACAAGTTCACCCAACTGTCCAGGTACGCATCTGAACAAGTCACCTCAGAGGCAACAAAGATTTGGAGGTTCACGCAGGGACATGACCCCAACCTCAAGGTGCAGCTGGTGTCTAATGATTACCCGACCTTCCAGCACCTAGTGAACAAGGCTTTTGTACAGGAAGATGCTCAACGTCAACTGTATGAAACTAGGAAGAGGAAGTTTCAAGCTCAGCAAGGAGCAAGCAGCTCACGATTTCGCCCCAACACACCTCATTTTCACAAACCCTCAGAATCAAGCGTGCCAAGGACTCCATTTTCCGGACCTCGCCCAAATCCACAAGTTCCCCGGACAGGCAATGGTAGCCAACCCCAGCAGACAGCAGCAGGAGTGCAGTGTTTCAACTGCAAGAACATGGGGCACTATGCGGCAAGAATCCCTAGAAGCGCCAACAGTGACCCGATTCGTTTCAATTTGGGGACTACGCCGGACGAGCTCCAACTACAGGCCAAGGCCGTGGAATGCCTCAAACTCCAAGGACTCCATGAGCAATGAGCGGGGACATCTCAACCATGTGACCACAGGCGGCCCAGATGCACCCAGCGTAGTTAGGTAAGTTCCTTGTCAACTTCGGTACTGCATCGGCATTATTTGATTACGGAGCTTCGCATTCTTTGTGTCAAAAGATTTTGTTGAAAGATATAATTGGGATGTGCGTGAACTGAAGAATCCTATGCTAGTCAATCACAGGAAGGAAATGAGGACTAACACGGTTTGCCTAAGCGCATGGCTGTAGATATAAATGGGGTAAAGTTCTTAGCGAATCTTATTATAATAGATTCCAAGAGCCTAGATGTCATACTTGGTATGGATTGGTTAACCAAGTATAAAGGACAGATAGATTGTGCCGATCGTGCGGTCACTATTACTAACTCGGACGGAATTCAAGTAAGATATAAGTCAAACACATTTCCCCAGAATAGGTGTGGATTGAACAGTTTGAAGGAAGTAACTTTGGATAAGGTGCCTATAGTATGTGTATACCCCGATGTATTCCCTGAAGATTTAACCGGAATGCCGCCAGACAGGGAAATTGAGTTTGTCATCAACCTGGTACCCGGTACAGCCCCAATATCCAAGAGACCTTATCGTATGCCTGCAAATGACTTGGCAGAAGTTAAGAAGCAAATTGAAGAGTTGCAAGATAAAGGTTTTGTGAGGCCAAGCTCGTCACCACAGGGAGCACGATGCTTGTTAGTGAAGAAGAAGGATGGTAGTCTTCGTATGTGTGTGGATTATCGATCTTTGAGCGATGTGACGATCAAGAACAAGTACCCTTTGCCCGAGAATAGATGATCATTCGATCGGTTGAAAGGATCATGTGTCTTCTCTAAGATCGATCTTCGATCAGGTTATCACCAATTGAAAATAAGACGGAAGACATACCAAAGACAACATTTGCTACCCGTTATGGATTGTATGAGTATACAGTGATGTCTTTTGGTCTAACCAATGCCCCTGCATATTTCATGAATCTGATGAATAAGGTGTTCATGGAATATTTGGATAAGTTTGTGGTTGTGTTTATCGATGATATTCTGATATACTCTAAAAATGAGGAAGAACATGCAGAACATCGAGGATAGTTTTGGAAAAGCTCAGAGAAAACCGATTGTATGCCAAGTTTAGTAAGTGTGAGTTACGGTTGAAGAAAGTAGCTTTCTTGGGACACGTGATTTTTGCGGGAGGAGTGTCAGTAGACCCGATAAAGTAAATGATGTGCTCAATTGGACACAACCTAAATCGATGATCCGAGATCAGGAGCTTTTTGGTTTGGTGGTTACTATCGTCGCTTTATTGAAGGATTCTCCAAGCTTGCAAGACCTCTCACCCGATTACTAAAGAAGGAAAAGAAGTTTGAATGGAGTAAAGCGTGTGAGGATGGTTTTCAAGAGTTGAAGAAGAGGTTAACCTCTGCACCAGTATTGACACTTCCGGACATTAGAAAGGATTTTGAAGTCTTTTGTGATGCCTCAAGGCAAGGATTAGGTGTGTTACGATGCAAGAGGAAAGGTAGTAGCCTATGCTTCAAGGCAATTGCGACCCCATGAAGAGAACTATCCAACCCATGATTTAGAACTTGCTGCTGTTGTGCATGCTCTAAAAATATGGAGGCATTATTTGATCGGTAACCGTTGTGAAATCTACACGGATCACAAAAGTTTGAAGTATATATTTACCCAACCTGATCTCAACATGAGGCAAAGGAGATGGCTTGAGCTAATAAAGGATTATGATGTGGGAATACATTACCATCCGGGAAAAGGCAATGTAGTAGCTGATGCATTGAGCAGGAAGAGCTACTACAATCAGCTGTGGATCAAGGATAGTATGCCTGTACTTCAAGCAGAATTTCAGCGGCTCAACTTGGAAGTAGTAGAGGAAGGATTCCTGGCTACTTTGGAGGTTCAACCAACTCTAGAGGACCAGATCAATGCAGCTCAAGGAGAAGATAAGTATGTCAAGGAAATTAAAGAAAATATGAAGAAAGGGAAGGCACCAGGATTTTCAGAGGATGAGGAAGGTATCCTTTGGTTTGGGAAAAGAATTATTGTACCTGAAAAGAAAGAAATGAAGGAGTTAATTCTGAAAGAAGCCCATGAATCTGGATATTCAATTCACCATGGGAATACAAAGATGTACCAAGATCTCAGGGAAAGGTATTGGTGGTCAAGTCTGAAAAGAGAGATTGCAGAGTATGTAGCATTGTGTGATGTGTGCCAGTGAATTAAAGCGGAACACCAGAGACCTGCTGGACTTTTGCAACCATTGCAGATCCCTGAGTGGAAATGGGAAGAAATTGGTATGGACTTTATAACCGGACTACTGAGAACCAAATCTGGACATGATTCAATTAGGGTTATTGTGGATCGTCTGACAAAAGTCGCCCATTTCATTCCAGTAAAGACCACATACTCTGGGGATAGACTCGCCGAGTTGTATATGTCCAGAATCGTGTGTTTGCATGGAGTTCCAAAGAAGATTGTGTCAGATCGAGGGACTCAATTCACCTCGAGATTTTGGCATAAGTTGCATGGACTTTTGGGCACAAATCTGAACTTTAGCACAGCATATCATCCACAGACAGATGGTCAAACAGAAAGGGTAAATCAAATTTTAGAAGATAAGTTGAGGGCTTGTGTTCTAGCAAACAAGGCTAATTGGGATCAAAGTCTGCCCTATGTGGAGTTTTCCTATAACAATAGTTATCAATCCAGCTTACAGATGTCCCCGTTTGAAGCTTTGTATGGCAGGAAATGTAGGACACCGTTGTATTGGAAAGAAACCGGAGAAGGGCAAGTGTTTGGACCAGATGTATTGAAACAGGCAGAAGAACAAGTTCACCTAATACATGACAGATTAAAGACAGCTAAAACCAGATAGAAGAGCTATGCGGACAATCGTCGAAGAACACTAGAGTTTGTACCTAGGGATCATGTTTATCTGAAAGTTTCACCTCTCAAGGGAATGCGAGGTTTTGGAGTCAGTGGAAAGCTTGCTCCGAGATTCATTGGACCCTTTCCTGTTGTAGCAAAAAGGGGAGAAGTTGCTTACCAGCTTGAGCTTCCACCTCAATTGTCCAAAGTGCACGACGTGTTCCATGTATCTCAACTAAGGAAATGTCTCAGAGTGCCAAAAGAACAGATGCCACTAGATGAAGTGAACTTGAAGGAGGACCTAACCTATCGAGTATCTGTGAAGATATTGGAAGAAGCGGGCGTCAAATGCGCGAAGCAAGATCATCAAGTTCTGTAAAGTGCAGTGGAGCAACCATTCTAAAACAGAAGCGACATGGGAGCTAGAAGAGGATTTAAGAGCAGAGTTCCCTGATCTTTTTCCCAGTCCGTTCGAATCTCGGGGTTGAGATTCTTTCTAAGGGGGGTAGGTTTGTAACATCCCAAATTTGGCTTCCTGGAAAAATTTAAATTCAAATTAACTATTTTAAAGTATTTGGAATTTATTTGGCTTTTCTAAATTTTCTGAGTTTAAAACCTATTTTTAAAATTTAAAAGGTAATTTAAAGTATGAAAATAAATTACCAACAGTAGTTGGAAATAATTTTATTTAGTCCAAAATATCTCCGAAGCTTCTCTGAACTTTTTGGAATTTTGGAGGTATTTTCATATTTTTAGAGGCCTAAATAATTTTCTAGCTTTTCTGAAAATTAAAAATCAAATTCTAAAATTAAAAATCAATTCCCTCCCTCCGTGGAGCGCGTGGGCGGCCCAGATCCGCCGTCGCCGCTGGTCCATCCCGGCTATTTTCCCTCTCTCCCTCTGCGGCGGGCCCGCCGTCGGCCCGCCTTCCCTTCTCCTCGTCGACACACAGTGGCCCGATGTGCGCCACGCCGCCCTCGCGATCCATCCGGTCGTCCCTTCCCCTTAACGCGCACTCGCCGCCCGATCGCCATCGGACCACGTGGCTGCAATCCGCGCCCGTCACTCCCGCTCCCTTTCCTCTCGACTGCGGACCCGCCGTCGATCGCTCGCGCCCGCTCCTCTCCTCTCATCGACCGCGGGTCCGCATGTCGGAGACCTTCATCTCCGCGGGCGCGGCTCTCTCCCTCCCGAAGAACCCGCGGCCGAATCCTACCGAACTCTATCTCCTTCTCAGATTCGGCGGGATTTGAATTCGAGGATAAGCTCCTTATCCCAAAATCTGGACTCCGTCGCCTCAGTCGGCTTATCCCAGTTTAAACAGATCGCGGCCGCCCGGCACCGGTGAGAAATCCGCGCCTGTTCCCTCTCGCGCCCTATAAATAGCTCCCACGGCCTCCCCTCTCTCGCACCACCTCCCTCCGCCCTCGCTCTCTCCCGACTTCCCCTCCTCAGAGCTCCGCCGCGCCGGCGAGCTTTACCGACATCTCGGTCCTCCCGGCTTCGCCACCGCCACCGGAGCCCTCACGCTCTCGGCGATCCTCCCGACCCCTCGGCCACCCCCTCGCGCGAGCGCCGTGCCTGCTGGAGGACGAGGCCCGCTCGCCACTCCCTCGCCGCCGGCCACCTCCGCTCGTCCCGAGCCTCGCTGACCCCTCCGTTGGACTCACCTTCGCTCCAGGACCGCGTTTTGGACCTCATCCGCACCCCTCCGCCACTCCCTCGCCGCCGATGACCCTGCCTCCGGCCACCTTCCCCGGCCTCCCCTCCGGCAGATACCTCAAAAGGTATGGTTGCCCTATATGGGTAGGCAAAGCCTCCCCGCCCATCTGGTTATCAGCGTGATCTCTCCTCCCGGCTCCTCGGCGCGTTCGAGCCCGGCTCCGCCGCGAGGTTGAGCCTTTCTATTATTTTCTCGCCCGACAAGTGGGTCCCACTGTCGTGACCCTTTGTCTGTCTGCGGCCACTATCGTCTGGGCCCCACCCTCTGCGCTAGTCAGCGACAAGTGGGCCCTGAGTCAGTGGGTCCCACCTATCATAATCTCAGAATAAAAGTAAAAGATTAAATCTAATAATTCCAGTGGGCCCACCTGTCAGAAATTTCTTAATTTCTGGATTTATTCAAACGAAAACTTCAAACAAGCATAACTTTCTCATTTTAACTCCAAATTCAGCCATTCAAATTTATAAATTCATCTAAAATCATGATCTATCCAACTATGGCCTCTATTTGAATTTTTGAGTTTATTTGAATTTTATTTGTATTTATTTGCTTTGTTTGCTTCGTCTTTTCTCGCGTCGATTCCAACGTTGTCGACGATCCCTCCTCCCAGCAACAAGAAGACCTAGAGATCCTGCAAGAAGGCAAGTCTCCTTTGATCATCTTGAACCTATGATTTTGAAATATTTTAATTATTTTAAATTATATGCATTGCTATTTACATAAAATGATAATTCAAATCTTAAGGCATTAGTTATATCCAACCTTGTTATGCCCTCACTTGAAATTGATTGCCATGTATCCTTGCAACCATAGAAATTCCTTTGGCTCATTAATGAGAGTAATATATTTAATTGTTGGTAATAGAATGGTAGTATAATGCTTAGTCATGCTATCTAGTACCTTTGGAAAAATCTTGAAAAATGGGAAATTAAGATTTATTATTGAACCCTTGTGTTTATAAATGTAGTGGCAATTGAGTTGCTCTGTTCTTTCAAAATAAAATAAAATGTGAAAGTTGGTTTAGATTAGGGTGGATGGTTAGCTTGGGTTGGTGCAGAAAGCACGAGATCTTGTTAAGTGTATGTTCCACCTAGTCAATTAAGGACCGACGCTTATGTTTGTCCAAGCGAGCATTAACCGTACAACCACAAGTTTACATGGGTGCGACCTAGTGACTAACTTACGATAGTGCGGTTTAGGTGCCACCAATGGAAAGTGGGTACCGAGGATGGGTGGTTATTCACGAGGGACGAGATTTCTTGTACTCATATGGCGCAGAGGGGCTTGGTTGGGCGGTTAGCCTACTGCGGTGAAACCTCGTGGGTGGTATCTAGTTAGATTAGAGTAAGGTAAAGGCTTTGTGATATTTTATCTGGGTCTCATGCCAAAGGAAGCGTGTTGACTTTTAGGATAATTTATCTCTTGTGGGTAAGTTGTACAACCTCTGCAGAGTGTAAAACTATTCGAATAGCCGTGCTTACGGTCAAGGGCGGGCAAGGAATGCATTCACATGGTAGATTTCTAGTTTTGGTTTTAAAATTAAAGTTTTATATTCCGAGTAGAGGAACTCTCGGAAGGGTATCTGGCAGTTGGAGCAGAGAGGTGGATGGAACATGACTTTAAAGCGATCGTTGTACTCTGGTGTTGGTAGATGGAACCTTCACTAGTAAGTTAATGTTAGTTCTGTTAAAACATTTATTTGTTAACTTGTTGCCTTAAAAAAATAATTAGTGGTAATTCAAATGAAACATTGCTTTGTGCAAAAGAACCATATAGCCTTCCTTTGTTAAGCCTTGCATCTATTGCATTTTTCCCAAGACTTGCGGAGTACTTTATGTACTCACATGCTGCACTTAAAAATAAATCTCAGAAGATTGCGAAGCTCAAGAAGGTGACTACGACTACTGCTTCGCCTGCGACTGTGATGGATTCTTCCCGGAGAACTAGGTCGCGCTTCCGATCAGCGCACGTGGCATATTGATGGGTCTTCATCGAGTTTATCTTTGCTTCGCTTTATTTCATGTGTGCGAGGTCTTGAAACGTCAATTGTAATAATGAGACCTTTCGGTCAGTACCTTCAATTATTGTAATAACACGATGTTGGTGATGTATTCATTTCTGTTTAACTGTGTGCACTAGCTTTGATCTGGGACTAGTGCAGTAAAACACAGAGGGTCCTGGTTCGGAAATCCGGGGTCCCGATAGGAAGCTGCTAGGAAGCAGGAACAGTTGGAAGCACAGCTTCTTGCTCAGCAGGCCTCACTTGAAGCCAACCAAGTAGCACTTGAAGAAAACCAAATTTTGCTGCGCCAAACCCAGGAAGAAGTGAAGGGGATGCATACCAAGTTTGAAGAGACTAATGCACTGCTGCGAGCTGTGCTGAAAGTTCAGAAAGATTGAGGTAGGTCTGAATGCAGTTTCGGTTGATGATGCCTTTGCCTAAGCTTTTGCTGCCTTGCTAGAACACCAAACTTTCTCTGTTGTTGGAACTTTGTGCACTGTGTTGTCAGAACCTATGTCGAACTTATTTGCATCTGTGTGTATGTTTGAACCTGTGTGATGGAACCGTTTGAACCTATGTGATGGAACCTGGAACTAGTGTGATGTGTTTGAACCCTGCAAGCACTGTGTCTTATGCTCTGGAATGTATGTGGATGATGGCTTGGCTGAAATGTGTATGCTTTATGAGCTCGATGAGAATCTTTGGAAAGATCATCGACATTGGTCATTGATACATATATTTCAGCCACGTTTGTCATCGAATGAAAGGAAAATTTATGACGACCTAGAGTCGTCTCAAGATGTCTCTAACTACCTTACATAACAAGACAAAATGAAAATGTCACAAAATCTGCATAATTATATATGGCGCTACCGTATCGTCACAATAAGTTGTCTAAACCGGGGTTCCCGAGGACACAATTTATGATGGTTGGCGTATTAGGTGGCGAGTTCACCAACCAATATGTGTGATCCACGATCGTCATTAAATGACAACAATATATGACGACACAACAAAACCGTCACAAAGGTCATAACATTTTGTGACGGTTTTCCATATTTTGTCACAAGGTACATTTTGTGGCAGTCGTTATATGACGACCTTCATGGCGGTGGTTTTCATCATACCATTCTTTTCGTGACAAATTCAGTACTTTCCATGACATTTTCATTTTGTTATAAAGCCCAGATTTTTGTAGTGATATACAACATCTGCACTACTACATCTACAATTCTACTTGATAAACCTAGTGAAGTTCCAAGCGTGAACTTGCTCAAAGCTTCAGCACAATGCTAGGTTCAACATCTGCACTACTACATGTCTACATCTACAATTACACTATACTCACCAAGGTTGCTTTGGTTGGCGAGGTCGAAGCGGTGGGAGGCGAGGAGGTGTCCTTTGGTTGCATGCTCGCCGCTATAAGAAGGATGGACACAGAGTTGAGAGATGCTTCAAGTGCGCCAAGATCGCGAGAAAGATCGTGTTCGAGCTCTAAGGCGTATTCGGGGTCAGCGCAAACTCGAGTGCACCTAAGACCAACATGAGGTCTAGGGTCAATTGTTGAGGTGCTTAAAGCATCGAGGACATGGTTTTCTGTTCGATTTCGTCGGAGTTGCTTGGTCGGGATATCTGCCGTCCTCGAGGTAGATCTCGTTTTCCGCATCGAGATAGCTATTCGCGGTGTGATAAGCCTGTTGTTGCCAGTTAGACTCGTTCTTCTATAGCAGTCGGACACAACAATAGCTTCAAGTTTACTCATAGACCTTCTGGTCTTTTGAGAGACGGAGAGCGTAGGGTAGGTCAGTCGGCTGTGACTACTTCTTCTGCTCGTGGTATGACTCAATACTGGGTCCCCAAGTCCATTCTCATTTATCCCAGTACTGAACCACAAATCCTGTTCTCTTGTTGACACAGGTCCACCGGATTGGGAAGGAAGTGGTTTGGCTTGTCGACTCTGGCTGCTTTCGCACATGATCGGAGTCTCCCGTTGATTCTTTTCCCTAGTCCGAGCTCCAGGTGATGAATCGTTCACTTCCTTAGAGACCATGTGTAGAACGGTGACCACCAATTGGTGATTCCTTTACCAAGCTTTTAGATAGCTTGAGGTTTTCATCTTTGAAGAAAGCTTGGGTGGTTTGTCCTTATGGATTGTTGTGAGGGGAGCTCCGTGCTTTATGTTTTACTTTGCTTATGTGCTCATGTCTCATTTCTTTGCATTGCATGAGGGTGCATTTGGGTTAGTTCTTCTAGCATAGACTAGAGTTGTTCTCACCTTGATTGCTTAGATTTCTTCCTCTCATCTTGTGATTCTAGGATCTTTGCTTATTAGTTGTGTCTCTTCTCTCTAGGTTGAGTTCACTCACTTCTGTTGGTCTAGCGAGGCTTGGGCCACCTTGGGTAGAGCAGGGCGTGTTTACTCCTAGTTTGTTAGTAGACCAGCTGATAATTCTAGAGTCATATGGGGTAGATGGGAGTCGAGTTTGAGTCATAGTTTTCTCTATTTTATCTATGTTTTAAGGATGCCTTCTCGATTTCTTTGCCAACTTCTCGATTTATTGCTTTGGTTCAAGGGAGTTCATTTGAGATTTGCTAGAACTTAATGATGACATAACTCAACTTGAACTAAAATTGCATCACATGTTGAGGGGATCTGGATTTTCTTGCATTTCATGTCTTTTCGAGCATTGACATTATAATATAACTACATGGAGCCTTGATTATTATCCTTCTATGACATGGTAAAACTGAATTACATCTTGCCATGATTTGGTCTAGGGTGCTTGATTTATCATGACTTTTTATGTGTAGTCTAGTCTTTGCCATGATAAATTGATTAAATATGCACAACTTGAATTAAATCATGTCTATTAGATCTTGTGACTAGTCTGCCTTTAGTTATCCTCTTATGATTCATGCCATGTCAATAGGCTAAGTTGAGTCTTGAATCTATGTTGAGCTTTAGATTGAGCTATGCTAGTTTTTTTGATGAAGCATGAGTTAGAATTAACTCTATGTTCTTGAACTAAAATTCATAAATGCAAAAGATCTCTTTGTGCGAAAAAACTGATCTCACCAATTCTTTCTCATGAGATAGCTTGCCATTGCACTAGGCATGAACTCGGAGAATTTTGGATGACTAAGATCATTTCTTAAGCTCTTTGCTTGAAATGGTTGCATAAGGCTTGAGATCTAGCACATAGCTAAGCAACAAAAAATTTGGTTGGAAACAACTATGAATTTCTAAAAGGAAAAGCATGTCTAATGTGCTACAATTTGCTCAATTACAAAAAAATGCCGACAAATGATTCATTCTTGAACTTGTAGCACTCTAAATTGACTCAATACTAGCTTCTTGGTTCCACTTAGAATATTGACATGGCTTGCATCATTTTGGATACCTCTAGCTAGACTATGATCTTGAATGAATTGACATGCTAAAAAATCGTTTACATTACTGATTATGGCTTGTTTGGCTTTAAATTGTCCATACTTGAATTGGCATGAAATAGATAGCATGCAATCGAGTTATGGCTTGGTGTAATACTTAAAGGTCATTGTTGGATACTCTTCATGGCTCTAATGCTTAAATTGAATAACATACAACCATATTATTCAAGTCATGCTCCATTTTCTTCCTTGCATCTTGATGATTTTATTGCCAAAAGGGAGAATAATGAAAAAGGCATAAAGGGGATTTTATGGAGTTTTTAGGAGTAGGCATGATGCGAAGTCTCGGTCATTGACTTCAAAGTCGCTGCGAAGACGGTATACTTCGACTACACCGTCTTGTGACTATTGGGGCCGAGTTCACTAGGTGCGACCACACTATGTTAGTTACGAGCACATTGGGTGTGGTCGGATGGCGTGAGAAAGTTCACGACCTCTCGGTCGGAAGTCGAAAGCATTTATGACCTCATTTGCCGTGGTCGGAGGTCGCCGGACAGCTTACGACCACGTTGGCTGTGGTCAAAAGCCCTGTGCGACCACGTTGGTCGGGTCGAGCGCTCCTATGACCACGTTGGTTGTGGTAGGAAGCGGCGGTCGGAAGTCGTGGCCGATCGCCGTGGTCGAAGTCCGCGAACCGACCGCGACCACGGGAAATCGGCGGACCGATCGCGACCACGTGGGAAGTCGGCGAGCCGACCATGTTGTGATGCGGTCGTAAAGCGCGATCGAGGTCAAAGATGTATTTTCGACCACGTTGGCGAAGCGATCGAAACGCGGCGAAGTTGAACACGTATTTACGACCACATTGGCGCCGACTACGCCCCGAGATCGAAAGCGAGTTACGACCACGTTATGGGCGAAGATGGTCATAGGGCGTTGTCTGCGGTCGAAGACGGTTTTACGACCACGTTGTTGTTCGACTACGCTCTCTGATGTTGGAAGCAGATTTCGACCACGGTTATGGCAAAGGGTTTATGACCACGTTGTGTGAACTTGGACTCGGTCGATTGAGGTCGTAAGCGGTCAGATGCACTTGGGATTGGTCGATCGAGGTCATAAGCGGTCGGACGCACCCGTAAGCGGTCGGAGCGCGCCGGACACACCGATCTTGCTCGGACTTCGGTTGGATGTAGTCGACACGGTCGAACGCGGTCGAAAGTGGATGTCTGCGATCGTTTGTGCTCGAAGACGTGATGAGACGCGGTCGGAAGTGGTCAGACTACAGACAGTTGCGGTCGGAAGCATGCGTTAGTGGTCGGAAGTGCCTGAACTCATTGAACGTGGTCGTAGGACTCTTGAACGTGGTCGTATGGACTCTAGAAGCGGTCGCAAGACCTGGGAATCGGTTGTATGGACTTGTAAGGCGGTCATAACCTTTGTGCATTTGATGTTTTGGTATTTCGACCTGTCTTAATGCATTTACGACTTTGTTGGAATATGTTGCGAGCATATTCTTCTATTGCAGGTGGTTGATCACAACATTTTGTGCGGTGCTATGTGATGTTCTCTTGTCTGAGATGTTTGCAGGACTTTGAGGCTAAGTCGTGGCGAGGCATGGGATGGCTGAGACTAGGCACGGGCGGTGATGAGGTCGAGAGCGGTCGGGAGATGCCGAAGACGACGAGGTTTGCAAGGTGGTTGCAAGACGTGAATGGCAAGAGAAGAGGATGTTTCGGGAAGGCGCGTGAGGGCAATTTGGTGAAATTGACTCAGGTAGGTGGAAGCAGTTCGATTGAAGATAACGAGTAAAGCGTGGAGTCTATTGGAGATAACAGTAAAGCGCTGAGTTTGTTGGTGCTAATGGGCAAAGCACGAGTAAAACCGGTGTTAGTTTGGGGTTGGGTTATCCCCGGTAGCAATTGAGGCTATAAGTAGAGATGGTAGATCTTGGGTGATCGGCGAGGTTGTTCCCAGTCGCTCGGGGTTTGCATTTCTATTTTGCGTGAGTTGTCTCAGGTTGAGCTTGATGCTCGTGTACCTCGGATGGAGTGGCTGTAGAAACCTCCATGATCAATCATTCATATCTTTTCCTCAATGTTGAGTTCGTCTTTATGTGATGTTTTGATTGATTTGTTTGCGATCTGTTTCGATCTATCCTTTTCTTCCATCTTCTATGGTCAAGATTGGTTTGTCTCTGGTTGCTTGTTTTCGACTTGCTTAGGCGGGATGTGGTTCCAAAGCCCCTTGGCTAGTTTATTCCGAGAGCAAGGTCGTAGACTTAAGTTTCTTGATTCTTGATCGAACTCATTTTCTTCTCCTCTGTTCACGATTCGACCATGTCATTCTCCTCGACCATGATGAAGACTTCGGTTTTCTTGGTTCGTTCTCCTCGACGCAATGAAGACTTCGGTTTTCTTGGTATTTTCTCAAGTATAGGAAGTCTTCTTTATTTGGTTAAAATCTCACTTCCATCCATTCAAAGGATCACAAGATTTTCCATTTTTGGTCTTGCGGTCATGTGCCGTGTGCCACCCCTGTTTTCGGTTCGATCACGTTGAATCTAGAGTGCATTGACCCGATCGAAGGCTCTGTTTCGGTTTCGACTACGTGCTTCTTCCTAATCTCGGCAAAAGGTTTTTCACTGCTTTGGATTTTCGTTGCCTCGTGAAGTGGTCATGCACAGTGCGGAGTTTCATGACTGGTTGATTTGTGAATCACAAGTTATTCGGAAATCAAACCAACTAGTCGTGGGCTTTCTCTATTGTTGGACGGGCATTGATTCTTTTCTCTGTTGTCGGTCTAGCCGTCTGATTTTCCGGAGAGCAATCGGCTTCTTGCTTCATAGTTTCTATAGCTATTGGGTAGAAGTTTTGTGGATACTTGGGAGTTTTGAAGGCACCATTCACCCCCTCTGTTGCCTAATCGGTCCTACAAAGGCGTGTAGGATCGGAAATGGCAACAGGGGATGAATGGTGCCTTTAAAAATCACCCAAAGTATCCACACAAATTTTCTTCTTCGATAGCTATAGCAACTATGAAGACGTAAAAGGTTCGCATCGATAGCGAAAACAAATTTGTCGAGACTTGACAATGCTTACTGGACGAAACACAAACAAACTGACAAAGATCTTCTCTGAAGGGACAAGGACAACCCGAACACAGATTTCTTTGAGAGAGCAAAGCGCATCAAGCTACAAAGTTCGAGAGGCAAAAACAAGGCAGAAACGGAGAAAGAAAACATCACTTGAAAAACAGAAGACAGCACTTTAAAATACCGACTGCACAACGATTACAGACGAAGGACAGTCAAGCAGTGAAATTACCGGAATTCGCTGCACTTCTCGAAGCAAAGAAAACTGGCGGGAGCTGAAAAACTGAATAGAGGCTGCAGCAAATAAAGCGACTAGCTGCAGCAAATAAACCGATCGCTGCAGAAAACAGATCATAGAAAACACAAAACAGCTCGCGAAGTGCGAAAACTGCAAACTGAAAGCTGTTGGAAATGGAAACAAAGCGAATTGAGAGCCTAAAAGCTTGGGAAATCAGCTGAAGAAGAAGCACAGACTAAATACTTTCAGGACAAAGAGAACTGCAGAGAACCGAGCTCAAAAGAAGCTGCAAACTGACTGAAACTAAGACCCAAATCTGTTGAAAATACAATGCACAGTAAAAACAGAGAATAAGCTGAAAGACAGAGGAGTTGCCGATTTTTCACTTCTCATCACAGGCCAATGAAATTAGAGATTCAAGCTAAATACTTGACCTGTCTCAAGAGAAGAATTGAAAAGATAATTCGGCAGAGAAATAAAAGAGCAAGAAGCAGAAGATTGACTGCAGCTCCTAGCCGAAACCTGTAGTCAGGCAGCAGCAATTGACTGAACTTGGTCAAACCTGGTCAAAGTGATTAGGATGCATATTCTCTTAATTTGACAGGTTTGGGCTTAATGTGGTTTCATTAATGCTATTTATGCTTTCATTTGTCGAGCAGTGCTATTTGAGGTGTTTCTTGTTTGTGTTGGTGCGGGGCGTAGGCGAGTCGTGGTGAGACACGAGGTGACCGGACTAGGCATGGGCAGTGTCGAGGTCAAAACGGTCGGATGTGTCGAAGACGGCGGACACTCGAGGTGGTTGCGAGGCTTGGACGACAAGGAAGCGGAAGCTTTCCGGAAGGTGCAGGAGGGGCGTTTCGGTAAAAACGCAAAGATGTACAGGCAGGAGCCGGTTCCGTTCGGGTATAGCCGGCGTAACGGGTTGGAGACCCATTAGCCAAAGGCTATAAATAGGAGAGGTGTCCTCGTTCATTCAAGTCTTGTGAGAGGAGTGCATGAGTTGCTAGGGTTTGCTTTAGTCAAAATGGCCTTTGGAGAGGTTGTTTTGGCTTTAGGCTTTAGTTGTTGAGAGTTGGTAGAAGAGGCAGAGAAGGCTATGTGCATGTGTCTTCTGTAGCTCTGTCTCCTTCGATGTGTTCTTGAGTGTCCTCTTCTCAAGCATGTAGAGAGTGGGTGTGTTCTTCGCTTAGGGAGAGGGAGAGGATGGATTGAGAGTCTTGTAATCATTCCTCTTATTCTAATGTCCATGCGTATCAGGACTCAGTTGTAATCCTCGTTGATTGGAATGAAATCTCTGAGTTTTTCTCTCGTGCTCCTGTCTGTTCTTCATTCCCCCTCTTTTGGTTGATTTCTGAGCCTTATGTGTTTCTTGTTGTTTCTCACTGAGAAGGCCCAAAATGGGTTGCTCAATGTTGGGATGATACCTCAAGATCATTTGATCGTTTTTCCCAAGAGCAATTTGCACTTAATCTCAGATTTCGCTTTTGGGCTTCTCTGCTCTTGTTTCTTGTTTCTAAGGTCTGAGATAGATTTTGATTCCCGTCATGAGATGGCATGGAACTTGGCATGTTAAGTCCGTGGCTATTACTAATCTTTCTACAAAGTTTCATGGCCAATGGTTCAAGGATTGGAGAGGAATTTGGATTTTGGTTTTTCTCTGTTGAAGTTACATGTTTTTGTCAAAATCCTAAATCCTTGTTCTCCTCTTGAGCTTCTTTGGTTCTTGGGTCCCAGAAGTTATTTCCTTCTTGGTCTCGCTCTGTTGGTCTAAAAGGATCAGGAGATTTTATCTATTTTTTCGTGATTTGACCAAAAGTCTGAATTTCGGCACAGAATTTCAGTCATTCTTGTGCTCTCGAGGCGGTCGGACCGCTCAAGTTGGCGGTCGGCCGGAGTAGAGCCAATGATCGACCGGGGGTTGGCTAGGCGATCCGACCGGCAGGCGGTCGACCACCTTGACCCACCGGTCTCACCGCCCTCTGCGGCATATGTTCTTTGTCCTTCCTTGAGTTGTGTCTCTTCTTTGCGACTCTGGTTTTAGGTTCCGGTTCCTCTTCGGTGGTTTGAGATGCTAAGTGAACTAGAACGCTTTTCCTTCATAGCTCTTTAGCTATTGGAGAGAAGATTCTAGTGGGTATTTGTGGGGAATGTTTTAAGGATCGACATTCACCCCCTCATCGTCATTTCGGTCCAACAATTGGTATCGAGCGGTTAGCTCTTCTTGATAGATCTTAACCGGTCTCTAGAGCCATGGCGACGGACAAGTACTCCACCAAGCCGCCCGTCTTTGATGGCATCGATTATCCCTTCTGGAAGAGCCGAATGGAGACATACATCCAGGCTCAGGGATATACCATCGCGGAAGGTGAAGGTGCGATATCTTTGTTCTTGCCGATGAGAACATCAACGCTGGAAACATGCTTGATGTTGAGGCAAATGCAAAGGCAAGGAACATCATTATCCAGGGGCTGAGTCGTAGCGAGTTTGACCGCATATCTCATCTTTCATCCGCTTTCGATATTTGGGAGACCCTCGATGCTTAGCATGAGGGCACCACCCAAATAAAGACGGTGCGACAGGACCAGTTCAAGCGAGATTACAACAAGTTTGAAATGCTGTTGGCGAGTCCCTTGATGAGTGTTTTGCGTTTTCACAAGATTCGAGCAACCTCGAGGCGGTCGGTCTCACATACCCCGACTCGGATAATGCTCGACAGATGCTCGCTGCACTCGACTTTCGTGTTTGGGAGATGAAGGTGACTACCATCAAAGACACCACGGACCTCTCGACTTTGACTCCTGATGCGCTATACTCGCGCCTCAAGACTCACGAGATTGACATTGTCTCTCGCAAGTCGAAGTCACAGTCGATGGCTCTAGGCATCGATCCCAGTTCAGCTTCTGGTCTTTCTTCTAATTCGCTGTGTGGTTTCTCCCTTGCTGCTCTCTGTGACGTAACGATGATCAGTTAGAGCAGCTTGCGGATGAGCAGTTAGCCCTCCTAGCTCGGAGATTCTCCCATGCTTACAAGAGGAGGAGGGACGGAAAGAGAGGAGGACCCGTGATCTGCTTCGAGTGTGGTGGCCCCAACCACATTCGAGCGAACTGCCCCAAGCTGGGGAAGGGCAAGAGCGACTACGGTGGTTCGGGCAAGAACGACTACACCAACAAGAATCGCAACAAGAAGCCCTCAGCACCTACACAAGGCAAGAAGAAGTTCCGCAACCTTGGCAAAGCCAAGAAGCTCTTCCACCGCGTCCTCACCGTGTTCGACGACCTCGACCTCAGCGAGGTGGAGGGATGGAGCGACGACGACGGGACCGGTGATCAAGAACCCAAGGATGGCGATGACTTCTCCGGCATGTGCTTCATGGCCCTTGAGGGCGAACTGAGCGATAGCGAGCGTACTCCGACTCCGATGAGGTATTCCTTTCTACGACCAGCTCAATCATGCTTTTCTTAAGCTAGGTGGATTTCATGCTAAGTCTAGGGCTAGGTGTACTGAGTTAGAGAAGGAAGTAGATAGACTATCACGGAGCTTACTTCACTTACATCTGCTCCCTCCCGTGATGATTGTGATACATGTTGTGCTCTATTGGGTGATACGGAGAAATTAAGGACCTCGCATGATAGTCGTCCTCCGAACTTGACATTGTTAAGGTGGAGAATCTTAGTCTCTTAGCTGAACTCGAGATGAGTAGGGTTGCTTCTATTTCATCTACTCATGTTGAGACTATTGCTTGCACCTCATGTGAGGATAAGCACAATGTCTTTAGAGGTCTTTATACCATGCTGCTTGATCTGCCCGAGACTTGTGAAAATTGCAATAATCTGAAATTGAACTTAAAAAGGGCAGATCATAAAATTGCTGAGTTGCATGCTTCTTTACTTGAGCCTGTTGTTTCTTGTACCAACTGTCCAAAATTGACACTTGAACTTGAGTCTGTTTCTAAGCAATTCCAAGAGATGGTTGATCATAACAACAAATTGGCTCAGTTTGCGACTAAAGATCCTGTTAGCTCACCATGCATTAGTTGTGATAAACTAAAACTTGAACTCATTGCTTTGAATGAACAATGTGTGAAGCTAACTAAGGATTTACTAGAGAAGCCATCAACTCATTGTGATGTGATTGCTGAGGTGGGAGAGAAGCCCAGGGTAAGGTGGAGACGCCTAGCGACGTGAACCAACTGGCTAGTAGTAGGACTGTCCCCTCAGAGTCGGCTGTGCGTGCACAAGCCATTCTTTCCTCTATTGTTGGTTCTTCTTCTTCTCCCTTACCTTCTGCTGTCTCTTCTTCTCCCTGCTCTCTGTGTGTGCACAAGCCATTCTTTCCTCTATTGTTGGTTCTTCTTCTGCTCCCTTACCTTCTGCTGTCTCTTCTTCTCCCTGCTCTTCTTGCACCTCTCTCTTTCAGGAGTGTCAGTACCTTATGAACACTCTCGAGAGATTTGTAGGAGGCAAGAAGAGTTCCCTGATCTTTTTCCCAGTCCGTTCGAATCTCGGGGTCGAGATTCTTTCTAAGGGGGGTAGGTTTGTAACATCCCAAATTTGGCTTCCTGGAAAAATTTAAATTCAAATTAACTATTTTAAAGTATTTGGAATTTATTTGGCTTTTCTAAATTTTCTGGAGTTTAAAACCTATTTTTAAAATTTAAAAGGTAATTTAAAGTATGAAAATAAATTACCAACAGTAGTTGGAAATAATTTTATTTAGTCCAAAATATCTCCAGAAGCTTCTCTGAACTTTTCTGGAATTTTTGGAGGTATTTTCATATTTTTCTGAGGCCTAAATAATTTTCTAGCTTTTCTGAAAATTAAAAATCAAATTCTAAAATTAAAAATCAATTCCCTCCCTCCGGCCGACGCGTGGACGGCCCAGATCCGCCCACGTCGCCGCCTGGTCCATCCCGGCTGTTTTTCCCTCTCTCCCTCTGAAGCGGGCCGCCCGTCGCCCCGCCTTCCCCTTCTCCTCGTCGACACAGTGGCCCGATGTGCGCCACGCCGCCCTCGCGATCCATCCGTCGTCCCTTCCACTTAAACGCACTCGCCGCCCGATCCGCCATCGGACCACGTGGCTGCAATCCGCGCCGCCCGCACGCTCGCCCCTTTCTCTCGACTGCGGACCCGCGCGTCGATCGCTTCGCGCCCGCTCCTCTCCTCTCATCGACCGCGGGTCCTGCATGTCGGACCTTCATCTCAGCACGGACGCGGCTTCTCTCTCCTCCCGAAGAACCCAGCGACCGAATCCTACCGAACTCTATCTCCTTCTCCGATTCGGAAGGGATTTGAATTCCTGGGATAAGCTCCTTATCCCCGAAAATCTGGACTCGCGTCGCCTCCGTCGGCTTATCCCGCTTTAAGCAGATCGCGGCCGCCAGCACGGTGAGAAATCCCGCGCCCTGTTCCTCTCGCCCCTATAAATAGCTCCCACGGCCTCCCCTCTCCGCACCACCTCCCTCCGCCTCCGCGCTCTCCCGAAGCTTCCCCTCCTCGAGCTCCGCCGCGCCGGCGACTTTACCGACGCCTCGGTCCTCCCGGCTTCGCCACCGCCACCGGAGCCGTCACGCTCAGCGATCCTCCCGACCCTCGGCCACCCCTCGCCGCCAGAGCGCCGCCGCACCGGAGGACGAGCCCGCTCGCCACTCCTCGCCCGGCCACCTCCGCTCCCCGAGCCTCGCCCGACCCCTCCGTTGGACTCACCTTCGCTCCGGACCGCGTTTTGGACCTCATCCGCACCCTCTCGCCACTCCCCTCGCCGATGATGACCCTGCCTCCGGCCACCTTCCCCGGCCTCCCCTCCGGCAGATACCTCAAAAGGTATGGTTGCCCTATATGGGTAGGCAAAGCCTCCCCGCCCATCTGGTTATCAGCGTGATCTCTCCCTCCCCGGCTCCCTCGGCGCGCGTTCGAGCCCCCGGCTCCGCACGCTGAGGTTGAGCCTTTCTATTATTTTCATGGCGACAAGTGGGTCCCACTGTCGTGACGCCATCTGTCTGTGGCAGCCACTATCGTCTGGGCCCCACCCCTCTGCGCTAGTCACTGACAAGTGGGCCCTGAGTCCAGTGGGTCCCACCTATCATAATCTCAGAATAAAAGTAAAAGATTAAATCTAATAATTCCAGTGGGCCCCACCTGTCAGAAATTTCTTAATTTCTGGATTTATTCAAACTGAAAACTTCAAACAAGCATAACTTTCTCATTTTAACTCCAAATTCAGCCATTCAAATTTATAAATTCATCTAAAATCATGATCTATCCAACTATGGCCTCTATTTGAATTTTTGAGTTTATTTGAATTTTTATTTGTATTTATTTGCTTTGTTTGCTTCGTCTTTTCTCGCGTCGATTCCAACGTTGTCGATTGATCCTCCTCAAAGAGCAAGAAGACCTAGAGATCCTGCAAGAAGGCAAGTCTCCTTTGATCATCTTGAACCTATGATTTTGAAATATTTTAATTATTTTAAATTATATGCATTGCTATTTACATAAAATGATAATTCAAATCTTAAGGCATTAGTTATATCCAACCTTGTTATGCCCTCACTTGAAATTGATTGCCATGTATCCTTGCAACCATAGAAATTCCTTTGGCTCATTAATGAGAGTAATATATTTAATTGTTGGTAATAGAATGGTAGTATAATGCTTAGTCATGCTATCTAGTACCTTTGGAAAAATCTTGAAAAATGGGAAATTAAGATTTATTATTGAACCCTTGTGTTTATAAATGTAGTGGCAATTGGAGTTGCTACTGTTCTTTCAAAATAAAATAAAATGTGAAAGTTGGTTTAGATTAGGGTGGATGGTTAGCTTGGGTTGGTGCAGAAAGCACGAGATCTTGTTAAGTGTATGTTCCACCCTAGTCAATTAAGGACCGACGCTTATGTTTGTCCAAACTGAGCATTAACCGTACAACCACAAGTTTACATGGGTACGACCTAGCTGACTAACTTACGATAGTCTGGTTTAGGTGCCACCAATGGAAAGTGGGTACCAGGGATGGACTGGTTATTCACATGCGAGGGACAGATTTCTTGTACTCATATGGCGCAAGAGGGGCTTGGTTGGGCAGTTAGCCTACCTGCGGTGAAACCTCAGCGGGTGGTATCTAGTTAGATTAGAGTAAGGTAAAGGCTTTGTGATATTTTATCTGGGTCTCATGCCAAAGGAAGCGTGTTGACTTTTAGGATAATTTATCTCTTGTGGGTAAAGTTGTACAACCTCTGCAGAGTGTAAAACTATTCGAATAGCCGTGCCCACGGTCAAGGGCGGGCAAGGAATGCATTCACATGGTAGATTTCTAGTTTTGGTTTTAAAATTAAAGTTTTATATTCCGAGAGTAGAGGGAACTCTCGGAAGGGTATCCTGGCAGTTGGAGCCAGAGAGGGTGGATGGAACCCGCAGCTTTAAACTGATCGTTGTACTCTGGTGTTGGTAGATGGAACCTTCACTAGTAAGTTAATGTTAGTTCTGTTAAAACATTTATTTGTTAACTTGTTGCCTTAAAAAAATAATTAGTGGTAATTCAAATGAAACATTGCTTTGTGCAAAAGAACCATATAGCCTTCCTTTGTTAAGCCTTGCATCTATTGCATTTTTCCCAAGACTTGCGGAGTACTTTATGTACTCACATGCTGCACTTAAAAATAAATCTCAGAAGATTGCGAAGCTCAAGAAGGTGACTACGACTACTGCTTCGCCTGCGACTGTGATGGATTCTTCCCGGAGAACTAGGTCGCGCTTCCCCAGTCAACTGCCTGTGGCATATTGATGGGTCTTCATCGAGTTTATCTTTGCTTCCGCTTTATTTCATGTGTGCGAGGTCTTGAAACGTCAATTGTAATAATGAGACCTTTCGGTCAGTACCTTCAATTATTGTAATAACACGATGTTGGTGATGTATTCATTTCTGTTTAACTGTGTGCACTAGCTTTGATCTGGGACTAGTGCAGTAAAACACAGAGGGTCCTGGTTCGGAAATCCGGGGTCCCGATAGGAAGCTGCTAGGAAGCAGGAACAGTTGGAAGCACAGCTTCTTGCTCAGCAGGCCTCACTTGAAGCCAACCAAGTAGCACTTGAAGAAAACCAAATTTTGCTGCGCCAAACCGGGGAAGAAGTGAAGGGATGCATACCAAGTTTGAAGAGACTAATGCCTTTGCTGCGAGTTTGGCTTTGAAAGTTCGAAAAGATTGAGGTAGGTCTGAATGCGTTTGGTTGATGATGCCTTTGCCTAAGCTTTTGCTGCCTTGCTAGAACACCAAACTTTCTGTTGTTGGAACTTTGTGCCTTCGTGTTGTCGAACCTATGTCGAACTTATTTGCATCTGTGTGTATGTTTGAACTGTGTGATGGAACCGTTTGAACCTATGTGATGGAACCTGGAACTAGTGTGATGTGTTTGAACCTGCAAGCACTGTGTCTTATGCTCTGGAATGTATGTGGATGATGGCTTGGCTGAAATGTGTATGCTTTATGAGCTCTGATGAGAATGCTGGAAAGATCTGTCTGACATTGGTCATTGATACATATATTTCAGCCACGTTTGTCATCGAATGAAAGGAAAATTTATGACGACCTAGAGTCGTCTCAAGATGTCTCTAACTACCTTACATAACAAGACAAAATGAAAATGTCACAAAATCTGCATAATTATATATGACGCTACCGTATCGTCACAATAAGTTGTCTAAACCAGGGTTCCCAGGACACAATTTATGATGGTTGGCGTATTAGGTGACGAGTTCACCAACCAATATGTGACAGTCACAGTCGTCATTAAATGACAACAATATATGACGACACAACAAAACCGTCACAAAAGGTCATAACATTTTGTGACGGTTTTCCATATTTTTGTCACAAGGTACATTTTGTGACGGTCGTTATATGACGACCTTCATGACGGTGGTTTTTCATCATACCATTCTTTTCGTGACAAATTCAGTACTTTCCATGACATTTTCATTTTGTTATAAAAGCCCGATTTTTGTAGTGATATACAACATCCGCACTACTACATCTACAATTCTACTTGATAAACCTAGTGAAGTTCCAAGCGTGAACTTGCTCAAAGCTTCAAAGACAATGCTAGGTTCAACATCTGCACTACTACATGTCTACATCTACAATTACACTATACTCACCAAGGCTGCTGGTTCGGCGAGGTCAGAAAGCGGCTGGGAGCTGAGGAGGTGTCCACTGGTTGCATGCTCGCCCGCTATAAGAAGGATGGACACAGAGTTGAGAGATGCTTCAAGTGCGCCAAGATCGCGCAGAAAGATCGTGTTCGAGCTCTAAGGCGTATTCAGGGTCAGCCGCAAACTCTGAGTGCACCTAAGACCAACATGAGGTCTAGGGTCAATTCTGTTGAGGTGCTTAAGCAGCATCGAGGACATGGTTTTCCTGTTTCTGATTTACGTCCTGGAGTTGCTTCGGGTCAGGATATCTGCCGTCCTCAGGGTAGATCTCGTTTTCCGCATCGAGATAGCTATTCGCGGTGTGATAAGCCTGTTGTTGCCAGTTAGACTCGTTCTTCTATAGCAGTCGGACACAACAATAGCTTCAAGTTTACTCATAGACCTTCTGGTCTTTTGAGAGACGGAGAGCGTAGGGTAGGTCAGTCGGCTGTGACTACTTCTTCTGCTCGTGGTATGACTCAATACTGGGTCCCCAAGTCCATTCTCATTTATCCCAGTACTGAACCACAAATCCTGTTCTCTTGTTGACACAGGTCCACCGGATTGGGAAGGAAGTGGTTTGGCTTGTCGACTCTGCTTTCGCACATGATCGAGTCTCCGTTGATTCTTTTCCCTAGTCCGAGCTCCAGGTGATGAATCGTTCACTTCCTTAGAGACCATGTGTAGAACGGTGACCACCAATTGGCTGATTCCTTTACCAAGCTTTTAGATAGCTTGAGGTTTTCATCTTTGAAGAGAAAGCTTGGGTGGTTTGTCCTTATGGATTGTTGTGAGGGGGAGCTCCGTGCTTTATGTTTTACTTTGCTTATGTGCTCATGTCTCATTTTGCTGCATTGCATGAGGTGCATTTGGGTTAGTTCTTCTAGCATAGACTAGAGTTGTTCTCACCTTCAGTTGCTTAGATTTCTTCCTCTCATCTTGTGATTCTAGGATGCTGCTTATTAGTTGTGTCTCTTCTCTCTAGGTTGAGTTCACTCACTTCCTGTTGGTCTAGCGAGGCTTGGGCCACCTTGGGTAGACAGGGAACGTGTTTACTCCCTAGTTTGTTAGTAGACCAGCTGATAATTCTAGAGTCATATGGGGTAGATGGGAGTCAGTTTGAGTCATAGTTTTCTCTATTTTATCTATGTTTTAAGGACTGCCTTCTCTGATTTCTTTGCCAACTTCTCTGATTTATTGCTTTGGTTCAAGGGGAGTTCATTTGAGATTTGCTAGAACTTAATGATGACATAACTCAACTTGAACTAAAATTGCATCACATGTTGAGGGGGATCTGGATTTTCTTGCATTTCATGTCTTTTCAGCATTCAGCATTATAATATAACTACATGGAGCCTTGATTATTATCCTTCTATGACATGGTAAAACTGAATTACATCTTGCCATGATTTGGTCTAGGGTGCTTGATTTATCATGACTTTTTATGTGTAGTCTAGTCTTTGCCATGATAAATTGATTAAATATGCACAACTTGAATTAAATCATGTCTATTAGATCTTGTGACTAGTCTGCCTTTAGTTATCCTCTTATGATTCATGCCATGTCAATAGGCTAAGTTGAGTCTTGAATCTATGTTGAGCTTTAGATTGAGCTATGCTAGTTTTTTTGATGAAGCATGAGTTAGAATTAACTCTATGTTCTTGAACTAAAATTCCGCAAATGCAAAAAGATCTCTTTTGTGCGAAAAAAACTGATCTCACCAATTCTTTCTCATGAGATAGCTTGCCATTGCACTAGGCATGAACTCAGAGGGAATTTTGGATGACTAAGATCATTTCTTAAGCTCTTTGCTTGAAATGGTTGCATAAGGCTTGAGATCTAGCACATAGCTAAGCAACAAAAAAATTTGGTTGGAAACAACTATGAATTTCTAAAAGGAAAAGCATGTCTAATGTGCTACAATTTGCTCAATTACAAAAAAAATGCCGACAAATGATTCATTCTTGAACTTGTAGCACTCTAAATTGACTCAATACTAGCTTCTTGGTTCCACTTAGAATATTGACATGGCTTGCATCATTTTGGATACCTCTAGCTAGACTATGATCTTGAATGAATTGACATGCTAAAAAAATCGTTTACATTACAGATTATGGCTTGTTTGGCTTTAAATTGTCCATACTTGAATTGGCATGAAATAGATAGCATTCTGTCGAGTTATGGCTTGGTGTAATACTTAAAGGTCATTGTTGGATACTCTTCATGGCTCTAATGCTTAAATTGAATAACATACAACCATATTATTCAAGTCATGCTCCATTTTCTTCCTTGCATCTTGATGATTTTATTGCCAAAAGGGGGAGAATAATGAAAAAAGGCATAAAAAGGGGGATTTTATGGAGTTTTTTAGGAGTAGGCATGATGCGAAGTCTCTGGTCATTGACTTCAAAGTCGCTGCGAAGACGGTATACTTCGACTACACTGTCTTGTGACTATTGGGGAGCCGAGTTCACTAGGTACGACCACACTATGTTAGTTACGAGCACATTGGGTGTGGTCGGATGGCAGCGGGAAAGTTTACGACCTCTCAGTCGGAAGTCGAAAGCATTTATGACCTCATTTGCCGTGGTCGGAGGTCGCCAGACAGCTTTACGACCACGTTGGCTGTGGTCAAAAGCCTGTACGACCACGTTGGTCGGGGTCGAACGCTCCTATGACCACGTTGGTTGTGGTAGGAAGCGAGGCGGTCGGAAGTCGTGGCTTCGATCGCCGTGGTCGGAAGTCCGCAGACTTCGACCGCGACCACGTGGGAAATCGGCAGACTTCGATCGCGACCACGTGGGAAGTCGGCAGGCTTCGACCATGTTGTGATGCGGTCGTAAGGCGCAGTCTGAGGTCAAAGATGTATTTTCGACCACGTTGAGCGAGAAGCGATCGAAAGACGCTGACTGAAGTTGAACACGTATTTACGACCACATTGACGCCGACTACACATCCTGAGATCGAAAACAGGTTACGACCACGTTATGGGCGAAGATGGTCATAGGGCGTTGTCTGCGGTCGAAGACGGTTTTACGACCACGTTGTTGTTCGACTACGCTCTCTGATGTTGGAAGCAGATTTCGACCACGGTTATGGCAAAGGGTTTATGACCACGTTGTGTGAACTTGGACTCGGTCGATTGAGGTCGTAAGCGGTCAGATGCACTTGGGATTGGTCGATCGAGGTCATAAGCGGTCGGACGCACCCGTAAGCGGTCGGAAGCGCTCAGACACACTCGATACTGCTCAGACTCGGTTGGATGTGGTCGACACCAGTCGGAGCACGGTCGAAAGTGGATGTCTGCGGTCGTTTGTGCTCGAAGACGTGATGAGACGCGGTCGGAAGTGGTCAGACTACAGACAGTTGCGGTCGGAAGCATGCGTTAGTGGTCGGAAGTGCCTGAACTCATTGAACGTGGTCGTAGGACTCTTGAACGTGGTCGTATGGACTCTAGAAGCGGTCGCAAGACCTGGGAATCGGTTGTATGGACTTGTAAGGCGGTCATAACCTTTGTGCATTTGATGTTTTGGTATTTCGACCTGTCTTAATGCATTTACGACTTTGTTGGAATATGTTGCGAGCATATTCTTCTGTTGCAGGTGGTTGATCACAACATTTTGTGCGGTGCTATGTGATGTTCTCTTGTCTGAGATGTTTGCAGGACTTTGAGGCTAAGTCGTGGCGAGGCATGGGATGGCTGAGACTAGGCACGGGCGGTGATGAGGTCGAGAGCGGTCGGGAGATGCCGAAGACGACGAGGTTTGCAAGGTGGTTGCAAGACGTGAATGGCAAGAGAAGAGGATGTTTCCGGGAAGGCGCGTGAGGGGCAATTTGGTGAAATTGACTCAGGCCGGTGGAAACGGATTCGGTTGAAGATAACAGGTAAAGCGTGGAGTCTATTGGAGATAACAGGTAAAACGCTGAGTTTGTTGGTGCTAATGGGCAAAGCACGAGTAAAACCCGGTGTTAGTTTGGGGTTAACGGGTTATCCCCCAGTAGCAATTGAGGCTATAAGTAGAGATGGTAGATCTTGGGTGATCGGCGAGGTTGTTCCAGTCGCTCGGGGTTTGCATTTCTATTTTGGCGTGAGTTGTCTCTGGTTGAGCTTGATGCTCGTGTACCTCGGATGGAGTGGTCAGAGAAACCTCCATGATCAATCATTCATATCTTTTCCTCAATGTTGAGTTCTGTCTTTATGTGATGTTTTGATTGATTTGTTTGCGATCCGCTTTCGATCTATCCTTTTCTTCCATCTTCTATGGTCAAGATTGGTTTGTCTCTGGTTGCTTCAGTTTCGACTTGCTTAGGCGGGATGTGGTTCCAAAGCCCTTGGCTAGTTTATTCCGAGAGCAAGGTCGAGACTTAAGTTTTGCGGTTGCGTCGAACTCATTTTCTTCTCCTCTGCTCACGATTCGACCATGTCATTCTCCTCGACCGCAGTGAAGACTTCTGGTTTTCTTGGTTCGTTCTCCTCGACCGCAATGAAGACTTCTGGTTTTCTTGGTATTTTCTCAAGTATAGGAAGTCTTCTTTATTTGGTTAAAATCTCACTTCCATCCATTCAAAGGATCACAAGATTTTCCATTTTTGGTCTTGCGGTCATGTGCCGTGTGCCACCCCTGTTTTCGGTTCGATCACGTTGAATCTACAGTGCATTGACCCGATCGAAGGCTCTGTTTCGGTTTCGACTACGTGCTTCTTCCTAATCTCGGCAAAAGGTTTTTCGCTGCTTTGGATTTTCGTTGCCTCAGGAAGTGGTCATGCCTGGTCTGGAGTTTCATGACTGGTTGATTTGTGAATCACAAGTTATTCGGAAATCAAACCAACTAGTCGTGGGCTTTCTCTATTGTTGGACGGGCATTGATTCTTTTCTCTGTTGTCGGTCTAGCCGTCTGATTTTCCGGAGAGCAATCGGCTTCTTGCTTCATAGTTTCTATAGCTATTGGAGTAGAAGTTTTTGTGGATACTTGGGGAGTTTTTGAAGGCACCATTCACCCCCCTCTGTTGCCTAATCGGTCCTACAAAAGGCGTGTAGGATCGGAAATGGCAACAGGGGGGATGAATGGTGCCTTTTAAAAATCACCCAAAGTATCCACACAAATTTTCTTCTTCGATAGCTATAGCAACTATGAAGACAGAAAAGGTTCGCTTACTGATAGCCGAAAACAAATTTGTCGAGACTTGACAATGCTTACTGGACGAAACACAAACAAACTGACAAAGATCTTCTCTGAAGGGACAAGGACAACCCGAACACAGATTTCTTTGAGAGAGCCGAAAGCAGACTGAAGCTACAAAGTTCAGAGGCAAAAACAAGACAGAAAACGGAGAAAGAAAACATCACTTGAAAAACAGAAGACAGCACTTTAAAATACCGACTGCACAACGATTACAGACGAAGGACAGTCAAGCAGTGAAATTACCGGAATTCGCTGCACTTCTCAGGCCAAAGAAAACTGAACTGGGAGCTGAAAAACTGAATAGAGGCTGCAGCAAATAAACTGACTAGCTGCAGCAAATAAACTGACTGGCTGCAGAAAACAGATCATAGAAAACACAAAACAGCTCGGCAGAAGTGCAGAAAACTGCAAACTGAAAGCTGTTGGAAATGGAAACCGAAAGCAGTAATTGAGAGCCTAAAAGCTTGGGAAATCAGCTGAAGAAGAAGCACAGACTAAATACTTTCGTGATGAGAGAATCGCAGAGAACCGAGCTCAAAAGAAGCTGCAAACTGACTGAAACTAAGACCCAAATCTGTTGAAAATACAATGCACAGTAAAAACAGAGAATAAGCTGAAAGACAGAGGAGTTGCCGATTTTTCACTTCTCATCACAGGCCAATGAAATTAGAGATTCAAGCTAAATACTTGACCTGTCTCAAGAGAAGAATTGAAAAGATAATTCGGCAGAGAAATAAAAGAGCAAGAAGCGTAAGATTGATTGCAACTCCTAGCGAAACTCGTAGTCGCAAAGAACAATTGATCGAACTTGGTCAAACCTGGTCAAAGTGATTAGGATGCATATTCTCTTAATTTGACAGGTTTGGGCTTAATGTGGTTTCATTAATGCTATTTATGCTTTCATTTGTCGAGCAGTGCTATTTGAGGTGTTTCTTGTTTGTGTTGGCTGCAGGACGTCGAGGCAGAGTCGTGGTGAGACACGAGGTGACCGGACTAGGCATGGGCAGTGTCGAGGTCAAAACGGTCGGATGTGTCGAAGACGGCGGACACTCGAGGTGGTTGCGAGGCTTGGACGACAAGGAACGCGGAAGCTTTCCGGAAGGTGCAGGAGGGGCGTTTCGGTAAAAACGCAAAGATGTACAGGCAGGAGCCGGTTCCGTTCGGGTATAGCCGGCGTAACGGGTTGGAGACCCATTAGCCAAAGGCTATAAATAGGAGAGGTGTCCCCTGCTCATTCAAGTCTTGTGAGAGGGAGTGCATGAGTTGCTAGGGTTTGCTTTAGTCAAAATGGCCTTTGGAGAGGTTGTTTTGGCTTTAGGCTTTAGTTGTTGAGAGTTGGTAGAAGAGGCAGAGAAGGCTATGTGCATGTGTCTTCTGTAGCTCTGTCTCCTTCGATGTGTTCTTGAGTGTCCTCTTCTCAAGCATGTAGAGTGGGTGTGTTCTTCGCTTAGGGAGAGGGAGGGATGGATTGAGAGTCTTGTAATCATTCCTCTTATTCTAATGTCCATGCGTATCAGGACTCAGTTGTAATCCTCGTTGATTGGAATGAAATCTCTGAGTTTTTCTCTCGTGCTCCTGTCTGTTCTTCGTTCCCCCTCTTTTGGTTGATTTCTGAGCCTTATGTGTTTCTTGTTGTTTCTCACTGAGAAGGCCCAAAATGGGTTGCTCAATGTTGGGATGATACCTCAAGATCATTTGATCGTTTTTCCCAAGAGCAATTTGCACTTAATCTCAGATTTCGCTTTTTGGGCTTCTCTGCTCTTGTTTCTTGTTTCTAAGGTCTGAGATAGATTTTGATTCCCGTCATGAGATGGCATGGAACTTGGCATGTTAAGTCCCGTGGCTATTACTAATCTTTCTACAAAGTTTCATGGCCAATGGTTCAAGGATTGGAGAGGAATTTGGATTTTGGTTTTTCTCTGTTGAAGTTACATGTTTTTGTCAAAATCCTAAATCCTTGTTCTCCTCTTGAGCTTCTTTGGTTCTTGGGTCCCAGAAGTTATTTCCTTCTTGGTCTTGCTCTGTTGGTCTAAAAGGATCAGGAGATTTTATCTATTTTCTGTGATTTGACCAAAAGTCTGAATTTCCAGCACAGGAATTTCAGTCTGTTGCTGTCTGCTCCTGAGGGGCGGTCAGACCGCTCAAGAGTTGGCGGTCAGACCGGAGTAGAGCCAGCGGTCTGACCAGGGTTGGCTAGGCGGTCTGACCGGCCAGGGCGGTCTGACCAGCCTTGACCCACCGGTCTCACCGGCCCTCTGCAGCATATGTTGCTGTCCTTCCTTGAGTTGTGTCTCTTCTTTGCGACTCTGGTTTTTAGGTTCCCGGTTCCTCTTCTGGTGGTTTGAGATGCTAAGTGAACTAGAACGCTTTTCCTTCATAGCTCTTTAGCTATTGGAGAGAAGATTCTAGTGGGTATTTGTGGGGGAATGTTTTAAGGATCGACATTCACCCCCCTCTGTCGTCATTTCGGTCCAACAATTGGTATCAGAGCCGGTTAGCTCTTCTTGATAGATCTTAACCGGTCTCTAGAGCCATGGCGACGGACAAGTACTCCACCAAGCCGCCCGCCTTTGATGGCATCGATTATCCTTCCGAAGAGCCGAATGGAGACATACATCCGTGCTCGGATATACCATCCGCGGAAGGTGAAGGTGCGATATGTCGTTCTTGCCGATGAGAACATCAACGCTGGAAACATGCTTGATGTTGAGGCAAATGCAAAGGCAAGGAACATCATTATCCGTGGGCTGAGTCGAGCGAGTTTGACCGCATATCTCATCTTTCATCCGCTGATATTTGGGAGACCCTCGATGCTTAGCATGAGGGCACCACCCAAATAAAGACGGTGCGACAGACGATTCAAGCGAGATTACAACAAGTTTGAAATGCTCATTGGCGAGTCCCTTGATGAGTGTTTTGCACGCCACAAGATCTCGAGCAACCTCCGAGCGGTCGGTCTCACATACCCGACTCGGATAATGCTCGACAGATGCTCGCGCACTCGACTTTCGTGTTTGGGAGATGAAGGTGACTACCATCAAAGACACCACGGACCTCTCGACTTTGACTCGATGCGCTATACTCGCGCCTCAAGACTCACGAGATTGACATTGTCTCTCGCAAGTCGAAGTCACAGTCGATGGCTCTAGGCATCGATCCCAGTTCAGCTTCCGGTCTTTCTTCGATTCGATTTGTGTGGTTTCTCCTTGCTTGCTCTCGTGACGAATCGATGATCGCTAGAGCAGCTTGCGGATGAGCAGCTAGCCCTCCTAGCTCGGAGATTCTCCCATGCTTACAAGAGGAGGAGGGACGGAAAGAGAGGAGGACCCGTGATCTGCTTCGAGTGTGGTGGCCCCAACCACATTCGAGCGAACTGCCCCAAGCTGGGGAAGGGCAAGAGCGACTACGGTGGTTCGGGCAAGAACGACTACACCAACAAGAATCGCAACAAGAAGCCCTCAGCACCTACACAAGGCAAGAAGAAGTTCCGCAACCTTGGCAAAGCCAAGAAGCTCTTCCACCGCGTCCTCACCGTGTTCGACGACCTCGACCTCAGCGAGGTGGAGGGATGGAGCGACGACGACGGGACCGGTGATCAAGAACCCAAGGATGGCGATGACTTCTCCGGCATGTGCTTCATGGCCCTTGAGGGCGAACTGAGCGATAGCGAGCTGTACTCCGACTCCGATGAGGTATTCCCTTTCTACGACCAGCTCAATCATGCTTTTCTTAAGCTAGGTGGATTTCATGCTAAGTCTAGGGCTAGGTGTACTGAGTTAGAGAAGGAAGTAGATAGACTATCACGGGAGCTTACTTCACTTACATCTGCTCCCTCCCGTGATGATTGTGATACATGTTGTGCTCTATTGGGTGATACGGAGAAATTAAGGACCTCGCATGATAGTCTGTCCTCTGAACTTGACATTGTTAAGGTGGAGAATCTTAGTCTCTTAGCTGAACTCGAGATGAGTAGGGTTGCTTCTATTTCATCTACTCATGTTGAGACTATTGCTTGCACCTCATGTGAGGATAAGCACAATGTCTTTAGAGGTCTTTATACCATGCTGCTTGATCTGCCCGAGACTTGTGAAAATTGCAATAATCTGAAATTGAACTTAAAAAGGGCAGATCATAAAATTGCTGAGTTGCATGCTTCTTTACTTGAGCCTGTTGTTTCTTGTACCAACTGTCCAAAATTGACACTTGAACTTGAGTCTGTTTCTAAGCAATTCCAAGAGATGGTTGATCATAACAACAAATTGGCTCAGTTTGCGACTAAAGATCCTGTTAGCTCACCATGCATTAGTTGTGATAAACTAAAACTTGAACTCATTGCTTTGAATGAACAATGTGTGAAGCTAACTAAGGATTTACTAGAGAAGCCATCAACTCATTGTGATGTGATTGCTGAGGTGGGAGAGAAGCCCAGGGTAAGGTGGAGACGCCTAGCGACGTGAACCAACTGGCTAGTAGTAGGACTGTCCCCTCAGAGTCGGCTGTGCGTGCACAAGCCATTCTTTCCTCTATTGTTGGTTCTTCTTCTTCTCCCTTACCTTCTGCTGTCTCTTCTTCTCCCCGCTCTCTGTGTGTGCACAAGCCATTCTTTCCTCTATTGTTGGTTCTTCTTCTGCTCCCTTACCTTCTGCTGTCTCTTCTTCTCCCTGCTCTTCTTGCACCTCTCTCTTTCAGGAGTGTCAGTACCTTATGAACACTCTCGAGAGATTTGTAGGAGGCAAGAAGAAGCTCAATCTTATTCTAGACCAGTCCAAGATTTGCGATTCAATCGTGGTCTAGGATATGATTTCTATGAGGACATGAGTAAGCATCCACCGCCGTGCTCGCACCCATAGCACTGTGTGTGATTGAGACTAAGCCCGAACCGAGAAATTCCAATTTAAGTCACCGGCTTTGTCCAAGGGATTTGACGACAAGGTGAGTCCACCGCTACTTCGCTTCTCGTAAGGCGGCCCTCTGCGCTACTACGCTCTCGAAGGTGAAGTATCATCGCACCTTCTGTCGGAAGGATCGACACTCGATCGATCGATGCCTCAAGCGCGGCAGATCGCGCGAGAGACCGTGTTTAGTCTCTTAGGCGTATTCAGGGTCAGCCCCAGACCTTGAGTGCGTCTAAGACCAACACGAGGTCTAGGTTTGCTTCAGGTGTTTCTGATAGGTTTGGGCAGCATCGAGGACTTGGTTTTTCTGAGTCTTTTGGTTTTCGTCCTCATGCTGCTTTGGTCGTGACTTCCGCCGTCTTGAGGGTAGATCTCGTTTCCCCCATCGAGATAGTTACCCGCGGCGTGATCAGCATGTTGCCGGTGTTCCGACTCGCTCTCCCGCAGTCGGAGCCGACTCAAAGAAGAGCTTCTGTGTCTACTCAGACCTTCTCGCTTCTTTGAGCGACGAGAGTGTAGGGTAGATAGAGGTCGATCGTGTGTGGCTACTTCTACTCGGCGTGTGATTCAAGATGGGTACCAAAATCCTTGTTGATTTATCCCAAGATCGATCCTTTACTCTCTCGTTGACTCAGGTTCGCCGAGCAGGGAAGAGAGAGGTTTGGCTAGTTGACTCCGGGTGTTCTCGACACATGACCGGAGACCCTCGTTAGTTCTCTTCCCTAGCTTGTGCTCCAGGTGATGAGACGATCACGTTCGGAGATGCCTCTTCTGCGCGCGTCATCGCCAAAGGTACAGTGCGCGTAAATTACTCTTTCATTCTGAAAGATGTTGCCTTGGTTAGTAAGCTGCAGTATAATTTGCTTTCAGTTTCTCAGCTTACCGATGACGGTTTTGAGGTTAGCTTCAAGAAAAACAATTGCAAAATTCTTGATTCTTCAAGTAGTCTAGTTTGCAGGATTTCTTGTTATGGGAGGATCTTTCGTGCTGATTTTTCTGAGTCTTCTAGCGATCCTCTCAGGTGTTTAGTTGCTTCTGAGTCCCGTGACCTTTTGTTCTAGCATAGGAGACTTGGTCACATTGGATTTGACCATTTGACTCGAGTTAGCGGCCACGATCTCATTCGTGGTCTGCCGAAACTCAAGATGGTCAAAGATCTTGTTTGCGCCCATGCCGGCATGGCAAGATGGTTGCCGCTCACCCTCCCGTCACACGATTACTATGACCGATGCACCGGGACAGCTGCGCCCACATGGAGATCGTGGACCCGCCGAGTGCGCTTAGCGGGAGGAAGTGGTATGTTCTTGTCATGGTCGATGACTTCTCGAGGTACTCTTGGGTGTTTTTCTTAGCCTCGAAGGATGAGACGTTTTTACATTTCCGAGGTCTTTTTAGTAGGCTTTCTGTTGAGCTCCCCGGTGCCTTACGAGCGATCTGCAGTGACAATGGCACGGAGTTCAAGAATTCTTACTTCGAGAGGTTCTGTGGTGAGACAGGTGTAGAGCACCAGTTCTCTTCTCCGCACGTCCCACAACAAAATGGCGTCGTGGAGAGGAAGAACCGTACCTTGGTCGAGATGGCTAGGACGATGTTCGATGAGTACTCTACACCGTGGAAGTTTTGGGCTGAGGCTATAGCTACCGCGTGCCATGTCTCAAATCGAGTTTTTCTTAGGGCACACTTGCACCGCATTTCTTATGAGTTGAGATACGGGCGAAAGCCCAGCGTCTCTCATTTTCGCGTGTTTGGTTGCAAGTGCTTTATTTTGAAGTCTGGGAACCTAGAAAAGTTTGAGTCACGTTCTTGTGATGGGATCTTTTTAGGCTACTCGACTTCTTCGCGGGCTTATAGGGTCTGGAACTGTGAGTCTAGTAAAATGGTAGAGACCTGTGAGGTGACCTTCGACGAGGCCAGTCCGGGGACTAGGCCTGATATCTCAGGTTCCTTAGAGCAGTCCGAGACCATCTTTGTGGATGATGAAGAGGATGGAGATGAGGGTTGTATGCCCGATCCAGTCCTACATCCACCCCTTGAGGTGCCTTCTTCCACTTCACCTTCAGTGATCAGCCCTTGCCTTCTGCTTCTTCTCGAGCTAGTGGCTCTGCTCCTACCTCGCCACTCATGAGGTAGATGCCACTTCTTCATCTCATCCTCGACCTCCCAGACATATCCAGAAAGCTCATCCTTCAGAGCAGATTATTGGAGACCTTTTCGAGCGTGTGACCCGCTCAAAATCTGGCTTATCTCAATTCTGTCTCCATTCTGCCTTCATTGCTTCTTTCGAGCCCAAGGATGTTGATCATGCGCTTTCCAATGAGTCTTGGGTCAATGCCATACATGAGGAATTAGAGAATTTCGAAAGAAACAAGGTCTGGTTGCTTGTTGAGCCCCCGCGAGGTCACAATGTCATTGGAACCAAGTGGGTGTTCAAGAACAAGCAGAGTGAGGACGGGCTAGTCATTCAAAACAAGGCTAGACTGGTAGCTCAGGGGTTTTCCCAGGTTGAGGGTCTAGACTTCGAGGAGACCTTTGCCCCTGTAGCTAGACTTGAGGCCATTAGAATCCTACTTGCCTTTGCAGCTTCTAAGGGTTTCAAGTTGTACCAGATGGATGTAAAGAGTGCCTTCCTCAATGGCTTTATTGAGGAAGAAGTCTATATCACACAGCCTCCAGGTTTCGAGAACCCCAAATACCCAAACCTTGTCTTCAAGCTTTCCAAAGCGTTGTATGGACTTAAGCAGGCCCCCAGAGCTTGGTCTGAGAGGCTTAAGTCCTATCTGTTGAGTCATGGGTTTGAAATGGGTAAAGTAGATAAGACCTTGTTTATCCGTAGGCATGGCAATGACCTTCTGCTGCGTAGTAAAAAAATTTGCATCTATGTCGATCTCTTTTTGGTAAGCGCTGATTTTTGTTCACGCCATATTGTGTCCTAGCCTCTAAGAAATTTTTCTACCATTTTATTTAATTTTTCGTGGAGCCAATTGTCGTGAATTGAGCTTTCCGCGAAAATGGCCGCTTTGACTCGACGCCGATTCGCCGCCCGTAAGCCTTAGCCCATGCCGTAATTTTTCTTAGACTTGCCTCACTACGTTCTACGCCGTGCTTCCTTCCTTTTCCCAAAAAGCCTCCATAAATTTTCGCCCGACACTCGCCATGGCCACCAATGGCATCTCATGTCCCCATCTATCCAGTGGTGTTTTCCCAACTGCTCACGCCATATTGTGCCAAACCATCCTAGGTAGTTACATTTCAAATGGTTTTAGATTCGCTTCACCGAGCACCAAGATATTAAGTTTTTCCTTCTCTACCGCCGTCGCTCAAACGTCGATGGTATCGCCTTCGCTCTCGCCGCCAGATCCATGTCACCACCTTCATCTCATCGCCGATTCCATTTTGCCCATTCACTAGCCACCTCGCAGCCCGCCGACACCATACTGCTCAAAAAGTAATTCTCGATGTCGTTATCATTTCATGTGATGTCCAAAACCTCCGATATTCGTTTCTCCTCATACAAACTCCGAACTGCTGATTCTTTCTCCTAAATTCATCTAAGATCATTATATCTATCTCCCAGTATATATTTTATAATTTTCAGATTTTATTTGGATTTTATTTGAGTTTATTTTGTTTGGTTCTTCGTGGGTGTAGACTACTTATTTAATCCGAGAGTTCGATTTCGATGATTCGTAGCATCAAGTCTTTGAGCAAGGCAAGTTACACTTTGATCATGTTGTTCTACTAATTTAAATTATTTATGTTGTTTTTAAAATTATTATTGCATGCGCATTTTTATTCAAATTAGTTCAAATGTGCTTAAAACTTTAGTTACACCCAATTTCCTTTGTATGGCCAATCTTGATATTGAACAATCATACCTTGTCACCTTAGATGAAAACCTAGTTGGTACATTAGTATTAACTAGAACAATTTATGGAATTGCTTAGCCATGCTTAGAATAATTCGTGGGAAGAATTGTTTCACATAAAATGATAAGCTTTTTGAACTGTATTCTTGACTTCGTGAGTCAAGAAGGTTTATGAATTATTTTGAAAACAAATATAAAACTGGTTTAGACTTAGGCAATTGGTTAGAGTGATGGTGCAGTGCATGCCCGTTGGTTGAAGCCGCAGTGGTTGATTGTCGCACAAGGGGTTTGTGGTTAGCCTAAGTCAAGTTAAGGACCTGGCCTCAGGAGCTACTATTGCAAAGCCCTATCGTACTACCACAAGTCCGGTATGGGATGCACTGCCAAATAATTTGTGAAGTTCCAACATGATCTCGCTATAGGCTGAATGTGAGCGCTGGCGAGGCCGTGAGAAGTCTCACATGGCACAAGAGGGGCTCCAACATGTGGATTCATGTTGTGGTGAAACCTTAGTGGCGGCGTGATTATGTTGACAACGGATCATTGTAAAGGCCTTGTCATGATCTCTCGCCGCACACCTAAGGAAGTGTGTAACTCGCGTGGCAAACCGGGATGATCATGTCTTGTGGGTAAAGCTGCATAACCTCTCGCAGAGTGTATAACCTATCCTCGATAGCCGTGCCCGCGGTCATGGGCAAGTCGAGTGAAGTTTTTCATGGATTAGACTTTGGTTTTCAAAATGGTTTATGAAAACCTTATGATGGATGGAATCCGAGAGATTGAAATCGGTGAATGGATGGAATTCATCGAGTTGCGCAGTTGAAAACGTGTGGATGGATGGAATCCATACGTGAGCTTTGGAAAAGATGGTCCGTGGGATGCCCGTGGTTAGTTGGTGTGGGGATGGACCTGCACTAACGGTATCTATTTTGTTTACAACATTGTTTTACTTAATGTATCAAATTCAGCTTTTGCACTTACTTATGATATTTACTCAAATGATCGCTTTTATGCAAATTAGACATCATCAAGCTTATATTAGCTTAAAGTTTGTCATTACGCATGATAATTGTCTTTGTGCTGGTGCACTAGCTCTCATGCTCGTTTCACGACATCATCTGGCGGATGTCATGAGCACCGAGTTTGAGATGAGCATGATGGGTGAGTTGACCTTCTTTCTTGGCTTCCAAATCAAGCGCACTGGAGGGTACTTTCTTGCATTAGGTAAGTACACTCGTGACCTCCCGAGACGCTCGACATGAGTGATGGTAAGTCGTGTCAACTCCGATGGCCTCTATGGCTTATCTTGACCTGATGAGGATGGCGAGCCGCTTGATCGTAAAGAGTACGTAGTATGATCGGCCCTCCTTTACCTCATTGCCTCTAGACTAGACATACACTTCTCCGTGTCCAGTGCTCGCCAGGCTTCTCCTCGCAGATCTCTCCGCCAAAGCGGTGAAGCGCATCTTTCGGTACCTTCGAGCTACCATTGACTATGGTATCTGCTACTCTTCCTCATCCTGTCTTTCCTTGAGAGCTTTCTCGGATGCAGACTTTGCCGGCTGTAGGATAGATAGGAAGAGCACTTCTGCACCGCCAATTCATTGGCACTTCTCTTGTCTCTTGGTCTTCCAGAAGGTCCGGTGTTGCACACCCACCGCAGAGGCCGAGCACGTTGTCGCAGCCCGCTGTCGAGCTGTACTTTGATGGTCTCGACTCGCAGGACTTTGGGTTAGTTATCGATAGTGTTCCACTCTTTGTGATAGCACTTCATTAACATTGCTAAGAACCCAATGCAGCATTCTCGACAAAGCATATTGATATTCGCTATCACTTCCTTAGAGACCATGTAGAGAAGGGCGACATAGTGCTCCGCCAGGAGAGTGACCACCAATTGGTCGACATCTTTACCAAGCCATTGGATAGATCTAGGTTTTCAGCTCATGGGAGAGCTTGGGGTGGTTTGTCCTATGGATTGATGTGAGGGGAGCTTTGTGCTTTATCGCTTACTATTGATTATGCTTCGTCTCCTTTTTGTTGCATTGCATTTGCGGGTGCATTTGGGATAGTCCTTCTAGCATAGGTTAGAGTGCTTCTCTTGTCTAGCTGCTTAGACTTCTTCCTCTTATCTTGTGATTCCAGGTTGCTGCTTATTAGCTGTCTTTCTTCTCTCTAGGTGGAGCTTACTCACTTCTTGTGGGTTCTAGCGAGGGTTGGGCCACCCTCGGGTAGACAGGGTACATGTTTGCTCCCTAGGTTGTTAGTAGACCAGATGATAGTCCTGGAGTCATATGGGGTAGATGAGAGTCAGTCTGAGCCATGGTATTCTCTATCTTATCTATGCTTTAAGGACTGCCTGTTTTCTGCTTTCCTTGCCAACTTCTCAGTCTACAGCTTTGATTCAGGGGGAGTTCATTTGGGAGCTTCTGGAGCTTAATATTGACATAACTCAACTTGAATCAAAAGTGCATCTAATGTTGAGGGGGAGCTGGATTTTCCTGCATTTCTTCATTCTGCATTGTAATATAACTCTTGGAGCCTTGATTATTATCCTGTTCTGACATGTTTACAATACATTACACCTTGCCACGATTTAAGCTTCATTGCTAGATTGATCATGACTTTATATGTGTAGTCTAGTCTTTGCCATGATAAATTGCTTAAAATTGTCCAACTTAAATTAACTCATGTCATGGTAATACTTGAGACTAGTCTGCCTTTAGTTATTCTCTTATGATTCACGCCATGTCAAATAGGCTGAGTTGAGTCTTGAATCTGTTTTGAGCTTTAGATTGAGCTATGTTAGCTTCTTGATGAAACATAAGTTAGTACAACCTGTTAAAAGCAAAAATGATCTCTTTCTGTGCGAAAGAACTGATCTCACCAATTCTTTCTCATGAGATGGCTTGCCATTGCACTAGGCATGAACTCAGGGAGAGTTTTAGTTGACCAAGATCATTTTCTTAAGCTTCTTGCTTGGAATGGTCGCATAAGTCTTGAGATCTAGCACATGACTAAACAAAAATCTGGTTGGAAACAATCATGTGATTTCAGAAGAAAAACAAGTCAATTGTGCTAAATTTGCTTAATTACACAAAAAGCTCAAGTACTAGAACATGTGATTCATTCTTGAACTTGTAGCACTCTAAACTTGCTCAATTCTAGCTTCTTGGTTCCGCTTAGACTATTGACATGGCTTGCATCCTCCTTGGATACCTTTAGCTAGACTAGGATCATGAATGACTTGATATACTAAGTAAATCCTTTACATTTTGGATTGTGATCTATGTTGCTTAGCTTGATTATACATGTCTAGTCATGATCTTGATAGCTTCTTATGAATTATGGCTTGGTGTAGTACTCATATGGTCAAATTGGATAATCTCCATGGCTCTAAATGCTTAAAATAAACAAACTTCAGTCATTTCATCCAATGTCATGCCATATTCTCTCCTTTGCACCCATGCTGTGTTTATTGCCAAAAGGGGGAGAATAGCGGAGAAAAAGCCATTTGGGAGCTTTCTAGAGCTTTGGAGAACAATTTGCTCTTTCCTTTGTAGCTCTAGTGTTCCTTTGTCGACATGGTCATGAGGCTCATTTGCTCCTTCCTTTGGACCATGTTGAACTTTTCAAAACAAACTCTTCTTCACGCTTTTTCGGGGTTTGTCAATATACTCATCAAGGGGGAGATTGAGAGACCATGTGGAGGTCGTCCCATGTGTATGATGAGTAATTGACAATGGTTTAGGATAGTTGAGTTTGGTTTGAGTGGTTCGGACCATGTCGTTGCATGGTGTAACGGGTTCGGTCGAACTTGGTCAAACCTGGTCAAAGTGATTAGGATGCATATTCTCTTAATTTGATAGGTTTGGGCTTAATGTGGTTTCATTAATGCTATTTATGCTTTCATGTGTCGAGCGGTGCTATTTGACGTGTTTCTTGTTTGTGTTGGCTGCAGGACGTCGAGGCGGAGTCATGGTGAGACACGAGGTGACCGAACTAGGCATGGGCGGTGTCGAGGTCAGAACGGTCGGATGTGTCGAAGACGGTGGAGACTCGAGGTGGTAGCGAGGCTTGGACGACAAGGAACGCGGAAGCTTCCCGGAAGGTGCAGGAGGGGCGTTTCGGTAAAAACGAAAACATGTACAGGCAGGAGCCGGTTCCGTTCGGGTATAGCAGGCGTAACGGGTTGGAGACCCATTAGCCAAAGGCTATAAATAGGAGAGGGTGTCCCCTCGTTCATGCAAGTCTTGTGAGAGGGAGTGCATGCGTTGCTAGGGTTTGCTTTAGTCAAAATGGCCTTTGGAGAGGTTGTTTTGGCTTTAGGCTTTAGTTGTTGAGAGTTGGTAGGAGAGGCAGAGAAGGCTCAGGCTTGTGTCTTCAGTAGCTCTGCCTCCTTCGATGTGTTCTTGAGTGTCCTCTCTCAAGCATGTAGAGAGTGGGTGTGTTCTTGGCTTAGGAGAGGGAGAGGATGGATTGAGAGTCTTGTAATCATTCCTCTTATTCTAATGTCCATGCGTATCAAGACTCGCTTGTAATCCTCGTTGATTGGAATGAAATCTCCGAGTTTTTCTCTCGTGCTACTATCTGTTATCTGCTCCTCTTTGGTTGATTTCAGAGCCTTTTGTGTTTCTTGTTGTTTCTCACGAGAAGGCACAAAATGGGTTGCTCTATGTTGGGATGATGCCTCAAGATCATTTGATCGCTTTTTCCCAAGAGCAATTTGCATTTAATCTCATATTTAGCGTTTTGGGCTTCTCTACTCTTGTTTCTTGTTTCTAGGGTCTGAGATAGATTTTGATTCCCGTCATGAGATGGCATGGAAGTTGGCATGTTAAGTCCCGTGGCTATTGCTAATCTTTCTGCAAAGTTTCATGGCCAATGGTTCAAGGATTGAGAGGAATTTGATTTTGGTTTTTCTCTGTTGAAGTTACATGTTTTTGTCAAAATCCTAAATCCTTGTTCTCCTCTTGAGCTTCTTTGGTTCTTGGGTCCCTGGTTATTTCCTTATTTGTCTTGCTCGTTGGTCTAAAAGGATCGTGAGATTTTATCTATTTTTCGTGATTTGACCAAAGTCTGAATTTCCAAAGACAGAATTTCAGTCTGTTATCGCTCGCTCGAGGGGAGGTCGACCGCCAAGAGTTGGCGGTCGATCGAGAGAGCCGCCGTTCGACCGGGTTGGCTAGGCGGTCGACCGGCCAGGCGGTTCGACCGCCTTGACCCACCGGCCCGATCGCCCTCTCGCAGCATATGCCGCCCTTCCTTGAGTTGTGTCTCTTCTTTGCGACTCGGTTTTTAGGTTCCCTGCCTCTTCTCGTGGTTTGAGATGCTAAGTGAACTAGAACGCTTTTCCTTCATAGCTCTTTAGCTATTGGAGAGAAGATTCTAGTGGGTATTTGTATGAAAGTTTTAAGGATCGACATTCACCCCTCTCGCCGCCATTTCGGTCCAACACTAAGCAACCGTGAAACCACCTTGCCGTCGTAAATCCCTTGAACTCAACCTTTTGGTTCGGGCTTGACCTCGATCACACTGCTGCTATTATTTATTCATATATGGTAACTTAATTAAAATTTCAATCTTTAATAATCCCATTATCATATCTTATGTATTTTCATTTATCGCTAGCCTAAGTTTAATTTGGATTAGGATCCATTGGCACGGGTCCCAGCTTGCTCTATATACCATTATGCTTAATTTTTATTATGTACTAAGGCTAGTGTTAGGAATAAGATTTGATTAATGGCACTATTATTAGCTTGCTCATACTTTAGCTATTATTAGGCTTAGCCCCACTTCTAGTTCTAGTTTAAACTCTGTATCAAGCGAGCTTGGGATGTAGTATTTTATGTGACACTAATTACTCATGTCATTGGTTACACATTTAATTTAGAGTATTTATATATCTATGAGATTATTTTGAATCTTGATGACCTAGGGCTATTATATTAAAATATGTCACTGAGGTTTGTTTAAGGGTGGCATGATCAATATTGGGCATATATGCTTACATATTAATTAAGGGTCATCTTTATTAAGCATAGACATTTATACAAGGCCGCTTCTCCTCATTAATACCTCAATATATAATTAGACCTACAATGTAAATATTAAAGTTACACTAATTACTTATCATCGGTCACAATTTAGTCTTAATTGAGTTCTACTTACCTAGGATCGAGCTTGCTACACCTAACTTTATTTCACTCCCCTTGTTGACTATATATATATATACCACTGAGATTTATTTACTGGCACCTTTATCCTTTTGCCTACCCCTTTGTTATTTTGATGCTCCGCCTTATTTTTAGTCAAATTTATTTATCAAGGCTTGTCGTATGGGCTCATATATTAATATAGCTACCAAGTTAAATCCATCATGGAGATTCTGTTTAACGATGGTATGTTACATGTTAGAGCATACATTAGTATTATAAGGACAACTTTTATCTTAAGGTCTTGCTTTTATAACTATGCATAATACACACGTCATTCCCCTTTAACTTTATCACTTTTTATTGCCATGTAGCTATTCAAGGTTCAGCTTCTTAATTGTAAGAATACTGGCTGGATAGGACCTTCCTAGTCGGGCCCACGGTTCAGCCGAAGAGAACCGAGCAGCTCGGCCAGGAGGAAAAGAACAGAGGAGGCATGTGGCGGTCTGGGCAGGGGGCAGGCTCGCCGGCGAGGGCGGCCAGGGAGGACGCTAGCGACGGCCAAAATGGATCCCCAGGAGGGCGTCAAGTCGGTAGGGGGTGGGAGTACGGCTCGGGGCGGCGCCTACGGTGGCCGTCCACGGTGGAGGCGGCATGGCGTAGAGGAGCCATGGGGGCGGCGACGACCGAAGGGAGAGAGGGGAAAGAAGGGCGGGCATGAGCAAGAGAGTGCCCGGGGAAAGTTACCTACGGTGGCAGCTTGGCCGGGGAGGCACCGAGGTGGGCTGCCGGCGGTGGGGTCCGGGCGGCGGAGAGGGGCCTCGCCGAGGAGACGAGGCAGCGTTCCTCAATCGACGCCGAATCGAACTCGGGGCCTCGGGGTGCTGGCCGAAGTAATTGGCCGGCGGTGGTCTGGCCCGACGGCGAGGAGGGTCGCCGGAGTTGGAGAAAGAACGACGCGCCGGCAAGCTACAAAACAAGAGGGGCCAATTAGGGACGGCTTGGGCACGTGGGAACAAAGGGGAGCTCAGGGAGAGGGTTTCTGCCACAGTGGGATGGCCGAGTGATGCCGGTGTCGAGGGTGGCCGGAAGAAGCTCGGCGGCGGTGGAAATTCGGGCGGGAGAGGAAGGCTTCATTGGGGCATGTTGGGGAAGACCTCGGCCACAACTTTTATAGCACCTTTCGAGCAGGGAGGCGCAGGGGCGGGCTTCACGGGCGGGACCGGGCAGCGGGGAAGAACCGCGGGGCCTTGCCCGGCGCGGGCTCGGCGCACGGATTGACTAGGCGAGCGGCGACGGGACAGGGCTGCAGAACCAGGCTGGCCATGGGCGGGAGCGGCGCGGAGCAGGCGGCGACGCGACGGGGCAGGCACGGCAATGATGGACAAGCAGGGCGCAGTAGTTGGACACAGGCAGCGCAGAGCAGAGAGAAAGGAAGAGGGAGAAGCGGGCGACTCATGGCCACATAAAGGAGGAGGAAGGAAAAGAAAAGAAAGGGGGCGAGGGTGTTCGGCCTGTGCGCAGAGAGAGGAGGGGAAAAAGAGAGACCGGGGGGGCCAGCAGCAGGAGAGAGGGGTGAAAGGGTGGGAGGAAAAAGGCTTAAGAATAACTTTTGCAATTTGAATACTTTTGACTTTACATTTCTTTTTCATATCTAAAATTATTGATTTCAATTGTTGACTTTTAACTCGAGTTTTGATTCACGTATCCAGATATAAAATTTAATAGTCATCTATTGTCGATTTTATCTAATTTGCCCTTGGATTTTGATTTTGACACTATTTTGCTATGGGTTGTATATATATAAATTTTGAATATTTACCCATGGATTTTGGTTTACTGATTGAATTAAAAGAAGAGATTTTTGCTTTAGGTACTTATGGATATATTCTAATATTCTTTATGGATTCATTTTATGGACCTGAGTTTGAATTCAAGATGTTGGTATTTTGAATTCATGATCTGTAATGGCATTTTCCATTTTTATAATTTACAAGACTATTATTTGCATTGGGGAGTATTCTTGATTATTAATTGGTATGTCACAAAACTCAAAAAGATTTCAAATAAACATTCAGAAGGAATTTTGAGTGCTAGCAAAATGCAATAAAATTTAAAAACTCCACATTTTTGAATATCCAAAATTTGGGATGTTACAATATGCACTTTCGTCGAAGTCCACCCGCTGTCCCTAGGAGCAATGTTAAGTCATTAATTAGCATGTGTCTGTAAATATATATACATTTATATAATCAGAAAATAATAATTATTGGAAGGACCTGACAAACCTCTGGATCATTGATGTTATTATCCATGATTTCCTTTATATGGCGGCAAACGTAGAATCCACATACGTTGCCCTGTAGCTGCTGATGGCACTGCAAAAATAGAATTACATACATCGGTATTGTCAATTCTAGATGCATTATAACAAAGTGTGATATAGGATTGTTGTGTTGTAGCGGGTACTGGAAATCGCATGTTGTGTCGTAGCGTGTCACTGGATTTGTCGTGTCTTCCTCCTTGGGCAACATAATCGGCAAACACCCTACGTGATTCAAAAAAGTTAGCCTCGGCCGTGGCATACAAAAGAAATATTACAATAGAGTTATGTATGGAGGAAATGAGTTTACCTGTTAAGTACTTCTTGCACACGTCTGAAGTCGTGGTTGCTCCTAAGTAGGGAATCAAGGTATATTACCTTGCTCCACTTTGGTACAATCACAATCAAAATCTAGTGATGCCTAGTCATGTATTTCGCCATAGTGATTAATCCTAAGTTCACGCTGCATGTAAAGTACAAATGAAACATATGTGTGGCAACTAGTGAAGCACTTACCCTTGGTTGAAGGGTACCATGACGTACTCCTTGTCGCTGTGAGCAATCAATCCCCTCATTATGTAACCTTGAACGAAAGATGCATCTGCGTTGATAGATTGCTCGGAGACCAAGTGAGGGTCGAGGAAACCCACCGGTCCTCACGATCGCCGGACTTGTTGGATCATGTATCTATACATAAAGAAAGAGTAATGACATTTATCCAGATAACGTGAATGTAGAACTTCATTGTACAAGACACTTACAAAGGTCCAAAGATCGTAGAAGTGAGGCGCCGAGTTCGCCGAGATTGAATAGTAAGAATAAATCTTCGAATGTCACGACGATGTAGCCCGAGTCGTGGAGGAAATGCGCCTCTTATATTTCAGAGTGAATGCACTCGCCGATTGGCTCCATGCTGGACTTCTCCATGTACCTGCATGTAATGTATTGCAAATCAAACCAAGTCGGGTAATTGTGACTCGCACCAACGACACTCCTAGAATAAACTTCCATGGAACGGACACGCTTAGTTTTTTCAGATGAGCCTTGGAGCCTCGCTATGATATGTTCTCGTGGCGCCTCGGTGGGAGCCGATGCAACAGATTTTATCGGATTTGGAGGTGGAGATGGAGCCACCGGCCGATGTGCCAGTGTCCAGGCGACGCCCTATTGGGCCACCGGATGTGAAGATTGTGGCACGACACATGTCGAGGACGATGTCCTCTTGGGCCATTGAATGAATGTGTGGACGGCATCCCCAATGTCTTAATCTCTTCGCTTGGGGCTTTCAAGAGGGACGGTCTTAAAATATCACTAATCATGTCCACCGACCTTTATGAAACCGTGTCTACTTGTACACCGTGCACCCGCGCCCCGGCAGCAATGGATACACCATGCCGCGCCAAATACAACGGAATAGAGCCAACAAGCCCGACTTTGAGGCTGCAAGGCTTGGGCTCCTACATAACAACACAAGATTAGTTAAGGCGTCCACCAGAGAGATCTATGTACCATTCTAAAGAGGTACATTACTTGAATGTCATCAGTAGGTAAGTGGGTGTCGCTATGTTCAGAAATTGGTGTGGACGCGCAGCCATCGCGATGTTGAGGGGGACCGGTACCGCAGAGGAGTGGGTTGCGATTGGTTGCGACTTGTCTCGCTTCTTCCCGCAATGAATCTATCTCTCCTCAAGTGAGGCACCGCTCTTGAAGTGAGGCAGATAGTTGTTCCTCAAGTTGAGCACGAAGCTCATGTTTTATTTGTTCATTGCGGTACGCCTTGGATCTCTTCCTACTCCTATATGTCTTGGAGTAATCTGGAAATCCGTGCCTCCAAGGTACATAAACCCCATGCCTTGTGTGCGACTTGGTGCTCCTTGTTTCCTCAAGGCATGTGATAGTAAATCTATCTCCTATATTCTTCAAAGGAACCACGAAGATTCGTAGTCAATGATTGTTGCAAGAGGCAATTAATCATGTTATTTTTGAACCCATGAAGTTCAAGAGGTGTTAACAACTATGTAGTTTAACATATTTTACAAGGTGTTGGGACACTTCCTCATCTGCGGGGTTTTTGAAAGAGACACCCGAAGATGTGGTTGATGACCTCGCCTAACCGCTTTTGAGCGCTTGTTTGCGATCCCGCAATGGCGGGAGGCCTCCGATTGGATTGCGCCTCGTCCTACATCCTCCACTACGGGATTTTACCCACGTACCCAGCGGTGCTAAGTCTGTGAGGGTGAGTGTTTTGTGACTGGAGAGCCTTGTGCGCCACACTTTGTTGTTGAAATTCGGTTGTTGTCTTCATCTGCACAAAGGCATCCCATGTTTTCGACGACACGAAAGGATACTTCATGAAGGGCGTGACATCCTTGGCCACGTAATGCGTCACAAGATGGCTCTTAAAATTCTTCCAAGCTTTTCCCATCGCGAGAGCGCCGCGCTGCACGAGTCCTCAGATTACCGGGATTTCAACGAATTTGTAATTTCCTCCCATAGCTGATTTTTGTGATCCTTTGTCAAATCTTTCCAGCTTGCTATGGTGATGGGGACCGTTGCCTTCCAATTATCCCGCAGTAGTCCAAATGATGACGCCGCTTGCTTGTTCCAGAGGGATCCCATTCGAGAGACCACCGTGATGGTCATTCGCCCTCCGCCTTTTCGATACTTCTCGGCCACGCTTAGTTTTCGCAATCTTGGGAGCGTGAGACCCAGATGACGATGACGAAGACTGTGTGGACGCCATCTCTCTTCTAAGAAAAAACTAACTGTAGTGTGCTATGGACCCAGCTTGTCAAAGTTCTATGAATCAAATGACACAAGCCAGTGCATCAAGTTCATTGAACAAGATACACTGGAGTGTGTCACTTGCTTCATGCCCTTTGACAAAGTTCTAACGATTGACTAACTGTAGTGAGCTATGTGCCTTCCAAATAGACCTTGCAGCTAACAAGTGCAGCATATATTATTGCTACAAGGTTCTATGAAGTGACTACAGTGAGCTAAACAAGTGCAGCATATATTATATGCTACAATTTAGCAAGCTAACATGTTGTAACATCCTGAATTTCAGAGCCTTTTTGAAGTTTTTAAAAATAAAATTCACCATTTGAATTTTTCTGAAATTAATTAAAGCTTAAATGAGATTTTTATGAATTAAAAAGGATTTAATATGATTAAGTTAAACATTAACATTTGCCAAAAACATTTTATTTGAGTTCTCTGAGTCTCAAGGGCTTGTCTGGGATTTTCTGGGTTTTTTCTGGATTTATTTGCTATTTTCTAGAGCTCAAAAGAATTTATTTGAATTTCTCGAAAAAGAAAAAGAAAAAGAAAATCCTAAAAGCCAGGTGGGCCGCAGCCCACCCAGCCGGTCAGCCCGCCAGCCACCCGCCCGGCCGCCACCTCGTACACGCGGCGAGCATCCGCGCCGCCCGCTCGCGCTCCGCTGATGTGCGCCACGCTGCCGCCCATCCTCGCGCCGCTGTTCGCACTCGATCGCAGCCACCGCCACCCGTGCCGCCAATGTGGGGCCCGCGCGTGGTCATCCTCGACCTGACTCTTCCCGCCTCCGACCCGCACTCGCCGCCGCTTTCCTTTTCCCGCCGCTGCCCTCGCCCCGACCGACGTCGCGCCGCCCAGACTCTTCGCCTCCCGGTATAAAGGGGGCCGACCGGGCTCTCATCCCGCAGCCGCCGCCCGCCGACGCTCGTGGCGCGCTGCTCACGACGCCGCTGTGGTGCGCAATGGCCGCCGCCGCTGTTCGCCGCCGCCCGCCGCCGCCTGTCGCCGCCATTTGGCCGCCGGTGAGTCATGGACCGCCGCCGCCCCGAGCCACCGCCGACCTGCACCGCCGCTGCCCCGAGCTCGCGGCCAGATCCGCCGCCCACACACTCCGCCGCACGCGCCGCCGCCGCGCTCGCGCTCTCGCCTCTGCGCCGCCACGCCGCTCGACGCCGCCGCGCGCTTACGCCTCCCGTGGACGCCGCCCACCTGCACTCCGCCGCCGCCATGTGGGTCCCGCCACAGCCCAACCATAGACCCGTGAGCCGATCTCGCCACGCCGCGCCGGCCGCCTTGCGACATCAGCCCTAGGGCTGTGTGTCGCCTCTGGCCACCGCCAGGCAGCCCTAACCGCACACGCAGTCGCCTCACACCGCCGCACCCTAGCCGCTGCGCAGCAGCCCACCTCCGCAAGATCGCTCCGCGCGCCGGTTCCACCGTAGACTCAGCTCCTCGTGCCGCCCGGTCCACACATAGTGCAATTTTCTAATTTCCTGATTTTTCTTTAGATCCAATTTTCCAAGAGCCCGTTCTCCTCGCCCTAGCTCCGATTGACCCGATTCTTTTCCTAAATTCATCTAAAATTGAGATCTACCTTTTGGTCTAGGTTTGGAAGTTTTTGAGTTCCTTTGAATTTTATTTGATTTTATTTTATCTTTTCGATTTGCTTTCTCTAATTAGATCGCGTGTTCGAGGGAGCGAAGTTGATTCAAGATCAAGAGCCCTCACCGAGCAAGGCCAAGGCAAGTCGTGTCCTTTGATCATGTTGAACCCAGTTTGCAATCTATTATTTAATTATTTTGTTTTAAATTATCTTGCATCGCTATTTTTATTCAAACTCTTGTATTGGTAGTTATCGTCCCAATTGGTTATTTCCTCCTTGATATTTTGGAATACCTTGATGCCATTGTCACCTTAGGTTGGGAATTTAATTAGTGATGCTATGTTATTTGTCACATTGGGTTGGTACGATTAGAATGCTTAGCCTTGCTTATTTTTTTGCGAAAGGGTTCATCATCACATGTGATTAATTAATTTGACTTAATGAGATATTGAATCGTGGTTGGTGCCACTGTTATAAAATTTGTGCCGTGGCATTGGTGCGTCATTGGCGGTGGTTACACAAAATTGGTTTTCACTTGGGCGATTGATCATGCAGTAAAGGGGGTGCGAGAGGCACATGGGATGTGGATGTTTCACTGAGTAAATTTAAGGACTTAACTTTGTGCGCCATTGATCCGAGTCTTACTCAGACTACCACATGTCCAGATGGGATGGACTCGCTAATTAATTTGGGATGTTTCAACTTCGGTTCCACATTGTGATGAGTGTGGTTTGGCGTGGCCATGGACCCACATTGGCACAAGAGGGGTGAGAGGCGAAACCTTAGCGAGACGGAACGGGTTGAGATTGAACATTGTAAAGGCCTTGTCATGATCTCTCGCCGCACACCAAAGGAAGTGTGTTAATCTAGTGGCAATATGGGATGATCATGTCTTGTGGGTAAAGCTGTACAACCTCCGCAGAGTGTAAAACTATTCGAATAGCCGCCCTCGGCATGGACAATGCTTGGTGATTTCACACGAGGTATAGTTATTTCTAAAAGTTTTGGACAAAGTGGATGATTAATTCATCGATGGTTTAGCTTAGGATGGGAGTGGTTGGTTTAGCTTCGGATGGGAGATCCATAAGTGGTTACTTCAATTCCTTTGATTATTATTTATTATTGTTTTACTTCAAATGCGCCTTCAATCTATTTATTGTATCTTCAAATGCCGCTTTATGCAAATTAACCTTTAGCCTTCCTTTGGTAAGACTTGCATACTATATTGCATTCATTTGTTACAACGGCTTGTCGAGTACCAATGTACTCACGCTTTATGCCCTCGTTGCTCGCTTGAGGAGGAGGAGAATCACCAGCAGAGGTTCCGTATGAGAGTACTTGACGCCTTCGTGGATTAGGCTTCGTTCTCCACTCGATAGCCTGTGGGCGTGTCGATTGGCTGCTACGTTTTCTTTTGGTTTTCCGCTGCTAGTTTTTGTTAAGCCCTTCAGGCTAATAATTGTAAGCTTGGCCATAAGGTCGCACTCTGATAATTATTAATAATATTTGAGTCTTTTCTTAGTGAATCGTGATATGTTCGATATTTCATCTTTGTTTATACTGTGTGCACTAGCGTGATCCTGGACTAGTGCAGTATACACAGAGAGTCCGGATTTGCATATTCGGGTCTCTACACATGTGAAGCATATATCATAAAGTACTAATAAAGCATATATCATAAAGCTAACATGCGAAGCATATAACATAAAATATATGTGAAGCATATATCATAAAGCTAACATGTGAAGCATATAACATAAAATACATGTGAAGCATATATCATAAAGCTAACATATCAAGCATATATCGTAAAACTAACATATCAAGCATATATCGAAACTAACATATCAAGCATATATCGAAAATACATGTCAAGCATATATCATAAATACACAGCGCCGAGGTGAAGCGCGTCGAGGGGCATCGGAGGGACCGCGACGCCGAGGGGCGCTGAGGGAGCGGCGGGAGGACCGCGCCGGAGGGAGCGCGAGAACGGCGAGGGGAGCGGAGCGAAACGGCGGCGGGAGGAACCGGTGGTGGAGGGACCAAAACCTAGCTAGGTGGGCCTCGAGAGTGGAGACCAAAACCTAGATACATTTATGAAAAATGAAGCATAACCAATATAACTATTTCATAGTTACATAATTTATTACACTTGGCTATATCATTTTAAATAAAGCCCTTCACGATGATCGACACGTATATAGCTTGCTTCATCGCTTGTTCTTCCTCGAGCTCGATGTCGCCTCCGAATGGAGGCAAATCATCAAATTGATTGTACTCTTCCTCATCCACAACATTCTCAACCCCGACAATCCTTCTTTTCCTCAAGAACTACATGTCGCTTCTTATTTGCCGTGTCGGTTACATAAAATACTTGAACAATTTCACGAGTACGAATGGTTCGCCTTTGTATCCTACACATTCGAGCTCCACTGAGTGACGCCGCATTTGTCAACCTTTACACCCCGTGGAGTTGGACCCAATGGCACCAAATAGAGGAATTTTGAAAATTACATAGTCAAGCTCCCAAATCTCCTCTACAAGCCCGTAGTACGAGCTTGGGCAAGCGATACTTCCGCGCATCATAGGCATCCATGCGACACCGAAGTTCTCGTGATCGTGCTCTTTCTATCCCGACCGTTGTATAAAATGTGTAGCCATTAATGTCGATCCTTGCCATGTCACAATTGTAAATTTTGGCCCTTTTGCCAACCATTGTAGTGTTTCACTTGACGACCTCCTAGTCAATTGCGCTTCAACCATTCTTGAACTGACGGTTGTGTTGTCTCATGATCCAAACTTAACCGCTTGCATTCTCCGACGTAGCATGTCCTTGTGCTCTTCAATATATGGGGTCACTTCAGTCATGTGTTGTAAAACCATGAAATGGGCTTGAGCATACGTATTTTGATCCGAGTTATTGCTTTCTCCCGATAGTCCCGATACCTCTAGCCTCCCTCACGACGAGATAGAGGTACACCCATCGGCTCTACCGAGCCATGTAGCCGATGCAGAATTCAATGACCTCTTCGTTGTATAACCTTCGATGATGCTACCTCCTGCCGAGATCGACATGCACATAGGACTTCGAATTCCCATGTACCTCTCGAAGGGTACTGTCGTAGGGGTGGCCCCCACCTAAGCCCAGCCGGGCCTGTTAGAGGAATGTAAGGCCCAAAATGGGACATGTGTAATGACATAAGTACCTCGAGGAATAGTCACATGTAAGGGTATAATTGTAAAAGCACTCCCATGTGGAGATATATATACAACACATGTGCCATGGGGAGAAGGCAAGCCATTATTCACTCCCACTACCATACTCTCTCTGCTTTGTCTCAGAGCCACAACAGCTTGGCGCCGTCCGTGGGGAGGACAAGAGCAAGCCTCCAGATCCGAAGGAGGATGGTACCAAAGAAAGCTTCACGCCGCGCGAAGAAGAAGAAGGCGAAGCGGCAAAATCTCGCCAATACTGTGGCTTCAGCTCTAGCACCGCAGTATGGGTGGCGTGCAGTGTGGCGATCGTGAGCACCGGGCGCTCACGAGGTGATGCCCAACCCCGCCGTCACCGACGCGATGCCCAACCCCGCCGTCACCGACGTGACACCCAACCCCGCCGTCACCGACGCGACGGCCAACCCCGATGGTGGCAACGCTGTCACGTCCACCTTCCCACCCGACGCCAGAGCGGTCCCGCAACAAGGCGGACTCGCCACCACTCCGTGGTCCCCGTGGCAACGCGACGGCAGCCCGTCGCGCAGGCCGTGGTCATCTATCGGAACCCGGAGTAACGACTCCTGGATCCTTTGTGTAAATCGCACTAGTCCAGGATCAGCTAGTGCACACAGTACAACAAAGATAAAATACCAAGCACAAATGACTGATTATATTAAATAAACGATACGGCCTTATGGACAAGTCTTACATCAACACCCATTGGCAAATATAAATAAAGGAAATAATGCGGAAGCAAACTGATGAAAGCGAAGCCCAAGCTCGCCCACGTGCAAACGACAAGAAGACGCGCCTACTCGCCCGCATCTTCACCAAGTCGCCGACATCTTCCTCTCGTAGGAGGGTGCAAGGTGAGTACAAACTTGTACTCCGCAAATCACACTGAGAATGAAACATAATGATAAAGGCTTCAATGGAAGGCTTATAGGGTTAGTTTGCATAAAACATCATTTAAGAAATACAATAAATAGATTGAAATTGCTGAATTTAATACAATATGTAAAAGCAATACTTGTATTTTGAAAGTAATACCGTCAGTGCAGGCTCCGACCATACACCAACCTATCACGAGCATCCCACCTGGACCATCTTTTCCAAAAGATCACGATAGATTCCATCCATCCACACGCCATCACAAGCAACTCGATGAATTCCATCCATTCACTGTGTTTCAATCTCTCACAGATTCCATCCATCTGCAAGATTTTCATCTCTCGTGGATTCCATCTATCCACAAGGTTTTCGAAAACATTTTTGAAAAATCAAAATCTAATCCATGAAAACTTTTACTCAAGATGCCCATGACCGTGGGCACGGCTATCCAGATAGATTATACACTCGCAGAGGTTGAACAGCTTTACCCACAAGACACGATCATCCCATATTGCCACGCTGACACACACTTCCTTAGGTGTGCGGCGAGGAGTCGTGACAAGGCCTTTACAATGCACACCTTCAACCCGGTCAAGCCAACTCTAAGGTTTCACCCCAAGAAGGAATCCACTGCATCGGACCCCTATTGAGCCTAGACGAGACTTCTCATGGTTTAACCACGCCTTCCAAGTGAGACTTCACATGGCACCAACCATGCTCACTTTCAACCTACGACTTGACTCAAAGTTGGGACTTCACAAACTATTCACCAGTGGCTGTCCCATACCACCATGTGGTAGTATGATTAGGCTTTGCAACAAGAGCTCACTGCACCGGTCCTTAATTGACTCAGCCCAACCACATACCCCCGCATGACAATCAACCACCATGCTCCAACCAATGTGGCATGCCTGCACTCCACCATTCTAACCAATTGCCTAAGTCTAAACCAGCTTTATAATTGTTTTCAAAATATTTCATAACACTCCTTGACTCACCAAAGTTAGAGTACGGTTGAAAAGTTTATCATTTCATGTAAAAGGTTATCATTTTATGTGAAAGATATCCCAAAACATATATTATATCTAAGGCCTAAGCATTTGATATAAATTCCTCTAGCCAACACTAATGTATTAACTAGGATTTGATTCTAGGTGACAAGATATCAGGGGATTCTGCTTGCCCCTGACACAAACCCGACCTCTCAGGTATTACAAAGACTAGTCCCGCATCAAATCTAGTGCACACAACAAACAGTAATGGAAAACATCACCATCAACGATTTATTACAATAAATAAGAGTATCGACTACTGTGGTCTCATTATTACATTGGAGGTTTAAGACCTCGCACACAAGAAATAAAGCGGAAGCAAAGATAACTGAGGACGACCCATCACCCGCCACAGCAATTGATCGGGAAGCGAGACCGTCCTCCCGAAGAATCCATCACACCACAAGCAAGCAAAGAGTCGTAGTCACCTTCTTGAGCTTCAACTTCCTCCGAGATTTGTTTTTGAGTGTAGCATGTGAGTACATAAAGTACTCCGCAAGTCTTGGGAAAATGCATAGATGCAAGGATTGACAAAGGAAGGCCATATGGTTCTTTTGCCCAAAGCAATATTTTAAATTCAATTACTACTAATTATTTTCAAGGCATTAGTTTAACAAAGTAAATGATTTTAACAGAACTAACAATTATTCCCTAGTGAAGGTTCCATCTACCAACACTAGATTAATCAATTTGATCAAGTTACTTATCATGGGTTACATCCACTCTCTCTGCTCCAACCGCCAGATACCCTTCCGAGAGTTCCTCCACTCGAATACAAAACTTTTGATTTTAAAACCAAAACCAGAAATCTACCATATGAATGCATTCCTTGTTCGCCTTGACCGTGGGCACGGCTATTCGAATAGTTTTACACTCGCAGAGGTTGTACAACTTTACCCACAAGAGATAAATTATCCTAAAAGTCAACACGCCTTTGGCATGAGACCCGATAAAATATCACAAAGCCTTTACCTTACTCTAATCTAGCTAGATACCACCCGCCGAGGTTTCACCGCGTAAGGGTTAAATCCACCCAATCAAGCCCTCTGCGCCATATGAGTACAAGAAATCCTCATCCTCACCGTGAATAACCACCCATCCCTAGCACCCACTTTCCATCGGTGGCACCTAAACTAGACTATCATAAGTTAGTCGCCTAGGTCATACCCATATAGACTTGTGGTTGTACTGCTAATGCTCACCGACAAACACAAGCATCGGCCCTTAATTGACTAGGGTGGAACATACACTTTACAAGATCTCGTGCTTCCTGCACCAAACCAAACCAACCATCCACCCTAATCTAAACCAACTTTCACATTTTAGTTTATTTTAAGAGAACAAGGGTGACTCGAATCACCACAACTTTATAAACACAAGGCTCAACAATAAATCTTAATTTCCCATTCTCAAGAGATTCTAAAGATATTAGATAGCATGACTAAGCATTATTCTACCATTCTAATATTCACAAAGATTAATAGTAATCTCATTATTGAGACAAAGGAAGTTCTAGGGTGACAAGGTACATGGCAATCAATGTCAAATGAGGGCGTAACAAAGTTGGAATAACTAATTCCTAAAGATTTGAACTAGTGATTTTATGTAAATAGCAATGCACATAATTTAAAATATTTAAAACATTTCAAAAGCATAGGTTCAAGATGATCAAAGGAGACTTGCCTTCTTGCAGGGTTTCTGGGTCTTCTTGTTGCTGTGAAGAGGGATCGTCGACAACCTTGAAATCTACGCGAGAAAAGACGAAGCAAACAAAGCAAATAAATACAAACAAATATTCAAATAAAATCCAAAAATTCAACAGAGGCCATAGTTAGATAGATTATGATTTTAGATGAATTTATAAATTTGAATGGCTGGATTTGGAGTTAAATGAGAAAGTTATGTTCATTTGAAAATCTCAGATTTGAATAAATCTAGAAATTCCCAAATTTCGATGTGGGGCCCATCGAATATTAGATTTTAATTTCTATTTTTATTCGAGAGACCGACAGTGGGGTCTATTGAACAAGAACCATCGGCGGTTATCGACATGTGGGACCCATCGATAGTGAGCCCACCGACTCAACCTCCGACACGTGGGACCCATCGACTCTGCCCACTTGTCGAGGCCAAAGACAGAGGGATGGGGCCCAGCGGCAGTGGCCGCAGACCGCGCGTCGACGACGTGGGGCCTACTTGTCGCCGCGAGATTTTAAAAGAATGGCTCGACTCGCGCGGCGAGTCGGGGTTCGAACGCGCCGAGGAGCCGGGGAGGGAGAGATCGCACAGTTAACTGGGATGGGCGGGGAGGCTTTGCCTACCCATAATGGGTAGGTAACCCTCTTGAGGGATACCTGCAGGAGGACCGGGGCTATGGTCTGAGGCGAGGTTGCCGCGGCGAGGAAGGCCTGAGGGGTGCGTGACGCGTGAAATGCAAACCCGAGCGAGAGGATCCGGTTGAGGGGTTGGCGAAGCTCTGGGACGAACGAAGACGGCCGGCGACGAGGGGGTGGCGGAGCTGGCTCGGGTCCTCCGGCGCGACGGCGCTCCGGCGGCGGGGAGAGGCGGCCGAGGTGTCGGGGAGGTTCGCCCGGGCGCGTGGAAGCTCGAGGTGGCGACGGTGGGCTCTGGGATCACCGAGGCAGCGCGATTGCTTGCCGGCGATTTACCGTGGGCGCACGGGAACTCTCGCGCGACGGCGCCGGGCTTAGGAGAGAGGTGGAGCGCTCGGGAGGTGGTGCGGCGAGAGGGGAGGCCGAAGGGGGTATTTATAGGGGTGGAGGAGGGGGCATGGCACGGCAATTCCTCGCCGATGTGTCGACTAGAAAAAGGAAGGGAGCGGGGAGATATGGAAGGAGGGGCGCGAATGAAAGAAGGGAGGGGAATCGGGATCCGGCCGCGAGGCGGTCGGGTTTACAAACCGGGTGAGCCAGTGGAAGGAAGGAGGGGTGCGGGTCGGATTCGGCGGCCGCCGCGCAAAGAAGGAAAGGGGGAGAAAGAAGGAAAGCGCTCCGCCGGGGAGACGACGGATCCGGCAAGCGGGCCGGATGGCAGCGGAGCGAGGCGCGCGGCCGACGGGCGGGTCCGTGGCGCAGAGAGAGAGAAGGGAGGGAGCGGCGCCGCGATGGTTGCCACGCGCTTGGGGAAAGGATCGGCGCGCGCAGCTAAGTGGAGGGGCGGTGGATTGAGGCCGGCGCAAGACGCGCTCATCCGAGCCACCCACGCCGCGGGCGAGGAGGAGGGGAAGGCGGTCGCCGACGGGCCCGCCCGCTGGCGGCGAGGGAGAGGAGGGAGCGCCCGATCAGCCGAGCGCGACGTGGCGGTCCCGGGCCGCCCACGCGCCGATCGGAGGGAGAGGAGAGATTTTCTTTTCCGCATTCGATTTAGATTTTTAAAAGGCTAGAAAATTATTTAGGCCTCGTAAAAATATGAAAATACCTCCAAAATTCCAGAACAATTCACGTAAGCTCCGGAGATATTATAGATTTAATAAAATTATTTCCAACTACTGTTGATATTTAATTTTCATATTTTGAATTACTTTTTAAATTCTAAAATAGGTTTTTAAATTCCGTAAAATCCAGAAAGGCAAATAAAAGCCAAGTAAAATCCAAATACCTTAAAATAATTAATTTGAATTTAAATTTTTCAAAAGCCAAATTTTGGGATGTGACAAACCTACCTCTTAGAAAGAATCTCGACCCGAGATTCTGACGACCGGGAAAAAGGTCGGGAACTCTTCTTTAGATCCTCTTCACGCTCCCAAGTCGCTTCGATTCGAATGGTTGCTCCATCGCACTTTACGTAACTTGATAACCTTGCCGCGCGCAGACGACGCTCGATTCCTCCAATATCTTGACCGATATTCGGATAGGTGAGGTCCTCCTTCACGCTTATTTCATCTAGAGACATCGCTCTTCCGAACTCGAGACACTTTCTTAGCTAAGACACATGGAAGACGTCATGCACCTTTGACAGTTGAGGTGGAAGTTCCAACTGGTAAGCAACTTCTCCTCATTTCGCCACAACAGGAAAGGGTCCAATGAATCTGGGAGCTAGCTTTCCACTGACTCCAAAACGTCTCATTCCTTTGAGGGGTGACACCTTCAAATAAACATGATCCCCAGGTACAAATTCTAAGCTTCTACGTCGATTGTCCGCATAGCTCTTCTGTCTGGTTTGTGCTGTTTTTAATCTGTCCTGGATTAGACGAACCTGTTCTTCTGCTTGCTTCAACACATCTGGTCCAAATACTTGTCCTTCTCCTATCTCCGTCCAATACAATGGAGTCCTACATTTTCTGCCGTATAGGGCTTCGAACGGAGACATTTACAAACTGGATTGATAACTGTTGTTATAGGAAAACTCCGCATAGGGTAGACTTTGATCCCAGTTAGCCTTGTTTGCTAGAACACAAGCCCTCAACATATCTTCCAGAATTTGATTTACTCTTTCTGCTTGTCCATCCGTCTGTGGATGATAAGCTGATCAAGTTTAAGTTTGTGCCCAAAAGTTCATGTAGTTTTGCCAAAATCTCAAGTGAATTGGGTTCCTCGATCGACACAATCTTCTTTGGGACTCCATGCAAGCACACAATTCTTGACATGTACAACTCGCAAGTCTATCCCTGAGTATGTGGTCTTTATCGAATGAAATGGGCGACTTTTGTCAAACGATCCACTATAACCCAAATTGAATCGTGCCCTGCTTTTGGTTCTTGGTAATCCAGTTATAAAATCCATACCAATTTCTTCCCATTTCCACTGTGGATCCGCAAAGGTTGTAGAAGCTCAAATGGTCTCTCGATGTTCCGCTTAATTCACGGGCACACATCGCACAAAGCTACATATTCTGCAATTTCTCGCTTCATACTTGACCACCAATACCTTCCTTGAGATCTTGGTACATCTTTGTACTCCTGTGGTGAATTGAATATCTAGATTCATGGGCTTCTTTCAGATTAATTCTTTGATCCCTTTCTTTTCGTGCACCACAATTCTTTTTCCAAACCAAACGGTTCCTTGTTCATCCTCCAAAATTCGATGCTTTCCTTTTTCATAATCCTTAATCTCCGGACATACTTGTCCTCCTTTGAGCTGCCCCGATTTGATCCTCTAAGGTTGGTTGAACTTCCAAAGTGGCTAGGAATCCCGCCCACTATCTCTAAGTTGAGCCGTTGAAATTCTTCTTGAAGTGCGCATACTATCCTTAATCCACGCTTGGTACAAGAATCTTTCGACTCAAGGCATCGCCTACCACATTAGCCTTTCCCGGTGATAATGTATTCCAATATCATAATTCTTTATTAGCTCAAGCCATCTTCTTTGCCTCATGTTGAGATCAAGTTGAGTGAATATATATTTCAAACTCTTGTGATCCGTAAATTTCACAACGGTTACCAATCAAATAATGCCTCCATATTTTTAGAGCATGCACAACGCAGAAGATCTAAATCATGCGTTGGGTAATTTCTTCATGGGGTCGCAAATGCTCAAGCATATGCTACTACCTTTCTCTTGCATCGTAACACACCTAATCCCCGCCTTGACGCATCACAGAAGACTTTGAAATCCTTCCTAATGTCCGGAAGTGTCAACACTGGTGCAGAAGTTAACCTCTTCTTCAGCTCTTGGAAACTATCCTCGCACGGTTTACTCCATTCAAACTTCTTTTCCTTCTTCAGCAACTGGGTGAGAGGTCTTGTGAGCTTGGAGAAACCTTCAATAAAGCGGCGATAGTAACCAGCCAAACCCAAAAAGCTTCGGATCTCAGATACTGACTTTGGTTGCGCCCAATTGAGCACATCATTTACCTTATCGGGATCCACGGACACTCCTCCTGCAGAAATCACGTGGCCCAAGAAAGCCACTTTCTTCAACCAAAACTCACACTTACTAAACTTGGCATACAACTGATTTTCTTCGAGCTTTTCCAAAACTATCCTCAAATGTTCTGCGTGCTCTTCCTCATTCTTGGAGTATATCAGAATATCGTCGATAAACACAACCACAAACTTATCCAAATATTCCATGAACACCTTATTCATCGATTCATGAAGTATGCGGGGCATTGTTAGACCGAAGACATCATCAGATACTCGTGATAATCCATAACGAGTAGCAAATGCCGCCTTGGGTATGTCTTCCGTCTTATCTTCAATTGGTGATAACTCGATCAAGATCAATCTTAGAGAATACACATGATCCTTTCAACCGATCAAATAGATCATCTATTCTCGGGTAAAGGGTACTTGTTCTTAATCGTCACATCATTCAAGGATCGATAGTCCACACACATGCGAAGACTTCCGCCCTTCTTCTTCACTAACAAGATCGTGCTCCCAAGGTGACGAGCTTGGCCTTACAAATCCTTTATCTTGCAGCTCTTCAATTTGTTTCTTAACTTCCGCCAAATCATTCAGACATCCGATAAGGTCTCTTGAAATTGGAGTTGTACTGTGTATGTGATTTATAACAAATTCAATCTCTCTATCTAGTGGCATTCCCTGCAAATCTTCAGAAATACATCCGGTATTCACATGCTATAGGCACCGCTTTCCAAAGTTATTACCTTCAAACCGTTAACTTACTTTTCTTCCGGAAGGTGCATTGACCGAACCTTACTCAATCCCTTCGAACTGGTAAGAGTAATGTTTCTGGCCGGCACAATCTATTCGCTCTTTATACTTGGTTAACCAATCCATACCAAGTATTACATCTAAACCCTTGGAGTCTATTATAATAAGATTCGCTAAGAACTTAACTCCATTTATATCCACAGCTATGCTGTGGCAAACCGTGTTAGTCCTCATTTCTTTCCAGAGACTGACTAGCATGGGGTTCTGTAGTTTACTCACATCCCAATTATACCTTTCAACCACATCTTTGACACAAAAGAATGCGAAGCTCCGAATCAAATAATGCTGATGCAAATATCGAGTTGACAAGAAACTTACCTGTAACTACGCCTGGTGCATCCTGGTCGCCTCCGCAGCGACATGGTTAAGATGTCCCCTTCTCATTGCCTCGCGGAGTCCTTGGGGTTTGTGGTGCCCCACGGCCTTGACCGGTAGTCTGAGTTTGCCGCGTAGTCCCCTGATTGAAACGAATCGGGTCACCGCTGGGCATTTCAGGACAGCTTGCGGCATAGTGCCCCATGTTCTTGCGCTTAAAACATTGCACTCCGCCAAGTCTTGTTCTCTAGGGTTGGCCACCATTGCTTGCCCGGGAGTTTGTGGATTTGGGCGGATCCTCAAAAGGGAGTCCTTGGCATGCTTGACTCTAAAGGTTTGTGAAAATGAGGTGCGTTGGGGCGGAATCGAGCTGCTTGCTCTTTGTCGGGCTTGAAACTTCTCTTCCGAAGTTTCAGATAGCCGACGCCGAGCATCTTCTGGACAAAGGCCTTGTTCACTAGGTGCCGGAAGGTCGGGAAATCATTGGACACCAGCTGCACCTTGAGGTTGGGGCCAAGTCCCCGCGTGAACCTCCAAATCTTGGTCGCTCCGATGTGACCTCTTCAAATGCATACCTGGACAGTTGGGTGAACTTGTTCAGGTATTCGAAACACCGAGGTTTCCGCCGCAGCTTGGTAGAATTCTCTTTCTTCATTTCCATTATCCCCGTAGGAATATGGGCAATGCGGAAAGCTTCGACAAACTCATCCCAAGTGATGGCTTGTGCATTTTGATGGGCGGCGCGGTAGTTTTCCCACCAGTTAGCAGCCATTCCTTGAGCCGTGAGCAGATACAACACCTTCTCGTTGTCATTGCACCGAGCTAGGACCAACTTCCTCTCCACATCCTTGATCCAATCGTCGCCTCCGAGGATCCACCGATCCAGAAAAGTGGGAGGCCTTGTCTCATGAATTCTCCCAACTTAGACCGGGTGCCCGTTGGGTGCTTGCCGGGTCGGCTGCACTTGGTTTTGTGCTAAGGCCCAAGAAGCCGGGTTGCATGGCCATCATCCTGCTCCAAGTTGGGGCCCGAGCGGAGGTGGTGGAATGTTGTCCTCTGTTGATTGTTGGCGCCACTACTGCTGCTGTGGTTGCTCCTTGTGTTCACCATCCAAGTGGTTTAGGTTAGAAGAAGGTAAGAGGGAACTAGCATAGATAAGAAGTTAGGGAACTAAATCACATCCCAAGCCAACACACAAGAAGAAACCAGAACCACTTAGGGAAAGCTTTTATTAAAATCAAAATAAGTTCATGAATTGCTGTACCACAAGTGCACATAGGCTTGGTACAGTCCATCTAGCATACCAAAACATAGCAATAAGCATTCTAAAGATGCGACATTTTATTTGGGTACTATGACTCAAAAGACAACTAATCCTTCCAAAGACGCGCCTCGTGCTCCTCTTCCGGTCCTCTCTCGATCCTCCTCCGGTCTTCCCGGCGCTCTCACGTGGTGCCTCGAACAATCACAAGTGGCTGAAGCGCTGGGACGGTTACGACCGAGGCGCCGAACGTGAGCGGAAGGAGAAGGCTTGCGCTTCTGAGAGTGATGACAGTGGCGGATCGGGCGCGCACCTTCTGCGGCTATGAGCCGAAAGCGCGAGTCTCGAAAGTCGAATCGCGCATGTGGTAGGGGCGCGCCGTGCAGTGAAGATGGCGGTAGTCAATCAGAGCCTTGAGACGCCCCAGCCGAACTCACCGCCGGCTGTGAAGAAGCCGCGGCGCGGCGGGTGTCTGAGTGCCGATAGCCGGAAGTGAGAAGCATCCGTAGCCGTCCAATCTCTCCCGAGCTCTAGCATAAGTGATCGCCATCGCCGGTGAGCTGCACCGATGTGACAATCGAGGATCATCACCGAATATCAAAGGGATCCGATACCTCTGCCCTACCCCGTTGATGAAGAAGCAAAAGGGGACTGATGTACAGCATCCTTGTGCAGTGGCACAACTCATCAATGGCGAGGCGTGTCGCGCCCCGACAAGCGCCAAACAATGGGACCGAGGATGCTTGATGGGGTATGTGTGGGAGTTGAATTCTCTTCCCGCATGCAGGAATACTTCCATCATCCAAGAGTCTCGATCCAGATCCGTGTCTTCCGCCCCTGAAAATGGGCGGCCGACGGCATCTCAAACATCGTGATCACCGCCGGAGAAGGCTAGCAAAAGCTCCAAAGATCCTCTCCATGTGAGTAGTAGTCCCACTGGCAGTGGAGGTTGAACCGCCATCTACAAAGTTGGAATAAAAGAGAAGATTAGCAAAAGGTTTTAATAAAAGAATTTAAAGACAAGAACCAGATGCTCAAGAAGAAGAGAGTAGAAGCAAAGAAGCTTATACATTTTTTTAATATACTCTTTTTATAAATATAAGTCCTTATGATTTGCCGTTTTAATCTAGGTCACGCCCCATACCAAATTGGCTCGATACTATCTCTGCTGCCCCTGACACAAACCCGACCTCTCGGTATTACAAGACTAGTCCTGCATCAAAGCTAGTGCACACAACAAACAGTAATGGAAAACATCACCATCAACGATTTATTACAATAAATAAGAGTATCGACCACGTGGTCTCATTATTACATTGGAGGTTTAAGACCTCGCACACAAGAAATAAAGCGGAAGCAAAGATAACTGAGGATCTACTCCATCACTCGCCACAGCAATTGATTGGGGAAGCGAGACTCGGTCCTCCGAAGAATCCATCACACCACAAGCTAAGCAAAGAGTCGAGTCACCTTCTTGAGCTTCCACTTCCTCTAAGATTTGTTTTTGAGGTAGCATGTGAGTACATAAAGTACTCCGCAAGTCTTGGGAAAATGCATAGATGCAAGGATTGACAAAGGAAGGCCATATGGTTCTTTTGCCCAAAGCAATATTTTAAATTCAATTACTACTAATTATTTTCAAGGCATTAGTTTAACAAAGTAAATGATTTTAACAGAACTAACAATTATTCCTAGTGAAGGTTCCATCTACCAACACTAGATTAATCAATTTGATCAAGGTACTTATCATGGTTACATCCACCTCTCTGCCCAACCGCCAGATACCCTTCCGAGAGTTCCTCCACTCGAATACAAAACTTTTGATTTTAAAACCAAAACCAGAAATCTACCATGTGAATGCATTCCTTGCTCGCCCTTGACCGTGGGCACGGCTATTCGAATAGTTTTACACTCAGAGGTTGTACAACTTTACCCACAAGAGATAAATTATCCTAAAAGTCAACACGCTCCTTTGGCATGAGACCCGATAAAATATCACAAAGCCTTTACCTTACTCTAATCTAGCTAGATACCACCCACGAGGTTTCACCGCAGAAGGGTTAAATCCACCCAATCAAGCCCTCTGCGCCATATGAGTACAAGAAACTCGCCCTCACCGTGAATAACTACCCATCCTCGCACCCACTTTCCACTGGTGGCACCTAAACTAGAGTATCATAAGTTAGTCACCAGGTCGCACTCCATATAGACTTGTGGTTGTACGTTAATGCTCACCGACAAACACAAGCGCTTGGCCCCACTGACTAGGTGGAACATACACTTTACAAGATCTCGTGCTTCCTGCACCAAACCAAACCAACCATCCACCCTAATCTAAACCAACTTTCACATTTTAGTTTATTTTAAGAGAACAAGGGTGACTCCAATCACCACAACTTTATAAACACAAGGCTCAATAATAAATCTTAATTTCCCATTTTCAAGAGTTTCTAAAGATATTAGATAGCATGACTAAGCATTATTCTACCATTCGATATTCACAAAGATTAATAGTAATCTCATTATTGAGACAAAGGAAGTTCTAGGTGACAAGGTACATGGCAATCAATGTCAAATGAGGGCATAACAAAGTTGGAATAACTAATTCCTAAAGATTTGAACTAGTGATTTTATGTAAATAGCAATGCACATAATTTAAAATATTTAAAACATTTCAAAAGCATAGGTTCAAGATGATCAAAGGAGACTTGCCTTCTGTGGTTTCGGTCTTCTTGTTGCTGTGAAGAGGATCACGACAACCTTGAAATCTACGCGAGAGGTAATAGTTGGATAGATTATGATTTTAGATGAATTTAGAAATTTGAATGGCTGGATTTGGAGTTAAAATGAGAAAGTTATGTTCATTTGAAAATCTCAGATTTGAATAAATCTAGAAATTCCCAAATTTCTGATGTGGGGCCCACTGAAATATTAGATTTTAATTTCTATTTTTATTCGAGAGACCGACAGTGGGGTCACGTAACAAGAACCATCGGCGGTTATCGACATGTGGACCCATCAGATAGTGAGCCCATCGACTCAACCCTCGACACGTGGGACCCATCGACTCGCCCACTTGTCGAGACCAAAGACAGAGGGATGGGGCCCAGCAGCAGCGGGCCGCAGATCGCGCGCCGACGCGACGGTGGGGCCTACTTGTCAAGACGAGATTTTAAAAGAATGGCTCGAGCTCAGCGCATGGAGCCGGGGTTCAACACGCCGAGGAGCCGGGAGGAGAGATCGCACAGTTAACCGGGATGGGTGCGTGACGCGCGGAAATGCAAACCCGAGCGAGAGGATCCCGTTGAGGGGTTGGCGGCTCGGGACGAACGGAGACGGCGCGACGAGGGGGTGGCGAGTCGCTCAGTCCTCCGGCGCGACGCGCGACGGCAAGTGGGAGAGGCGCCGAGGTGTCGGGAGGTTCGCCCGGCGCGAGGAAGCTCGAGGTGGCGACGGCGGGCTCCGGGATCACCGAGGCGCGGCGATTGCTCGCCGGCGATTTACTGTGGGCGCTGGGAACTTCTTCGCGACGGCGCGGGCCTTAGGGAGAGGTGGAGCGCTCGGGAGGTGGTGCGCGAGAGGAGGCCAAGGGGGTATTTATAGGTGGAGGAGGGGGCATGGCGTGGCACCTCGCCGGTGTGTCGGCTGGAAAAGGAAGGAGCGGGAGATATGGAAGGAGGGGTCGCGAAGGAAAGAAGGGAGGGGAATCGGGATCCGGCCGCGAGGCGGTCTGGGTTTCCAAACCGGGTGAGCAGTGAAGGAAGGAGGGTGCGGGTCGGATTCTGGCCGGCCGGCGCAAAGAAGGAAAGGGGGAGAAAGAAGGAAAGCGTCTCCGCGTGGGAGACGACGGATCTGACAAGCGGGGCCGGGATGGCAGCGGAGCGGAGGCGCGCGGCGGCCGACGGCGGGTCCGTGCGCAGCGAGAGAGAGAAGGGAGGAGCGGCGCCGCGGATGGTTGCCACGCGCTTGGGGAAAGGATCGGGCGCGCGCAGCTAAGTGGAGGGGCGGTGGATTGAGGCCGGCGCAAGACGCGCTCATCCGAGCCACCCACGCGCCGCGAGGAGGAGGGGAAGGCGGTCGCCGACGGCCCGCCCGCTGGCGGCGAGGGAGAGGAGGAGCGGCCCGATCAGGCCGAGCGCGACGTGGCGGTCCCGGGCCGCCCACGCGCCGACTGGAGGGAGAGGAGAGATTTTCTTTTCCGATTCGATTTAGATTTTCTAAAAGGCTAGAAAATTATTTAGGCCTCTAAAAATATGAAAATACCTCCAAAATTCCAGAAAATTCACGTAAGCTCCTCGGAGATATTTTGGATTTAATAAAATTATTTCCAACTACTGTTAATATTTAATTATCATATTTTGAATTACTTTTTAAATTCTAAAATAGGTTTTTAAATTCAAGAAAATCCGTAAAGGCAAATAAAGCCAAGTAAAATCCAAATACCTTAAAATAATTAATTTGAATTTAAATTTTTCAAAAAGCCAAATTTTGGGATGTGACAGATTCAATATCAAAGGAGGTAATAACAAGGTGCAATAACTAAATTTAAAACTGAATTGAAATACGTTGAATAAAAGTATGCATGCAATATAATCTAAATCAACATAATTTTATTTTGAAAACTGGGATCAACATGATCAAGGAGTGTGACTTGCCTTGCTCTTCAAATTGATTTGAATTCGTCAAGAAATCTCCGAATCGTCAAGTCTACACGTGAAAATAACCCACCAAATTCAAATAAATTCAAATTAAATTCCAATTGACTTCAAATATTTGAATTGAGGTTAGGAATGGATAAAGGGGAATTTTTGATGAATTTAGAAATTTGAATGGGCTAAATCGGAGTTAGGACGAAGGAGAACGTGCTCGGGAAATTTGAAAAGAGAGAAAATGGAAAACAGATTTTTGGAATTATTTTCCTAAAGGAAAATCTGAATTAATGCGTCACAGGAATTTCTTTTGATGAATTATTTTTCAACTGAAAAGGGCTTTATGGCGCCAAGATGACCTCAGCCCGAGGTGGGCCGGCCGATGTGTGGGCTCTGGTCCATGTGGACCGAGTCCACGGAGGGAAGTGGCCGACGTGGCAAGGGGGAGGCGTGGCGCCGACGTGGCCGATGCGCGCCGAGGTGGCCGAGCCGCGGCGCCGCGCCACCAGCCACGTGGCACGGGACGCCGACATGGGAGTCCAGCCGAGAGCGCCGGGGACGGTGGCTCGCCGCGCGCTCGCGGCAGCGCCGCGGCGAGTGGCACAACGGGGAGAGGGGGCTGCGGGAAACTCGGGGGAGGGGCGCAAGCTCACCGTGGGCGACCGGAGACGGCCGGCGGCGTGAAGGAGCGGCGGCGCGCCGCTCACGGTGGCGACGCCTTCCGGCGGTGCTCGAGCCCGCGAGGGACGAGGAGGTTAGGGCGCCGCGCGGCCGAGATGGTGTCGCCAGCGCGGGGCGACCGAGGCGAGTGCAATTGCTCGCCGGAGCTGCTTTGGCGGCGGTGGCGACAAGGCACACGGTGCCGAGCGCTTCGGGAGCTCCGGAGGGGGAAGAGGGCGCAGAGCGAGGTGGGGCGAGGGACGAGGTAGCTCGGGGGCCATTTTATAGGGGCCGGAGAGGGGAGGGGGCATGGGAATTGTCACGAGATGCGCGCGGGCGCGGCGTTACGGGAACGTAAGCGGGAGATGGGGCGGGAGAAGGCGGGTGGTGCGGGGGGGCGCACGAGGGAGGGTCGGGGCGGCGCGCTGGGAGTGGGGCGCCGGGTAGGGCGGAGGTGTTGGATGCGGGCGACGGGCGCGAGGAGGAAGGTGTCGCCATGGAAGAAGCACCGACAAGAGGCCCCGCGCAGAGAGAGGGGAAGGGGGCGCGCGAGGTCGGATGGGGAGGGTGCGACGTGGTGGCCATCGGGAGGGGTAGGCGGAAAGGAGCGGCGGCGGGATGGGCCGGGAAGGGACGTGGCAGCATCGCCAGCCCACGGGCGGCCTGAGGAGGGAAGGGGATTTAATTTTTGAATTTTGATTTTAGATTGTCGTAAATGCCGAAAATTCAATAAGCCTCATAAAATACCAAATGACCTCCAAAATTCCAGAAAATTCCTAGAACCTCCTGAGACATTTGTAGCTTAATAAAAATATTTCCAACTAATGTTGGTATTTAATTTTCATACTTTAAATTACTTTTAATTTCAAAATACATTTTAAACTCCTAAAACTCAAAAACCCAAATAAACTCCAAACAACTCCAAATTTTTAATTTGACATAGGATTTTTATATAAAATCAAAATACCATTTTATTTAATAACATTTTTAGATTTTCCTAAAAATGCTTTTCAAATCCAGCTTTTTCAAAATGTAAATTCAGGCAAATCCAAATTTAAAACTTAGGCACAAAAATACTTATTTTAATTTAAATTTTATTTTAATTAATTTTTATTTACTCATTTACTTATTTTTATTTTACTAAAAATCTGGTCATATAAATCTACTTCTAAAAGAATCTCGCCCCGAGATTCGGTTGGCTAGCAAAGAAATGGGTTTGGATCTTACTCGCACGCTTGAGCGAGATCCGATTCAGCGCCCTTTCATGAACTTCTTCTACCTCTATTTGCCGCTCGCAGTGGTTGGGCCGATGCTCCAGAATACCATTCTTCACCATCCGTTGCTTCTGGGGCGCTTGTCGGGCGAATGTCCCATCTCATGGCGCTTGAAGCAGTGTGATTCCCGCCACAGGTTTGAGACCTTCAAGACCTTGTTGTCTTCTGTTGAGGGTAGTGTCGCGGGACTAGTTCTCCGATTGATGATGAAGACTGAATCGTTGTTCTTGTGGAGCTCTTCCGACCTTGGAGAAGTTGCCGTATTCACATGTTGAGCATGCATCCGCTCTCTACGATTCTCCATTTCTTGATGCTTGACTCGGGCGATCGCCTTGCCGACTACCTAGTGGAAATCAACGTAATCATTGGACAGAGCTGAACCGATATGTCATCGCTGAGTCCTTCGAGGAACCTTTCTGCTTGGCTTCATCGTGGCAACGCCTTCGTGTGCATAGCGTACAATTAGTTGAACTTCGTAGTACTGCTCACGTAGCGGCTTCCTTGGCGCAGAGCTCGAAATTCCATTTTCTTCAGAGTGACGGTGCCAGTGGGAACATGAGCCCGCGTGAAATCATTCCAAGTGATAGCTTGAGCATTGGCATGGGTGGCAGTGTAGGTGTACCACCATTCTAATGCTGGTCCGTGCAGCTCGTGTAAAGCGAATAAAACTTTCTCCCGATCACTGCATTGAATAATGTCCAGCTTCTTTCCGATTGCTCGAGCCAATCGCCCTGCTACTGAGGTTCGCCGCGCTTAGCCGCGAGTGGTTAGTACCTCCGCCTTTGTAATCGCCACCCGCGCAAACGGGAATTTAATAAAGTTCACCGCTTGTCGTGACTATCCTCATCGCTTACAGAGATACACGGCGAGAACGCGCTGAAGACCGCCTCGCTACGCACTCTCCGCCGAAGACATGTATGAGTATAAACAAAGACACGCTGCCGCGCGCACTCTCTCGCTGAAGACGGCATGAGTATAAACAAAGACACGCTGCTCGCAGGCGCACTCTTCGCCAAGACGGCATGAGTATAAACAAAGACACGTGTTCGCGCGCACTCTCCGCCAAAGACACGGTATGAGTATAAACAAAGACACGCTGCGCGCACGCCGCACTTTGTCAAAGACGGTATGAGTATAAACAAAAACACGCCGCTCGCACGCACTCGTCAAGACGGTATGAGTATAAACAAAGACACACGCTCGCGCGCACTCTCGCCAAGACGGCATAAGTATAAACAAAGACACGCGCTCACGCCACGCACTCTCGCCAAAGACACGGTATGAGTATAAACAAAGACGCGCGGGGACGCCCGCGCACTCTATGGAGTATAAATAAGACGAGCGCCGAGGTCCGCCACGCACGCAACTTCACCGCTCGCAACGCGCAGAGGCTTGCTCCGCCGCAGGCCACGGACTCAAAAAGACGTAGCGCCGAGGTCCGCCCGCACGCACTCTACGGAGTATAAATAAGACGAGCGCCGAGGTCCGCCTCAGACGCAACTTCATCGCCGCAACGCGCAGAGGCTTGCCTCGCGCGAGGCCACGGACTTAAAAAGACGTAGCGCCGAGGTCCGCCTCCGCACGCACTTCACGGAGTATAAATAAGATGTAGCGCCGAGGTCCGCCTCCGCACGCAACTTCACCACCCGCAACGCCGCAGAGGCTTGCTCGCGCGCAGCCCACTAACTCTAAAAAGACGAAGGCCGAGGTCCGCCCCGCACGCACTCTACGGAGTATAAATAAGACGTAGCGCCGAGGTTCGCCCGCACGCAACTCACCGCCCGCAACGCGCAGGCTCGCTTGCGCCGTAGTCCACGGACTCTAAATAAGACACAGCTGCCGAGGTCCGCCCCGCACGCACTCTCCGGAGATAAAAGACGCGACGCTATCCCTGTGCACTCTACGGAGTATAAACAAGGCGCGAACCCCGCGCACGCATGGGCGTTGTTCCAATGCGTACTCTTTGGAGTATAAATAAGACATGGATGTCGATCCCGCGCACTCTCCGGAGTATAAAAAAGACGCGGACGCTATCCCTGCGCACTCTCCGCAGTATAAAAAGGGACGCGGAGGCTATCCCGCGCGTTTCTGTAATGCAAAGTGCACCACGGGGGCCCACTCCTATGCGCATCCCGCGAAGTACCAAGGCGACGCACCAGCGGCTAGCTCCCGCGCGAAGCGCACCCACGAGCGAAAGGCACCACAGCTGTCCTGCGCAACTTAAGGGACGGAGCGCCGCGGCGCTATTTCAAGGCGCCACCCCACGCCACTTCAAGGGTAGGGACGGAGCGCCGCACGCCTATTTCACTAAGGCGCCACGCGCCGCCACTTCAAGGCTAGGGGACGAGCGCCGCGAGTTCATTACACTACATGCCACTGGCCGCCGCCACTTCAAGGGTAGGGTACGAGAGCTCGCGCTCACTTCACTAAGGCGCGCCACGCCGCCACTCAAGGTAGGGGACGGAGCGCCGCGCTCATTTCACTAAGCGCACACCACGCCGCCACTTAGAAGGGTAGGGGACTGGAGCGCCGCTGCTCATTTACTAAGGCGCCGCCCCACGCCGCCACTCGGCGATAGGGACGAGCGCCCGACGCCCACTTTCGACCTAAGGCGCCGCCGCCGCCACTCAAGGGTAGGCGACGGAGCGCCGCGTGTCCACTTCAACCAAGGTGCCGCCCCGCCGCTACTCACTCAAGGGGTAAGGATGGAGCGCTGGCGCGATTACTTCAACTACGCGTCCGCTTTGACCAACCTACCTCCCGAGGCGCAAATCGCCGTGGTCGCGAATACAAGCGCAGCGAGGAGCGAGACGCACTTCGCAAGTTCCACCAAGATTATCCTTTGCATTCATTAGCGACGCCGCACAAGCAAAGTACAAAGGCGCATAAACACCTCCGCGCAAGACGGCCGCTTACTAGGCGCACTCATCCTAACATGCGCCCGCGCCGAGGCCCCGCTTGAAGACACCCGATCCGCCCAAAATCCAGCGCTCGCCCTTCGCCGGCCAAGACGCCGCCGGTTGCAAGGTCGAATTAGCAGCCAGCCCCGCCGTAATTGCTCGCAACAAGGGGCAAAGATCAGCACACGCGGCAACTTCGCATTTACTCAAAAAGAAACGGCATTGGTTACAACGCACGCCAACATGCGATAACCTGCCATCACACCTGTGGGTTCGTGAGCATCGCCCCGGCCACAGCCGCCATTCTCGCCACGCCGCGGACCTCATCCGTAAACCGCCAAGGTTTCCACGCCATGTAGGTTGTTTCGCAGCTCGACCATGGCTCGCGCTCTCCCGCAGCATCCCATATCCGCCATGGAAGAACTTGACGGCGCGGCGAGCGACGCGCACGGCACCGGACATTACCCCGCCTCCGGCGGGCATCTCGAGTAGAGGATCGGCTAGCCCGGCAACATGTTCACAGCCGTGGAGCCGCAGGGGCGCGCACACCAGGCACGACGCCACGTAGGCGCAGTGGTTTCCAAAGGCCATTTCCCTCGGGTCGAGTTCGCAGGGAAGAGCCTTCCGCATGATGCCCGTAGAACGAAGTTGACGCTACCAAACTTCGACAGCGTCCCGTCCTTCCGGTCCTTCGGTAGGCACTGGTCTTCGTGCAAATACGCGAACAACGAGGCGCTAGGCCAACACGCTTCCGAGCGCAGGGCCCAGCTATACACCGGCAAGGCGAGCCACCGCGCTCGAGTCGGGCTGGCGCCAATTCCAACTTGAAGGTCCGCAGACATCCCCAACAATTGCCGCGACGGATGCGAGCTCGGCGGGTAGGCGATTTAAGACGATCGCCCCGACTTCTCGTGGCGCTGCCTCATCATCGGCGGCAATCGCACCGCTTGGCGGTCCGATAGCCTCCTCCCGCAGAGTGACCGGATCGTGTCCTCCGCCATGAGCGCGGCGCCCAACTCGCCGAGTACGACTCGACTCTTCTTCGCCGCCACCGCTTGTCCGCTGTGGCCGGATCGCGCCTCGAGCGCAGATTTCACCACAAGCGCGACCACCGCTGGATGGCGTGGTGGCCACCGAGCACGCCATCACAGTCGCCATTGGCGCCCACGGGAACTCGACGGCAAAAAGGAGTGTAGGAACAGGGCGAGCAAATGCAAGAGGCGGCGTGGAACAACCGTAAAGCGTAAGGAGGAGGCGCAGTACGCACCATGGGGTATTTAAAGACCTCGCCTCCCACCGCCGGTAAGCACAAGCGCAGTTTACAACCGCCACCTCCCCACGCGGCGGCCGGCGCCGCGACGGTACACGAGCTCGCCACGACCACGGTCGACAAGAGTCCTCGTCACCACACGACGCGCCACTAGCGCCCCACAGCGTGTCGGTCAAAGACACAGGAATAAAAGCAGGTCGCACGACCGACATAGCCTTCGGCGCTGCGGTCGGCGTGGTTCTTCTGACCTTCAACCGCATTAGTCCAAACGGGTTCGCCTCTAACCTTGGCCGCGCTGTCTCAAGGGACACCGCCGCAAGGTGCCGATCGACCATCTGAGCGGAATTTGGGTCGCGGCCCTAGCTCCGCCTCAGCCCCACACCAATTTGACTCCGACCTGGCGCCGCCTCGCCCCGACCTTACGCCGGGAGGCAACTCGCCCCGAGCACCAGAGGGCAAGGAGGACTTCGCCATCCTCGCACGGGGACAACCGCAAATCTGCATGACAAAGGCAATCAAGGTCGGAAAAGAGCACAACCGCTTAGCCGCCGTGGACGCACGCCGAGGGTGGGCAGCACACGCGGGCGCGCTTACAGCGCTGCGCCATGTAACCCGCTTCTCTAGGGAGGGGGCGACGCCGCGTGGTGACCTCGACACCGTGATGCGCCAATCATGGCTCGCCACGGTGCACCTCGATGGACAAGCACGCACGGCCATAAAGAGCCCGCCGTGCGCACCTGTGGGTCGGGCGCGATTCCCGAGCCATTAAAGCGCACTACCACGGGTCACGCCACCTGCTGCTCTGAGACATCGCTGGCGCCACGACGCACCCCGCCCCAACTCTCGCCCGCCGCTTAACGAACTCACGGCGGAGTATACCCCACCAACACGCTATGGCTTCACTCACCTTTGACTTCAAGAGAGGGCTCGCGCAGGACTCGCCCATCGGTATTCTCCACACACGGTAAAAGTGCTATGTGCCGCTTGTTCTCATAAATGTACCACTCGCACGCCAACATTCTTTGAAAGTAATGTTGAGGGGTTCGATCGTAAAACCCGATCAAGGTAGGCCTATCTATGAGAACAGGCAAACCTTGCCACTATATGCGTAAATGCGCACTAAAGCAAGAAGTGCGACCAGCCATCAGTAATGACGCCAACCAAGCTCTCAGAAAAACGGTTTCCATCGCACATCAACATCCCCGGCCAGCAGCGCCGCTTGGAATGTGGATGCACCGATAAGGCCCGCTTCAGGAGCAAGACTTATTCGAGCGCACAATGCAGTACAATGCCGCACTGGGCCGCTGTATATATACCCCATCGGAAGCTAACCGGTAGAAGTCCAATCGCAGAGCCCACCGGCGGAGAGAAGTCTAATCAAGGAGGAGCGCTGCAAAGATCGTGACGCCATGATGCTCAACACCGCGCCGCGCCAAGCACATTTCGCCGCGTGGATGGCCGTAAGAAGGAACGCCGCCACATAATATAGCCACGACGCTCAAGTCTCGCGCTGTGTCAACTAAGCTCGCTAGGCAAAGCCGGCAATACTTGACGCGCGCGATGACTTAGGGGCCCGCCCGCCTCCCTATGCCGATGCAATGACTCCGCCAACATCTCCACTCCGCCTGTGCAACCATCGACCCCGCCAAAGTGGAGGCGACCAACCCCGACCCGCATCGGCAGACTCAGATGCCAAAGGCTTCGCCAAGCCGCCCCGCCCCATACCTTCGCAACAAGCCGCACACTACACTTCGACTAACGCTGAAAAAGCTCACAGCCGCAGGACGGAGGGGGCCAAAGGGCTCGCAACATGGCTTCGCCCGTGAAGCCCTTCACCATGAGAGGCTCCTGTCCGAGGGGTGGCCCCACCTAAGCCCAACGGGCCTCATAGAGGAATGTAAGGCCCAAAATGGGACATGTGTAATGACATAAGTACTCCCGAGGGGAATACTCACATGTAAGGGTATAATTGTAAAAGCACTCCCATGTGGAGATATATATAAAACATGTGCCATGGGGAGAAGGCCAAGCCATTATTCACTCCCCACTACCATACTCTCTCTCTGCTTGGTCCAGAGCCACAACAGTACATATTGTCGCACTCCGGATTTTTAAACCAATCTTATCAGTTTCACCGCACTAATCCTCGGATCGCAGTTAGTGCACACAGTACATTGCTGAATCATTTCATACATCGCGTAATCAACCATTATATTACATAAACTGAATTACACCACGTCGGGTGATAGTTTACAAAAGGGGCCAAGCTAGGCCACATGTCTTCATTACATCAACGCAATGGAAATTATAGCAAAATGACTCTAAATCCACGTGCAAGCGCCGCAGGGTAATGTGTACCATATATGCCACCCGGGTCCTGTGAACATAAATGTACACAACGCCTAGGGTCTACTTGTCTATGCCTAACCACCGAGGCCTACGCCTTTAATTATCGCTTTGCTTCCGCCGACGCTGGCGGGGCCTCTCATAAGCGTAGTGTTCCCGAACTCCTGCTTTCAATTGTATCGCAATAGCGAGAATGAGCACTCCGACTCGTGCTCAAGAAGCCAACACACAAAATGCAATAATTATACATGCATGGCTTAATCAAAGGATGGTCAGCTCATTTTATTTTAAGTGAGAGTGCTTTTGAATACAATTATAGGAAAATCCTCGAGACCTAGCAATTTTAAACTCAAAACTTTGTTTATAGAATAAGTTGATCATATACTTGACACAGATTCCATCCACCATTACATGGCATCCGCGCCATATAGCATCTTTTTCAATATAGCCGCTTAACGTACTCACTCGACAACACCAGACAATTCCAAACCAGTATGGCCCTTCGCCTTCAAGTTTCCATTCCCGCTTCCAATGTTTTGAAACAGAACTATATCCAGCTAAGTTCCCATGTTCGCCCATGACCGTGGGCACCGCTATTCAATAGTTTTGACTCGCAGAGTTTGTACACTTTCACCACAAGAGATGAACTATCCTTTTTGCCAACATGCTTCCTTAGGCATGAGACCCGTATAATTTATCACAAAGCCTTTACCTTACTCCGATCTAGCTAGACACCACCCACGCCGAGGTTTCACCGCTGAAGGGTTACACCACCACACTGTAAGCCCTCTGCGCTCGTGTGAGTACAAAGACACCCCGTGCCTCACCGTGAGTAAACCAAGACACCCCGGCACCCACTTTCCTCGGTGATATCTGAACTAGACCCTTGCAAGTTATTCAGCTAGGTCGCACTCCATTATAGACTTGTGGTTGTACTGCTTACACTGTGGATATGACAAGATTCGGTCCTTAAAGTTACCTGGATGGTTCTACCACATTTCATGATTTGTGCTCCCACCGCACCACTACCACCCTCAAACCATCCATCCAGTGTTTAAGCAATTTTAGGATTTTCCAGAGGTAAAATCTCGTGTCACCTACTACACTATTCCATCCATGACCGCCCCAAAACATTTCATACTTTGCAATTGTTGTTTTTGGGGCAGCTATGTACTCTGCTTTATCTAGCATTACTAAGAATCGCAATATTTATTGGGACTTATCGATAAAAGCTATGACAAAGATAAGTTTTGCTAAGGCTTGCATAAGGTTCACATGTCCAAACATTTCAACGGATCATTATAAGCAAGCATTACAAAGAGGTGTATAGCTATCATTTCTGAAATGAACATATTTTGCCACATGAAATAACAAAGATGCATGTTGATATTTTAAAAGAAAGTACTTTGCAAAATCATAGGTTCAAAATGATCAGGTGTTAACTCGCCTTGCTCGCTGCGGTGGTCTTGGTCTGGTCTTCGAAGCTTCCAAGCTAGCTGCCTCAACCTCCTCTTCCCGAGCCTCGTGATGCTATTTAATCGCATAAATACCCAAATAAAAGAAAAGAAACCTATCAACAAAATATCACCAGAAATTCAAATGAACTCCAAAAATTATGGTTCTGGTTCCATTAGATAGATCTTGAATTTAAATGAATTTAGAAATTTGTTTCATTCAATTTGGAGCTAAATTGAAGAAATTATAAGCAACAAAGTTCTTTGCCTAATAAATCCAAAATAATCACCGACATGTGGGCCCATGGTCACACCGATTCATTTTAATTTCCATTTTTATTTACTTTTCGTTCTCTCAGGTTATCGACATGTGGGTCCGCTATCGCTCATGGGGTCCACATGTCAAGCACGGTCCTGTTTAGATGTATCATCGACCGTGGGGTCCACGGCCGCGCCGTGACTGAATGGTGGCCGACGTGTGGGGCCCACCGCCGACTGAAATAAAAGAAAGAAAATCACCTCGGCGCCGCGGAGCCGAGGCTCAACGCCGCGCCCGGGAGCCGAGAGGAGAAGAGAGCGCCGAGCAGCAAGTGAGCGGGGAGGCTTTGCCTACCTTTATAGGCAATTTATCCTTGAGGTGGGCCGGCATGGTGCCGGGCGAGAAGTCGGGACGACGGTGGCCGGGCGCGAGGGAAGGTCGGGAGCTTCGTGAGTGTCGAACGCGATCCTCGTTATGGTGAAGACGGTGACGCCGGTCTTCAAGGGCCGAGGAGGTTCTGAGGTGGGTCGGCCGAGCGCAGCCGTGACTGGAAGCTCCAGCGGTGGCGAACCACAGCGACGAGGAGCCCTGACGAGGGTCGGAAGCTTCGCGCGCCTGAGACGATCCTAGCTCAAGGAATTTGGCTCGACAAGAAACAAGGAAGTTAGTTCACGAGTTGGAGAAGGAGATCGCCGCGCCACAGTGGCACCTAACACCCGATTACCTTTGGATGAACGGAGAGAGCGCGTGGGGAACTCAACTGAGGGTTTATGGCCTTATATACCTGCCGTGAGGAGCTGGCAACGGCGCGCCCGTGGCGGTCGCGCGGAGCCGGTGGCGAGGCGTAGGGCAGCGGTGCAGCATGCAGTGTCCCGTCCGGAAGACCCATCGCGACGCCACGCCCCGGTGGTTGCTCGCAGTAGTCGCTGCCTCCTCCTTTTGCCCGCGTGAAACGGCAGCGATCGCCGGGCGAAGCGACGCAGCGGAAAAGCTCGGGCGGTGGCGCCAAGTCAAGGGCGACGGAAGGGCGCAGCTTTCCACCCGCAACGGGTGACGCAGCGGGCGAGGTCGGCAGAGCGCGCCACGGGAGCAAAAGCTCGCCAGAGCGCTGCCGGGAGAGAAAGGAGCGGACGACGGCCGGCAGGCGGCCCATCGGCCACGGAGAGGGAGGGAAAGCGCGATGGCGCGATGAAGCCGCGTGGCGAGAGGGTCGACGGCGCGGCGGCGCGGCGAGGGGAACGGAGGAGATCGGCCGAGGCGATCGGTCGGCCGAGAGCGATGCCGAGGCGGACGGGCCGATGGGCCGAGGCGCGCGAGAGGGGAAATCGCGCCGCCCACGCCGCGAGCGGTAAGGGAAGGCGGATCCGCCCCGCGACGTGGCTCAATCCCACCCATCCGTGTGTCTGACGAGGGCGTGGATTTTCTGATTTCTTTTGATTTTAAGTTTTGCTTTTAGAAATTACCGTAAAATCCCAATAAGTCCGAAAATATGAAAATGCTTCCAAAAATTCCAGGAAAATTTCGCAGGTTCCCGTAATATTCTCGACTTAATAAAATATTTCCAACTAAAGTTGGTATTTATTTTACTTTCTTCCCTTATTTTCCATGCCATTGTTTTTCCGTAAATAATATTCTATGCCCTAAATCCAATTTCTATTTACTTTTATGGATCATCTTTTCAGATTCTTGTTTACAATTGTTTGTCTTTCTTTATAAATTCTTTTAATTTCGAACCTTAACCAAATTCAAAAGCATCAAAAATCCAAATCCAAATGGAATACATTGCAAAAGCAATTCAAAAGCTCCTCATTTCTAATTTCAAATTTTTGGGTCTGTTACAAACCTACCCTTAAAAGAATCTCACCTCTAGATTCAACTTAGCTAGTGAACAGTGTCTGGTAATCTCTTCAGAGTGGTCTTCACGCCCTGTAGCTTCTTTCTGGAGTGATGGCTCCATTGTACTTATGACATGCGAATGGTTTGAGTTCGCTTTCTTTTCCACGGTATCCAGGATTTTAATCGGGCGCCCTTGTAGGTTAGGTCTTCTTCAATCTCGATTGCCTCCAACCGAGCTTGATCCTCGTGTACTGTGAGACACTTCTTCGCTGGGACACATGGAAGACGTCATGGTATGTCGGATAGATTCGAGGTAGTGTCGGTAGGCAACTTTCCTTTTAGACACAATTGGGAATGGTCCAACATATCGTGTAAGCTTGCTTTGACCTTGAATCGCCTAACTCCTCGTAAGGGTGATACCTTCAGATAAACATGTTGTCCCACTTCAAAACTTAGTGGCCTTCTCCTCTTGTCCGCATAACTTTTCGCTCGACTGGGTCACTTGCAAATACGATCTCTAATTAGGCGAACCTTTCTTCACTCGACTTAAAGTATCCTGCCCGAAATGTAGTTCTCCTTACTGACTAATGTAGAGGGGTTCGACATTGTCGACCATACAGGCTTCAAGGGTGACATCCAAGACCGCCTCGTAGCCGTTGTTATAAGCAAACTCAGCATAGGTAGGCATCGATCCCAATCCTTAGAAAAATCTAGAGCACAAGCCCAAGCATATCTTCCAATATCCGATTCACTCTCTCCGCTTGACCATCTGTCTGGGGGTATGCGTGTATAAAATCCAAGTAAGTACCGAGCTTCATGTAGGCTAGCCAAAAATGCGAGGTGAACTGGGAACCTCGATCCGAGACTATCCGCTTTGGTACACCGTAAACATACTATGCGTGACATATATAGCTCTGGCTAACTTATCTCCTTGTATGTGGTTTTGACGGGATGAAATGTGCAACCTTAGTCACCACAATCACAACCCATACGGAGTCATATCCAGATTTGGTTCGTGGAAGTCCCGTGATAAAGTCCATCCCGACTTCTTCCCACTTCCACCGGGTATTTTCAATGGTTGTAGTAGTCCCGGCCTCTCGACGTTCGCTTTCACTGACACACATCACAACAAAGTTGCCATGTTCAGCTATGTCTCTCTTCATACGGGCCACCAACAGAATGCTTCATACCCCGATACATCTTGGTGCTTCCGGTGTAGGGAGTACTGAGAGCTATGAGCTTCCTCAATATCGATCCTGAGATTCTTCCGATGAGGTACCACTATACGCCCCTGCACTCATAGAGTATCGCCCCGATCAATCTTCATGTTAGAGCCTTCCCCGCTTCTACCAAATTCTTTCCATTTTATTATAGCTGATCTTTTGTCGAGCAACCGTAATCGCCTCTAAACCGAATTTCCATGGTCTAAACTTGGTTGTATCTCCAAGTTCAAGGCTTGCGCTTTTATATAAATCGGGTTGATGTTCCCGACCATGAGATTATTGCAATAGGCCTTACCGCTTTAAAGCATCCGCTACAACATTAGCCTTCCCCGGTGGTAATGGACGCTGTGTCATAGTCCTTAATCAACTCCAACCATCTCCTCCGCCTCGTTGAGGTGTGACCGTGAAGAAATATTTAAGGCTCGTGGTCCGTATATGTCACGCTGATTACCCATCGATAATGCCTCCAAATCTTCAATGCATGCACTACGAGGCCAATTCCAGTCATGAGTAGGGTAGTTGGCTTCGTGAGGGCTTAAGCGCCTAGATGCATATGCCACTACCTTGCCTTCCCGCATTAGTACACATCCGAGCCCTTGATGTGAGGCATCACAATATACCTCAAAATCTTGTGCACATCTAGTGTGGTTATTATAGGTGTGGTAGTCAATCTCTTCTTCAATTCTTGGAAGCTCTTCACATGACTTGGTCCATTCAAACTTTTTCTCCTTCTTGAGTAGTTGAGTCATTGGCCCGGCAATCCGAGAAAATCCTTCTATGAATCTCTCCAGAGTACCCGCCAATCCGAGAAAGCTCCTCACTCGCTGATTTGGTTATCGCCGCCACTCTACGATCACGCTATTTTGGCTGATCAACAGATATTCCTCCACCGACACTATGTGTCCCAAGAAACTAATGTCATGAAGCCAATTCACACTTGCTAAACTTTGCATATAATTGATGCTCCTTTAGCCTATCCAACACAAAGCGCAGATGTTCCGCATGCTCTTCAAAGATTCTTGAGTATAAGGATGTCACAATAAAGACCACTGACAAACTTGTCCAAATACTCCATAAATATCTTGTTCATCAAAGTTCATGAAGTAGGTCGGGCATTGGTTAACCTAAAAGACATGACTCAGAAACTCATACAGCCCATATCTAGTGGTGAAAGCCGCCTTAGGTATATCTTCACTCTAATCTTCGGGCTGATGATAGCCCGATCTTAGGTCTATTTTAGAGAATACCGTGGCTCCACCAAGTTGATCGAATAAATCATCAATCCCGGGAGGGGTATTTGTTCTTGATGGTTACTTCATTGAGGGCCCCCTAATCCACACACATCCGAGTGGTGCCGCTTTCTTCTTCACAAACAATACCGAGACCCTACGGTGAGGAGCTAGGTCTCGATAAATCCCTTTTCCGCAACTCCCGGTTGCTTCTTCAATTCCTCTAATTCCTCCACCGTCATCCTATAAGGCCTTTTGAGATTGGAGCGGCCCCGCCAAGTTGATAACAAATTCCTGGTCTCTATCCGGGCATGCCAGGAGTTCATCAGGAACACTTCAGATATCTTGCACCACGATCATCCTCCAAAGGTACGCCTTCACTATAGTAGACTGCACGGCCCCATCGATAGGGTCGATCTACTTTTACTTTTATAGTCATCCCGGACATTTGACTAATTTCACCATCCGGTGGCACATTCTATGATCCCTTGGTATCCGCTAACCAATCCATGCCTAGTATTATATCCAAGGTTTGAGAGTTTAGCACTATCGTGTCCTGCTAAAAGTCACACTTTTCCATAGTAATGGTCACTTTAGGACACACTAGGGTAGCAAAGAATCTGACCACCGTGAATTGAGCACCACTTGGTTCTTAAGGTAAAGGTAGGTAACCCCAGATTTATCAGATCCTTTTGATATGAAGGAATGGGAAGCCCCGAATCAAATAATACTTGTGCAGTGTATGGTCTTAACGTAAAACGCATCTATCAACATCCGACGCCTCCTTAGCTTCTTCAAAGTTGATGTGGTTGACTCGACCACGTTCGGGCCGATGCACTCTTGCTGCCTTGTGAGCCTTGATGCCTCTGCAGGCGGAGCTTGTCGCGGGCCGAGGCATTCGCCGTTGGACATTTGTTGGCGAAGTGCCTCGGTTCGCCGCACCAAGCACTTGTAGCCGGGCATAGAGTTTGATCCTCGCATTGACCACCTCAGAGAATTGCTTCCCGGACGGAACGATGGGGTTGAAGTCTTGAACCGATTAGGCTTCAAGGGAGGGGATGAATTATTAAAGAGTTTTGGACAAATCTTCCTCAAGGTCGCTGAGTCGACATCTTCCGCTACGATCGCCTCCAAGTTATTCTCTCATTTTCCAGATCAGTGACTTGTTCACAAGCCGTGAAAGCCGGTGAACTCTTGTGTGATCAATCGCACTCAGAATCCTTCGCTCATCCCTTCAAAGAATCCGCCAATCTTTTCTTCCTCATCACTACATCTTTTGGGGCATACCGAGCCAATTGGGTGAACTTAGTGAGGTACTCATTAACCGACTTATTCCTTGCTTGAGGGTGCGAATTCGCTTTTTCTTCATCCGCATTATCCTAGTTGGAACAAAGTTAGCCTTAAATGCGGTCTTAAATTCTTCCCAAGAAATAGCTTGTGTGCTTGTTTCGCAGTGGTATCCTCCCGGCTCCTCGCGCCAGTAATTCTCCCACCATGCCGCAAAGCACTGCACTGGTGGGCAAATAACATGACTTTGTCTTCTTCTCGCAGATTTAACTAAGCAGCTTCTTCCTCGATATCCCGCCGCCGGCTTCAAGTGGTTCTTCCCCACCGAAAGGTTATTGGCCTTGTTCTCCTGAAATCTCCTAAGTCACTCCGTGCCCTCTCCGAAGCCTTGCTGTCCCGCGATATGGCTTGCAAATCTGAGTTTGTTGTGCCAGCACTTGGGCCATTGTAGGTGTCTGAGGGTTTGGAAGGTTGTCATTTCTCGTCTTGAGTTCTCGCTTTGATCTTCGTGCAGAACCCCACGATTTGAGTCTACCCTCTACTGGGTTTGTATTAGTCCGAGCCCCGGTAGTTCTTCTGCCGCCATCCGCAGCTGGTAGCCTTATACTCTGGGCTAGTTTTGTACGTGAGGAGAGACAAGGGGTGCCAACCCGACAAGAAAAACAAAGAAACCAAGACGCAGGCAATTTACAACATAAGGTCAGATCCACCATTCACTTAACCATGTCAACATTACATAGCCACTTTGATGTCTGGCTTACAATTACATTACAATAATCAAAGTTCATAGGTCCGCAACTACGAAATAAAAAGGATGGATACATTAACTAAGATACATGAATTTAGTACTTGCATCACACACCGCAAGTACATCACGCACCCATCTACTCCTCCGTATACCCGTGAGCCGATGGGCCAGAAAAGTGGACTGAACGGAGCGATTCCCATCGAACTCCGACGGACTGAAGTCATCGGCGCCCGAGCGCGCGCGCGTGGGGCTACGGCTCGAGGCTCTCTCTCGGTGGCAGCCCGGGACTCGAGGCCGCAGGTTTTACGCGCGGTCATCCGAGTGCGCCCGGATCCCGTGGTGGCGGTGCCGAGCCGCCGCAGGGTGGAGGCCCGCCGGAGCTGAACTTGAGGGCGGCCACCGCCTCGGGCTCGCGCAGGCTCGCCGCTTCTTGGCGAAGCCGCTCCCGTAGCGCCACCTCGGAGCCGTGCCTGGTAAGGCGCCGGTCGAGAAGGGTGATTCTCCTGTTGCCGCGTAGGCCGCGCCCATAGCCCGGGTGAGAGACTGGGTGTGTTAGCGCAGGTCGCCTCGCCCACCGGCAGGTTCGCCTCATTGTACCGCGCACCGCCCCGGCGCGCGATGGGTAGAAACGATAGGGCGTGCGCGATGGCGCCTCATATATGTCACACATGCCGCCGGCGGCCGGCGCGCGCCCCGGATCGCCACGCTCGCCCCGTACCCTCCGATGCTCCGTGGTAAAGACATGAGGGCTGATCTTGTTCGCTTTTGGGTAGATGTAGACTCGCATGGTCCAAGATTCATCTTTCCTATGGTAGCCTTCACCCACTGTAGATAGGTTGCCCGTCAGAGCCCATGTAATGTAGAAGCTATGCAAGATGCTTGCCATAATTCATTTTCATAGACACCGTGGCTCCAATAATCCTAAATTCTTCATATCCCGCTCCGCGCCATCTGTAAATGTTATGGTTCCAAAGGTTAGTACTTTTCCAAAATGTAATGAAAAATAGAGTGAGAGCATTCTAGGAAGGATACGAGTAAGAACATTATACTATGATTTTGGAAATTATTTTCTGCTTTCATAAGTATTGTATTCCTAGGCCATCCTAAGGTTTTACTCCTACTTGCCGATGCTCGATATCACATTGCATGCTGGATCTTTTTATTCCAATTCATCAGAGTTTCACCGCACTAACTTCCTCGGATCAGTAGTTAGTGCACATGTGTACATTGCTGAATCATTTCATACATCGCAGAATCAACCATTATATTACATAAACTGAATTACACCACGCTCGTGATAGTTTACAAAAGGGGCCTGCAGGCCACATGTCTTCATTACATCAACGCAGCCAAATTATAGCAAAATGTACTCCAAATCCACGTAAGCGGCCAAGAGGGTAATGTGTACCATATATGCCACCCGGGTCCCGTGAACATAAATGTACACAACGCCTAGGGTCTACTTGTCTATGCCTAACCACCGAGGCCTACGCCTTAATTATCGCTTTGCTTCCGCTCGACGCTATGGGCCTCTCATAGCGTAGTGTTCCCGAACTCCTGCTTCAATTGTATCGCAATAGCGAGAATGAGCACTCCGACCCCGTGCTCAAGAAGCCAACACACAAAATGCAATAATTATACATGCATGGCTTAATCAAAGGATGGTCAGCTCATTTTATTTTATGAGAGTGCTTTTGAATACAATTATAGCAAAATCCCTCGAGACCTAGCAATTTTAAACTCAAAACTTTTGTTTATAGAATAAGTTGATCATATACTTGACACATTCCATCCACCATTACATGGCATCTCGCGCATATAGCATCTTTCAACAAGATATAGCCGCTTAACGCACTAATCGGGACAACACTGTGACAATTCCAAACTGTATGGCCTCTCTTCAAGTTTCCATTCTGGGCTTCCAATGTTTTGAAATGTAACTATATCCAGCAGTTCCTATGTTCGCCCATGACCGTGGGCACGGCTATTCGAATAGTTTTGACTCGCAGAGTTTGTACACTTTCACCACAAGAGATGAACTATCCTTTTGCCAACATGCTTCCTTAGGCATGAGACCCGTATAATTTATCACAAAGCCTTTACCTTACTCCGATCTAGCTAGACACCACCCACGCCGAGGTTTCACCGCCAAGGGTTACACCACCACGCCGTAAGCCCTCTTGCGCTGGGTGAGTACAAGACACCCTGCACCTCATCGTGAGTAAACCAAGACACCCCGGCACCCACTTTCCTGATATCCGAACTAGACCCTTGCAAGTTATTCACCTAGGTCGCACTCCATTATAGACTTGTGGTTGTACCGCTTTACACTCGTGGATATGACAAGATTCTCCTTAAAGTTACCTGATGGTTCTACCACATTTCATGATTTGTGCTCCCACCGCACCACTACCAAATTTCAAACCATCCATCCAGTGTTTAAGCAATTTTAGGATTTTCCAGAGGTAAAATCTCGTGTCACCTATTACGCTATTCCATCCATGACCGCCCCAAAACATTTCATACTTTGCAATTGTTGTTTTTGGGGCAGCTATGTACCCTGTTTTATCTAGCATTACTAAGCATCGTAATATTTATTGGGACTTACTGATAAAAGCTATGACAGATAAGTTTTGCTAAGGCACAAGGTTCACATGTCCAAACATTTCAACGGATCATTATAAGCAAGCATTACAGAGGGTGTATAGCTATCATTTCTGGAAATGAACATATTTTGCCACATGAAATAACAAAGATGCATGTTGATATATTTTAAAAGAAAGTACTTTGCAAAATCATAGGTTCAAAATGATCAAGGTGTTAACTCGCCTTGCTCATGTGGTCTTGGTCCTGGTCTTCGAAGCTTCCAAGCTAGCTGCCTCAACCTCCTCCTTCCCGAGCCTCGTATGCTATTTAATCGCAGTAAATACCCAAATAAAAGAAAAGAAACCTATCAACAAAATATCACCAGAAATTCAAATGAACTCCAAAAATTATGGTTCTGGTTCCATTAGATAGATCTTGAATTTAAATGAATTTAGAAATTTGTTTCATTCAATTTGGAGCTAAATTGAAGAAATTATAAGCAACAAAGTTCTTTGCTCAATAAATCCAAAATAATCACCGACATGTGGGGCCCACTGTCACCTCGATTCATTTTAATTTCCATTTTTATTTACTTTTCTTCTTCAGGCATACGACATGTGGGTCCGGCATCGCTCATGGGGTCCACATGTCAAGACGTCCTTGCTTAGATGTATCATCGACCTGGGGTCCAAATGGCCACAGTGATCTAGAATCAGAGGGCTCGTGTGTGGGGCCCACTGCTGACTGAAATAAAAGAAAGAAAACTCACCCCGCGCGCGGAGCGGAGGCTCGAACGCCACCCCGGAGCCGAGAGGAGAAGAGAAGCGGAGAGCCAAGTGAGCGGGAGGCTTTGCCTACCTTATAGGGCAATTTATCCCCTTGAGGTGGGCCGGCAGTTTCCGGCAGAGAAGTCTGGGACGACGGTGGCCCGGCGGTGAGGGAAGGTCGGGAGCTTCGGTGAGTGTCAAACGCGATCTCTCGTTATGGTGAAGACGGACGCGGTCTTCAAGGGCCGAGGAGGTTCGAGGTGGGTCCGCGGCCGAGCCAAGACTGCAGACTCTGGAAGCTCCGCGGTATAACCACAAAGCGACGAGGAGCTCCTGGACGAGGGTCTGAAGCCATGCGCGCCTGAGACGATCCTAGCTCAAGGAATTTGGCTCGGGACAAGAAACAGAAGTTAGTTCACGGAGTTGGGGAGAAGGAGATCACGCTGCCGCGGTGGCACCACACCGATTACCTTTGGATGAACGAGAGCGGCGTGGGGAACTCAAACGGAGGGTTTATGGCCTTATATACCCGCCAGAGGGAGCTCGTAACGGGGCGCGCCGCAGGCGTCGGCTTGAGCTGGTGGCGAGGTGGTAGGGCCGCAGCGGTGTTAATGCAGTCCCGTCGTGAAGACCCACCGCACGCCTACGCCCCGGTGGTTGCCTTCGCGTAGTCGCTCTCCTCCTTTGCCGCGCGAAACGGCAGCCGATCGGCCGCGGCGACGCAATGGAAAAGCTCGGGCGGCGCGCAAGTCAAGGGCGACGGAAGGGCGCAGCTTTCCACCCGGCACCCGGTGACGCAAGGCGAGGAGTCACAGATGCGCCGCGCACGGAGCAAAAGCTCGCCTGAGCGCAAGCGCCCGCGCGGAGAGAAAGGAGCGGATTTACGGCCGGCGTGGCGGCCCATCGTCAGCGGAGAGGGAGGGAAAGCGCGATGGCGCGGCGAAGCTGCGCGGGCGAGAGGGTCGATCGCGGCCGCCGCGTTGGGAGTGGGAACGGAGAGATCGCCGAGGCGATCGGCCCGAGAGCGATGCCTGAGGCGGACGGCCGGACATGCCGGCGCGCAGAGGGAAATCGCGCTGCCCACGCGCGAGCTGGGTAAGGAAGGCGGATCCGCTCGCGACGTGGCTCAATCCCACCCATCCGTGTGTCTGACTGAGGGCTGGATTTTCTGATTTCTTTTGATTTTAAGTTTTGCTTTTTAGAAATTACCAAAATCCCAATAAGTCCTAAAAATATGAAAATGTTTCCAAAAATTCAGTGAAAATTCTCGAGGTTCCCGGTAATATTCGACTTAATAAAAATATTTCCAACTAAAGTTGGTATTTATTTTACTTTCTTCCTCCTTATTTTCCATGCCATTGTTTTTCCGTAAATAATATTCTATGCCCTAAATCCAATTTCTCTATTTACTTTTATGGATCATCTTTTCATTCTTGTTTACAATTGTTTGTCTTTCTCTTTTATAAATTCTCTTAATTTCGAACCTTAACCAAATTCGTAAAAGCATCGAAAAATCCAAATCCAAATGGAATACATTGCAAAAGCAATTCAAAAGCTCCTCATTTCTAATTTCAAATTTTGGGCATAAAAACAAAGGCCAGAGTGTCACACTGCTATCTTTAATACTATATACCGTATATTACTCCATGTGCACAAGAAGTAGCACAACAACACCTACCATTGTCTCTGATAATGTGTCGTGCATGTCATACATATTTGCTTTCTTCACAGCTCAATTTTTGGATCTTAGGTGACGCTGACGATGGACCACTATATCTACCTTATTTGAGCGAATGTTCTATAACCGATATCCTCTTAAGAAGTTTGAAGAAACAAGCTAAACATAGGCACATATCCCAAATCTTGATAAAGCCTTTTCATCTAATTTGAAACCGATCACACAAGATTCATGATTTCACGCTTGCATAAACATGGTCATAGTGATTTTAGGTATATTCACACTTAACTGATTTTAGCAAAACTACTACGAGGGATATTTGACTTTTCAGAGCCCAAATATGCCAAAGAAAACGGAGCATGGAGCAGCTTTATTTGGGGAAAGCTTCTCATGTGAGCAAACTATAGCTCACTTCAGCATAAGTTTCATCTTGTAGTATATTACTTAGTAATTCAATGGTCATTGTTTTTATGAGTTATGATTTTGATCAAAATTGGTGATACACTATGAGACAACCGGTCCAGTAGATAAGGGAGGACACACTTGGACAGGTTGATATTTTCACATGGGGATTGGGAGGTGGCACTGTCCCAGGCGCTGGCAAGTACCTAAGGAGAAGAATCCCAATGCAAAGGTACTACATAGACCATGCATAAAATTGCATTAGAGGTGTTGATTTGAAACTTCATTTCAGCATGGGCATGCAGATCTATGGAGTTGAGCTCACGAATCAAATGTTCAATGGTGGTAAGCCGTAAGCTATAGTCAGAAAAGATTTACATTTTCAAACTAGATATCCGATTCATTTGTACAAATATGTTCTATATGAACCTAATTGCAGTGCCCTCACCTCATCACTCAAACATGGATCAAGCCGGAAATTTTGGACATGGATGTGATGGAAAAGTTTTTGAGGTAATGATGAATAAATCTCAAGTTGTTCTTTGTCGATCACTATACCTTTGTCATTCCGCCACGTTGCATTACGCTGCTCTTCTAAGTGTTTCCACGATATCATTCTTCGTAAAAGTATGTTATGAGTCGCCAAAATAAACGCTACCGTAATGCCCATGTTGAATATAGTTTTGTTCACTTTTACTTCTATGGATGTTTTGCTGCAAATTAATGTACTTGTTTGATAAGTACTTGCTTATCTCGAATATAGTTTTTGAGCAAATATCCGGGAAAGACAACACCCTAAATCATCTAAGTATCCCATTTCGCTGTCACTCATCCCGAGATCGTATAATGACAGAGGTAAATCAAATTTCTTACTCCCATCTTAACTCCGCTCAACATAATTGTAACTCCGATTGGTAAAGTGAAATGATCTTGCAACCTTTTCATAAATAAAGTAGCAAATGTGTTGTAGAGAAGTTGATCATTTGTTTTAGTTGTGTTTGAACGAACAATTAAAGTCACAATTTTAATCAATCTGTGCTTTTGGTGTTTTTAGTTGTGTTTGAATGAACAATTAAAATCACAATTTTTAATCAACTCTCGTGTTTTGGGGTAAAAATTTTTATAATTCCCTAATGAAGTTCCTCTTAAAATTTTGCACCACAAGTAGAGAAAAGGCTGATAGGAGGGATTTGAAATTAGTGTGGTTCCTCTAATGCTAAGTAGGAGTTTGCTTCAGTTGCATGAACTTACTTGAAAAGTGTATTAGCTTTATATAGTGATAAAGCTTGTTTGCTCATAATCTACTACTTTTGTGACATCAAGTTTGGCTGCTCATGCGCACCCAACCGTGTCTCAAGTTCGATGAGCTCTTCAAAGTCGCCAAGGTATATATGCTTTATTTATTATTGTTATGTTCAGAATTATTTGGGCCAAAAATCTGAAAATCAGATGTTAGATCTTTTTTCAACAGTTAATACAGTGTTTCATTCCTTAAACGAGCCAAATGGGTACTTGAGATGAACAGAGGAAGCCAAATCATCTCGCCATAGCCCTCTTAGATGTCCTTACTCACGAGCCCACTATTTAACAGAAATGATTTGTAGTTATTTGGGGTCCATAATTCGTAATGAGCTCCATCGCTTAGTGCCAAACTATCTATTTATCGAGGAAGAGAAGATCTACTTATTGCTCTATGTATCAAACACTTGTAAATTTTATAGCCCCTGTAGAGTTCATCCGCATGCCTTCACATGTTGTCATCTTCTATCGTCATTGTGTGATTACTCGATCAATTTATTCATTGGGTAAGAGCAATACTTTTTCCCGCTTGGAGCAGATTTAGAGACAAGACATGATCAAAGTACTTATTTGGTTAAATTGATGGTCGTGGGCCACTCACGCAAATTCAAGAAACAGCTTTATAGTGAATTGTACTGCCGCCTCTCGAGCACTTTCAGAGCTTGATAGTTCTGTATGGAAGTACCATTTGTCCCCGAGGTAAAAAGTTCTTTAAAATGGTGGGCGGTTCTCAAGAAACAAGTGCCGCATTTCTTTGGGCTCAGCCATGTTTGCTTGGTTCGCATTTTTGGCCCAAGGTAAATGCTTGTTTTATCAGCTGATTGTGAATTTGTAATACATAAACTTCTTGTTGTGTTGATCAATGATAGACTCGTGAAATCTAGGTTCTCAACAACACAATAAAGCAAAAAGGAATGATTTTCTTTCTTGTGACATATGTGCATTTCTTCTTCTTTTTTATGGCTCACATGCACATGCATGATTTTCTTGCTCGATCGATTTCTTCTCGCTTTGGCATCTCAACATCTCCTCATGCACAAACCCGTGACTAATTAAAATACTAACATTATGTAGTAGCTAATTCTCATGTAAATTTAAGCTAAATTTAATTAGGAGTGAGTTCACCTGATTAATCTTTTAGCTCGTGTCGCATAATCGGTCCGATTAGAATGTCCTCATTATCATGTACACTAAATGATGGACAATGGACTAATGTCATTTACCTTCTAAACGCATCTTCAATTTAGGCTTGCATGCATCGAGTATAGGCAGATATAATTAAATAAAATAGTAGTAACTCTATATCTCTAAATATAATAATTAAAGACCCAATTAAATTAGAGTTCACATGATAATATTTAATGTGGCTCAATAATTCTTTCTAGTTAAATAATATATTTAATTGAGAAGTGCAAGACATGAGCGTATCCGCTATCTGTGGAGGCGGGCCGACTGCTAGGTAGCGCTTGCATGCTGGGTCACGGATGGTGGAGGCGGGTGACCGCTGGCGTGCGTGGAGGTCCCCAAGGTTTTATATGACAGGTGCTTATCATGCTTAGATAAATAGAAATTACAATTATAATTGACATAAGGTAATATAGTCCGGTGGTAAACACCTTGGCCTCCGAGCTAGGAGGTTGTTGGTTCGATTCCTCCACACCCCATGGTTTTTGTTTATTTTTCTATTTTAATTTTTATCCTCTCTCGCTTGTCAAGTGAGACCTCCTCAACCGCGCTTTAGTTGTCACTTTTCAATTTATTTATCTCCTCTAGAAATTAATAACTATAGATAATATAATTCCTCCACACCACCCTATCCTTGCGCTGAGCAATTAGGCCCACGAAACAAAGCGTTGCAACAACAGATTATTGCCACGAACAATCATCATATATAGCAACAAATTTATTTCGTGGCACTACAAACTCATTTCATACGCATTGTACAGGAACCTTTTGCAACGCAATTGATGACTATGACAACGCAATAAAATTGTGGCAATATTGTCACCCACTCGCAACAAAATTCTATAAGGTGGCAATACCTCCTAACTATTGCAACGAAAATCAATATTATCACAACGCAAGACAACCGTGGCATTTTCTAAATGGTGGCGATAAAGCCACCTTATTACAACGAATTCAATGACTATCGCAACGCAATATTTTAGAGGCAACATCGCGCCCATATCGCCACGATTTATAAAACGCTGCAATAGTACATACCTATTGCAACTAATTTAGTGTCGCTATGCGATGCTTCGTGGCTAAAGGGTCGGAATCTAGTAGTGGCTACTCACTCATCTCAAGCTCAAGAAGAAGACTAATGTTCTCCATCTTAACAATATCAAGTCTGTGAGAGGATGACTATCATGTGAGGTCCATTTCTCCATGTCACCCAACAGAGCACCAAGTATCACAATCATCACTAGAAGGAGCAGATAAGAACAATAATTTCTAGTGACAATCTATCTACTTCCTTCTCTAACTCAGACACCTAGCCCTAGCGGATGGGAACGGGTCCCGATCTTCCAACAGGTTCTAGATATGTTTGATTTGGTGGAGACGACACAAATCGATCCTCGAACCACACGCCCGAACCCCGCAATCGCAGCACCACGCTCCTCAGTTATCAACCGGCGCGCCCGGCTGACTCGCCAAGAAGGCTATTCTGCTCGCAATCAAGAACACAAGCAAGAACAAGGAAGAACACAACTGAATTACGGATGTATTGATGTAGCACTAAAAGTTGGGGTTTACAAACCGTGAACGCGAAACTGTTCAAAGACAGAATTAATCTAAGCAAAACCCAACCCTAATGGTGGGGTGGCGGCTGGATATAAAGGGGGAGGGCGTGCAAACCCCTAGACGCACTCCCTAATGGGCTCCAACACGATACAAAGCCGAACGGCCCAAAAGACGGTGGCAGCACCCTGACAGATCCTGAATGTTCACTTGTTTTGACGATTCCTGCTGACTCAGAAGGAATTTTGACATGGGACGAGATCCATTGGTGTCTTCTTAGCTTTCCATACATATGTAGAACGTCCAAAACGAAGTCCGGATGCGATCTGGCGTCCGTTTAGTGCGCGTTTAGTTCTGACCCGAATTGATTCGAAGTCGGGTTGAGTTGGGCCTCCAACTTGATTCGACTGCCCTTGCTGGACTTGTGCGCCCCGTAGCCCTTCTCCAAGTACTTCTAGATCCTCCATGGTTCCTAATCATAATTAAATCATTAGGTAGCAATCTATTCTCAAATGAACAAAAGAAGTACTTAGGAACGAGCTCACCAGTAAATTCAATTGTCGGCGCGAGCTCTAGTGATTGGTCCCTGAATGTTAAGTGGAGGAGTGTTGTGTGTATCCAAAGAAGTGATGTCCTCATCATCCTCCTCTTGAAGCCGAGTTGTCCTCAACTCAGCCTCATCTTCATCTCCCAAGTATGGCTTCAAATCTGAAATGTTAAAGGTGGGACTAATCCCAAACTCAGAGGCAACTCAAGTTTATATTCATTATCATTTATCTTCTCAACTATCTTAAAAGGACCAGCAGCTCTAGGCATCAATTTTGATTTTCTTAACTCAGAAATTTATCCTTTCTCAAGTGCAACCAAACAAAATCACCCGGTTCAAGTTTAACTTCCTTTCTACCTTTACTACCAAGAATCCTATATTTTTCATTCATCTTTTCAATGTTTGCCTTAGTAGTCTCATGCATTTTGACAATGAAATCAGCACGCCCTTAGCATCATTATGAACTCTCTCACTAGTAGGCAAAGGTAAAATATCAATAGGGGCACGGGATTGAATCCATACACTACCTGAAAAGGACTTACCTTAGTGGTGGAGTGTTCCGCTCGATTATATAACTCAACATGTGGCAAACACTCTTCCCACAGCTTCAAATTATTCTTAAAACAGCTCTCAACATGGTAGACAATGTGCGTTCACCACCTCGGCTTGGCCATCGTGGGTGGCATGTTGTAGAGAACAACTTTGTACCCAACTTGTTCCATAGAGTACGCCAAAGTGACTCAAGAACTTAGCATCACGATCTGAAACAATAGTAGAAGGCATACCATGCAAACGAACTATCTCTTTGAAAAAGAGGTCAGCAATATGAACGCATCATCGGTTTTATGACATGGTATAAAGTGAGCCATCTTAGAAAAACGATCCACAACAACAAAAATGCTATCTCCCCTCTTAGTCCTAGGCAATCCTAAAACAAAGTCCATAGAAATATCTCGCCTACGGAATAGAAGGAACATGAAGAGGCATATATAAACCATGTGGATTCAAGCGAGACTTAGCTTTTGACATGTAGTGCAGCAGCAACAAATCGCTCAACATCTCGCCTCATCTTTGGCCAAAGAAGTGTGTGGCAGAACGCCCTCTGTCTTTCTTAGCACCAAAATGTCCCATCAAACCGCTCCATGCGCCTCATGCAACAACAAAAGACGAACGGATCCAACTGAATGCATAGGCGTTAGCTCTAAACAAGTATCCATCATTGATCACGAATTTATTCCATGCTTGTCCTCTTTACAATGCAACAACACATCCTTAAAATCAGCATCAAAAGCATATTGTCCTTTAATAGTTTCAAGACCAAAATGCGATAATCAAGTTGAGACAACATGGTATAGGCCGAGACAAAGCATCAAGAATCACATTATCCTTCCCTTTCTTGTGTTTAATGACATAAGGAAAAGATTCAATAAATTCAACCCATTTAGCATGTCTACGATTCAAATTGGTTTGACTACGAATATGCTTAGGAGCAAACACGCACTCTGCCTACCCAAGGGTGGCCCAACCCCGCTAGAACCCACAAGAAGTGAGTAAGCTCAACCTAGAGAGAAGAGAGACAACTAACAAGCAAGATCCTAGTGTCACAAGATAAGAGCAAGAAGTCTAAATAGCTAGTCAAGAGAACCACTCTAACCTATGCTAGAAGGACTAACCCAATGCACCCGTATGTAATGCAATCGAAAGGAGTAAGAGCAGAATCAATATAAGAAAGTAGTAAAGCACAAACTCCTCCTCACAAAGAGCCCATAGGACAAACCACCAAGCTCTCCCGCAGCGAAAAACCCGAACTATCCAAAGGCTTGGTGAAGATATCACCAACCGGTGGTCACTCTCCACAAACCGAGCACTATATCACCCTTTCTACATGGTCTCTAAGGAAGTGATAGCGATATCAATATGCTTGGTCCGAGAGTGTTGCATTGGGTTCTTAGCAATGTTAATCGAGAAGTGTTATCACAAAAGAGAGGAACACTTTCAATGACTAACCCAAAGTCCCGCAGGTCGGCCATCCAGCACTGCTACAAAGAATCGGTCGCAAAGAACGACTCACCTCTGTGGATCAGGCAACACCGATCGCCTCTAGAAGACGAAGAAACTAGAGAAGTGCCAATGAACTGCAAAAGCCCAAGTGCTTCCTATCTATCTTACAACAATAAGTTCGCATCCGAGTAGGCTCTCAAGGAAAGACAGATGAGGAAGAGTACCAGATACCATAGTCACGGTAGCTCAAGGTGGGTCAAGACGCGCTCACCGGGGTGAGATACGCGAGAGAAGCTCAACCGAGCACAAAGACACACGGAGAAGTGTATGTCCGGTCCGGAGGCGTTGAGGTACAAGAGGGAGCCAATCATGCCGCGATACTTCCGATCAATCGCTCGCCATCCTCATCTGATCGAGTGAAACTGAGGTAGCCATAGGAGTGGACACGCATGCCATCACTCATCAAGCGCTTCAGAGGTCTCGTGTACTTGCCTCGATGCAAGAAGGTACCTCCGAGTCTCTAATTTGGAAGCCAAGGAAGAAGCTTAACTCACCCATTATGCTCATTTCAAATTCGAGCTCATGACATCGAAAATTGGGAAACGAGCATGCGAGGAGCCGCAAAGATAATGTCATCCACATAACCGACGAGCGTAATATCCGGCCGTGACGGGATGAACAAGGTCTTGTCTACTTTACCCATATCAAAATCATTACTCAACAAGTAGGACTTAAGCCTCTCATACCAAGCTCTAGGGGCCTCGCTAAGTCCATACAAAGCTTTGAAAAGCTTGAAGACATGGTTAGGTATTTGGGGTTTTCAAACTGTGAGGTCAGTCTCACATAGACTTCTTCCTCAATGAAGCCATTAAGGAAGGCACTTGACGTCCATCCGTAAAGTTTGAAACCCTTAGAAGTGCAAAGGCAGCAGTGATTCTAATGGCCTCAAGTCTAGCTACAGGGCAAAGGTCTTCTCAAATCTAGACCTCAACCCGGGAGAACCTCAGCTACCAGCCTAGCCTTGTTTCAACAACCACCCCATCCTCAATCGCTTGTTTGAACACCCACTTAGTCCCAATGACATTGTGACTGTGGCCTCAACAAGCGACTGCACCTTGTTTCTCTCGGTTATCAAGCTCATGCATGGCATTGACCCAAGACTCATCGAAAAGAGCATGACTAATGTCCTTTGGCTCAAATGAGGCGATAAATCCAGAATGGAGACAGACTGAGACATGCCGATTTTGAACGAGTGACTCGCCAAACAGTTCCAATAATCTGCTCAAAAGGATGATCTTTTTAATGTGTCTAGGAGGTCCGTGATGAGATGAAGTGGCTCTCCTCACGAGCCGACGAGGCAGAATGAGCCACTAGCTCTAGAAGAAGAAGCAAGGCATGGTCGATCTCCCGAGGCGTGGAAGAAGGCACCGAGAGGTGGATGAGGGACCGGATCGGTAGACAACCTCATCTCCATCGCCCTCATCATCCACAAAGATGGGCTGATCGCTAAAGAACTCGAGATATCGCCTAGTCCTCGACCGCCTCATCAAAGGTCACTGCAGTGTCTCTACCAATTTACTAGACTCGCATTCCAAACCCGAAGCCTGCTGAAGAAGACGAGTAACCTAGAAAGATCCCATCACAAGAACATGACTCGAACTTATCTAGGTTCCTGACTTCAATAAAGCACTTGCAACCAAACACACAAAATGAGAGACGCTAGGTGTTGTGGTTAATCAAACAGAGAGAGAGATGGTAGGAGAGTGAGGAGATGAGTAATGGCTTGGGTCTTTTCCATGGCCTCGATTCCATATATATATACATGGGGTGCTTTACAATTATACCCTTACAGCTGATCATCCCCTTCTGGGCATTTATGTCATTACACATGGCCTATTCTCGGGCCTTATAACCTCCTACCAGTTCGCTGGTTTAGGTGGGGCCACCCTACAACAGAGCTCTCATGGAGAAGGGTGGCGCGAGCCGGGCGCCTAGTCGGTGTGGACGCGCGTCGCCCCTACCCTTCGAACGGGTGGCGCTGAGCGGCATCTAGCCGGCAGACGCGCCTGGCCCCTACCCTTCGAACGGTGGCAGCGAGCTGGCGCCAGCCGGCAGACGCGCGCGCACTCCGCCCCCAACCTTCGAACGTGGCGAGGAGCCGGCGCCAGCGTAAGTGGATGCGCGCCCGCCCCTATCTCGAACGGTGGCGCTGAGCCGCATTCAGCCGGCGACGCCGCGTGTTCGCCCCTACCAACGGTGGCAGCGAGCGGGCGCCAGCCGGGCAGACGCCGCCCGCCCCCTACCTTCGAACGGGTGGCGCGAGCCGCGACCTCGATCGCGAACACCGCCACGCATGGTGATTGAGATCTCACGATATGGTCTCGCCGTAAAGGTTCTCGAATCACGCCGCCCGTCCGCGTGGTTAGGTTGCCGCACGCGCGACCGCCGGCGCATGTGACACGCGCGCCAACTAGTGCATGGCGGATGTGGACTGCTATGCGTTTGGCTGCTCGCCTTCCCTTAGGGAAGAGGGACACGGGCGGTCGATGACCGTGCAAAGCCGGCCGTTGTTTTCCCATGGTCCATTAGTGCGCCTTTAATGGGCCGGAGTCGCCGACACCGCCTTCACTATTTGGCGGGGGGCACGGGGTGCGGAGGCCACCGAGCGCCGGCCGTGACGGTCCTTGGCGCCGTGATCGTGGCCCTCGCTTCGGTTATGGGGAAGTGTGCGACCGCCTTGTACTTTGAGATTTTCCGATATATAGATCTTCGATAATTAGGCATATGCGCCGTGCGGCGAGCCGAAGTTCCCATATTCCAAGTTCGCTGTTAGTGAACGGCGAAGCGCGTCTTCGCCGCGCTCCAAAACATACGCCCGGGGTTCGCGCTGAGTACTGTGGAGGTAGCGCGTAAGGCGAGGCGCTGTTGACACTACACCGCCGAAAGTCCGAGGTCCGCACGCGAGGCGACCTCCGATATGACCTTTAGAGTTCAGAGACCGGCGCGCGCGGCGCCCGCACACGACCTGCTTAAAGTCTCATGGATCGCGCGCGCGCGGCGACTCGCATTGACGCACCTATTTAAAGTCGTGGATCGGCGCGCAGGCGGACACTCCGCACGATGACCGCTTAAAGTCTCGCGGATCGGGCGCTGCGCGGCGGCGACTTCGCCACCGCAGGTGGGGCAGCTCGTGTATCGATATTCCACGCGCGCCGACGCCGGCGCCGCGCGCAACGCCTGTACTGGAACTCCCGAATCGGGCCTGAAAATTTCGCGCGCATACCCCATGATGTGCGAGGGCGAGCCTCAACGGCTAAGGTGCACGACAAGGCCCGCAAGATTCACGTGGATCGCCCACGCCTGATTTATATCCGGAGTACGCACAAGGATGAAGTCTCGGACGCTGGGTTCGCCTTGTTTATACTCCGTGAGTGCGCGGGTCGACATCCACGCTATTTTTATACCCAAGAGTACGCACAAGGACGGTTCTCGCGCGGCGCTGGGTTCGCGCTTTGTTTATACTCGAGAGTGCAGGAGAACATCCGCCTTTATTTATACTCCGAGAGTGCGGCAGAGGCGCCCCCACACGCCTTTGTTTATACTCATGCCCGTGTCTTCGCGGAGAGTGCACACGCGAACGCGCGCTTCGCTATACTCATGCCCGTCTTCGACGAGAGTGCACACGCAACGCGGGTCTTCGCTATACTCATGCCCGCTGTTCTTGACGGAGAGTACACGCGAACGGCGCCTTCGCTATACCATGCCCGCGTTTTGACGGAGAGGCACACGCAACGGCGCTTCGCTATACTTGCGCCCGTGTTTGACGGAGAGTGCACACGCCGAACGCATCTTCGGTTTATACTCATGCCCGCATCGCTACGAGAGTGCACACGGAACGCGCGCCGTTTATACTCATGCCCGCATCGCCACGGAGAGTACACGCGACGCGCGTTTGGTTTATACTGCGCCCGCACTCGCCACCGAGAGTGCACACGCCAAACGCCTTTGGTTTATATCATGCCTCGCCCTGGTACGAGAGTGCACACGCCGAACGCACGCCTTTGGTTTATATCGCAGAGCACACGCAGAGGCGAGGCCTCCGCGGTGCTCGCTGCATTTCGCACAATGCAATATGTTGGCGATAACGGAACTTTATTACATATCCCGCCGCGCCGTGTTTATTACATACGACGGGGGTACTAACCGCTTGTGCTCAGCCACGCCGGCCCTCTAGTAGATGCACTATCAGGTTTGGGGAGTCGCCTGATGGCGCCAGGCTGACGGGCGGCGCCAATCCAGGTGCCGCTGCCCGCCGCGATGGGGACATCTCGTGCCGTGCTCGGGCGCCGCCATGTCCTCGCCGCCTAACGGTAATGATGGCTCGCGCCTCGGAGCTTCATGCATAAATAGCCGTGATGCGGCACGCCCCGAAGGAGTTGAGGATTGACGCCCGGTATGGCATTGTATGGGTATGGGAGGTCGACGACGCCGAATGTGGCATCTTCGACTTTCATTGTCGCCCGGCCAAGGAGACCGCAGCATATTTGGGCGCCGTAGGGTTGTCCTCCAAGCCTTGTAGCGAACTCGATGGGCCGAGGCGACTTCTGGGATCCCCATCCGGTCAAGGCTACCGCAATGTAATGTTCGCGGAACGCCGCCATCACCAGGCCCGCCCCATGTCGCATCCCGCTATAACCACTGACGACCTGTGGGTCGGGTGGGAAGCCCACGCCGCAGACGGCGGGGTGAATGTGACCATGTCGCGTCTGGCCGGCTGCCTCGTGGCCGATATGCCGCCACGCGGTGTAGCCTCCGCACGAGGCCTTCCGCCGCCGCACGAGGCAAACTCCAACGAGGAGCCTCCGAGATGCTTGATAACCTCTTCTGGGTGGCCTCCGTAGCCTGTAGCCGCAGTAAAGCCCTCCCGAGGCTACCAGACGGGCTCGAACCGCAGAGGACCTCATGGCTGCGCCCCGTGCCTCAATGTGCACGGGCCAGAGGTGGTGTTGTACGGGCCACCACAGAGCGTGCTTCCGGTCTCGCCCTCGACGCCTCGCGAGCGCCGCAGAGGTGCACGTGCAGTGTCGTGGTTGCCCCGACCGTGGATCGCGCACCACGCCCGGTGTTGGTCGTCAATTTCCACGCTTTATCGTCATGCCTCGCCACCGCCGCGCCTCTCACCTGCGCCTCGACCGCCCCTGCCATGGAGCGCTTCTTCGCTTGAACCACCATGTCGAGACGCATCGCCGCCGACTCGCTGGCCACGCTGGGCCTATCGGACAACTCCTTGTGCGGGCGCCCCGGGCCGACGATCCTCGACGACTCCGCCACGCTTCTTCAAGAACCGCCCTTCGCGGATCTTCGCTTTGCCGAGGCACCGCCCGTTGGTGCCTGAGTCATCACCTTGCCGCCGCCGCCTCTTCCGCTCGGCGTATTTCCATTTTGTCAAAGAGCTTCACACCGCCTTAATTGACTCCGCGCGCTGTACTCGCCATCGCCCGCGAAGACCCCGATGGCTGCATTGACAACGGTGGTTTCATTAACATCTTTGACTTGACAACGTATTCGCTGCCGCTGAAGTAGTCCCGAGCCCGGCGTTTCTACTTTTACACTAAGAGCCGTCCGCCGACCCGCCGACATAATTTCTTGAAAGTTGTGAAGACGGCCGCGATCGCTCCCACGCGATGGAGTTCGCCTATGGTAAAACCAGAGAGCGCCCTCCTTGCGCAGCGAGGGGAGTCTCTTCGCCTTTGTGGTGTCATCTCCGCCCGCTGCCTCGATTGCAGCCAGACGCGCACGAATCGGCGGGTACGGTCGCCTTGTAGGGCCTCAATGACACCGGGAACTTGAAGTCTTCGCCACGCCGCTGCCGTAGTCCTCGCCAAAGCGGGACTCGATCGACGCGCCGCAGCCGACGCGGGCCGATGTGGGGCGCCGCGTTGCCGCCGCGTGGGCTCGCGCGCACCACCAAGGCGCCTGCAGCTCCGAGCCTCTTGTGTCTCGACAGCCTCTGCAAGATCCTCAGCCCGCTGAACGCTGAGGCCGCCAGAGGCGCTTTCCACCGTCAGGCGGCGGGCCGCCAGCACACCAACGGACGATCGGGCGCGGCACACCACGCCGCGAGCTCCCGAAGCCCGGCCGCCCGCTGTGGCTACTTCAATCGCTCCGCGCACGCGAAGGCCAAAGCGCGTAGGTTGAGGTTGCCACGCTTGCTTCGTTGGTCGCCAGCGTCGGCGACGGGTTGGTCGTCGCAGCGCCGGTGGGGCCGGGCCGCCGTGAGCGCGAAGGCCAACGCCTTCGACCGCCGTGCCCACCGCAGCCGATGCCGGCCGGTACTCACGCGACGCTCGCCCCAACCGTTTTCTTCCTCGCCGCCGCCGACGGCGTGCCATCCTCCGAACTTCGTGCTTGCTCTCGCCCTCCCCACGGACGCGCCAACCGCGTGGTTGCACTGCAACAGAGAGAGATGGTAGGAGAGAGTGAGACGCCATTGTCTGTGGACGTGGTGAGAAGAGAACGGTGCTCTACACCTATCTCATCGCAGTAACCTCTCAAAGTAGAAATTCTTGAACTCTGTGCCATTGTCATCATGATCGCCAGAAGGCACCGGGAGCTCCACAGAAGCCTACCAAAGACTCCTGAATGGGTAAATGTCTCATCCTTCGAGGCTAAGAAAAACACCCAAGAAAAACTCGAATAGTCACTTCACGACAAGAACATACCACTTCCTCCTATCGACTACACTGAAATGGTCCAACCATGTCCATGTGGAGCAAATTGTCTGCAGCATCGGCCATAGTAATCTGGACCCGAGGGTGAGAAGCGGTAACCATCTTGCCGCTCCGCAAGGAGCACAACTAGATCTGACCATCTTCTGCCTTGCAAACCACGAATGAGATCATGGCCGCTAACTCGGGTCAAATGGTCAAATCCAATATGACCAAGTCTCCTATGCCGTAAAGAGAGATCGCTGGACTGAACAACCAAACACCAAGAGGATCACGAAGACTCAAAAATCAGCACAAAGATCTTCCAAAACGAAATCCCCAAACCGTATCACCAAGAATCAAGAATTTTGCAATTATTTTTCTTAAAGCTCACCTCATAACCGCTACCTGTAGTCGAGAGACCGAAAGCAAATTATATTGCAGCTACTAACTAAGGCAAAATCTTTCAAAAGAAATGAATCATTAACACGCACAAGACTTTGGCGATGACGCTGCATGAAGCATCTCCGGCGATCGTTCTATCATGGAGCACGGGCTAGGAAGAGAACTAACGGAGTCTCCCATATACATACGAGAACACCTTGAGTTCAAGCCAAACCTCTCCTTCCCAAATTTCCGTGAACCCGAAGTAAAAGAGAGTAAAGACTCGCACTAGGTAAATCAAGAGTGATTTTGGCACCCAATACTAATAACACGCAAGTAGAAGAAGTAGCCACACGCATCGACCTTAACTACCCAACGCTCACACTAACACGCCAAGGTCTGCATGAGACCTGCAGTCGTTGTTGGGCTTGACCGCTATGGAGGAGCGAGTCAAGACACCAACATGTCGATCACGCCGCGGTAGCTATCTCGACGGGGAAACGAGATCTACCTCGTGATGGCCAAGTCACCAACCGGAGCATGAGGACGAAACCGAAAACTGAAGAACCAAGTCCTCGATGCCGCCCAAAACCATCTCAAGTATTTGAAGCAAATCTAGACTCGGTTGGTCTTAGGTGCACTCAAGGTCCGGATCGACCCAATACGCCTAAGAGCTGCAACATGGTCTCTCTCGCGCGATCCTGCTACCAGCATCTATCATTGGTCCATCCTTCGACAGAAGGTGCATGGTACTTCACTTCCGAGAAGTATAGCATGAGATGACTTCGCCTTCGAGAGGCCACAGTGGACTCACCCATCGCCGAAACCTCGACAAAGCCCGCCGACTTAAACTAGACTTTCTCGGTCCCGGGCTCGCCTCATCACACCGGTGCTATGGGTCCGAGCACCGCAGTGGATGCTTCCTCATGTCCTCAGAGAAATCATATCCTAGACCCGATTGAACTTGCAAATCTTAGATTGGTCTAGAATAAGATTGCTTTTTCTGCTCGCCACAAATCTCTCGAGAGTGTTCATAAAAATCACCTAAAAGAGTGAGATGCAAGAGGAGCAGGAGAAGAGGAGATGAGGAGGTAAGGGAGCGTAAAAGAACCAACAGAGGAAAGAATGGCTTGTGCACGCACACCACTTTGAGGGAACACCCACTACTAGCCGCTTTGTTCACGTTGCTAAGCGCCTCTACCTTACCTTGGAAGCAGCTTGAGCCAATCTATTTTTATCATCAACTAATTTGAACTGCGCATACCTTCAAGCTCAAAGAAGAAACTTGGGACAATTCACATGAAGCAATTCTACAAGAAGGAAAGCTTAATTTAGCAATTTTATGATCCCCTCGCTTTAGGTTCATTTTCAGATTATTGTAATTTTCACAAGACTGTAGATCCGTACATGGTATAAAGACTCTAACAAATGCTTGTCCTTATCCTCACATGAGGTGCATGCATAGTCTCGTTGTAAGTAGATGAAATAGGCGCCTCTACTCATCTCAAGCTCAGAAGACTAATGTTCTCCATCTTAACAATATCAAGTCTCAGAGGATGACTATCATGCAGGTCCTTAATTTCTCCATGTCACCCAACAGAGCATGCAAGTATCACAATCATCACTAGGGAGCAGCTTGTAAGAGCAATAATCTCTAGTGACACCTATCTCCTTCTCTAACTCAAGACACCTAGCCCTAGCTCTAGCATGAAATCCACCTAGCTTAAGAAAAGCATGATTGAGCCGGTCGTAGGTGGGGCATACTCGTCCGGTCTGAGTACAGCTCATTGCCGCCGTCCTCAAGGGCCATGAAGCACATGCTGGAGAAGTCGCCGCCCTTGAGGTCTTGGTCACCTGGCCCCGCATCGCCGCTTCATCCCTCCATCTCGCCGAGGTCGAAGTCGCCAAGGAGGTGAGGACGCGATGGAAATGCCTTCTGGCTTTGCCAAGGTTGTGGAACTTCTTCTTGCCTTGTGTAGGAGCCGGAGGCTTGTTGCGGCTTCTGGTGTAGCTCGATCTTGCCCGAACCAGCAGAGTTGTTCTTGCCCTTCTCCAGCCTTGGGCAGCTTGTCCAATGTGGTTAGGGCCACCACACTCAAGCAAATGATGGTCCACCTCACTCTCTCCCCTCCTCCTTGTAAGCATGAGAGAACTTCTCGAGCTAGGAGGGACAATTGCTCATCCGTCGCTTCTAACCGATCATCGCTACGCCACATAGAGCAGCAAGGAGAAACCACAGAGCGATCTAAGAACAACCGTGGTTAGAGGGGATCGATAGAGCTATCAATCATGATCCACTTCATGAGAGACAATGTCATTCTCGTGAGTCTTGAGGCGTGAGTACAACGATCAAGAGTCAAAGTCGAGAGGCTCGTGGTGTCCTTGATGGTAGTCACCTTCATCTCCCAAACACGAAGGTCGAGTGCAATAGCATCCGACAGCGCTGACCAGTCGTATGTGAGACCGACCGCCGAGGTTGCTCAAAATCTTATGAAAATGCGCAAAACACTCATCCAAAGACTCACCAAAGAAGCATATCAAATTTGTTGTAGTCACGCTTGAATCGTCTCCGCTTTCATCGCTTAATCGGGTGGTGCCTCATGGTATACATCGAGGGTCTCCCATATCGAAGGCGATGAAAGATGAGATATGCGGTCAAACTCGCCACGACTCAAGCCCTGGATAATGATGTTCCTGCCTTAGCGTCGCCAACATCATGCATATTTCCAGATTGATGGTCTCATCGGCGGAACAACAAACCGACCTTGACCTTACATCGATTGCATACCCCGAGCTCGATATATGTCTCCATTCGGCTTTTAAAGGGTAATCGATGCCATCAAAGACGGAGGCTTGGTCGAGTACTTGTCCGTCGCCATGGCTCTCTGAGACCGTTAAGATCTATTGAAAAGAGCTAACTGCTCGATACCAATTGTTGGATCGAATCGCAACAGAGGGGGGGTGAATGTTGCTTTTAAAAATTGCCCCCAAGTACTCTCAATTTTTTTTAAAACTATGAAGCAAGATTTAAATTTTACTCACCGAAAAAAAACAACTTTGACGAGAAAATGAGAAGACTTGAACTACAAGGACTGGTTTGGAAAGATGCCAAGAGAACCACTGACCGAAACTATAAGAGTAATAAGTCGACGACCGCAAGACAAATCAAAACGAGAGATTCATCATAGGACCATTCCAGCAAACAAGGGCTGAAAAAGAGGCTTATCGTGCAGATTTTTCGACTGAAAACATAAAAGATGCTGAAATCTGCAGCCCAAAACAGCAAGGCTTTCTGCAAATTCTTGACCGAAAGACAAGCAAAGGTGTTGAAATCTGCAGTCCAAAACAGCACCAAAAAGAGACAAGTCGATCACTGAAACTAAATAATATGCTGATTTTCATGTTGAAAAAGAAGTGTTGTAGATAGAAGCATTCTGGCTGCTCTTCCTAAAGAAGGATGAACCAACCGCTTGCACTCAAAAACTAGCAAACCCAATCACAAGAAATAGCAGAGAAACATCTTGGAACAAGCCATCCGTCCATGAGCCGAAAATAAAGACCACAATTAAAGATAAATGGACAGCAAGTAATGAGCATATTGAGATCGCAGATCACAATAAGGAGTCAACAACAGATAGCACAAACTGAAATTAAAACTGAGAGATTTTAAGAGCAAAGCAAACTTGAGAGCAGAGAGAAATAACTAGAGCCAACAAGAAACCAATGCAGAAAATAAAAGAACACTAGAGCAACTCAAGTAAAATCTCTCATAATGAAATTGATACGGAGACATACATGATTACAAGGGGTTCTCAGCTCATATCTCTCAAACTCACTCCTAACTAAGTCCCCATACATGCTTGAGATTCAAGAACTCATAGCACACATGTAGGAGACAAACTCACACACACTCTCTCAAGCCATCTCCCAAAAATCTGCACTTCATTTCATACATGCTGAATTCTTAAAGACTACTAGAGAGCACCCTCTATTTGTAGCTCCACTAATGGGTTTGCAACATGCTTTGCCTATTAAGCCACCAACTACCCTAGTGCTTTATCCATGATCCACTTCCTTTAGTTCAGCTATGTATTCACCAAAACGCCTCGCGCATCTTCCAGAATCTCATTCCTGCCCTCCAAGCCACGCAGCCACTCGAGTCCTCCACCGCCTCGACACTCCGACTGCTCACCCGACACACCTCCGTGTCTAGTCCGCCACCTCGTGTCTCGCCACGACCGCCCGACGCCCCGCAGCCATCACGCATAAGAAACACATCACATAGCACCGCCGACACATGAAAGCATAAATAGAATCAATGAATCATACTACGCACGAAAGAGCCCAAACTCGCGAATCAAGAAATAAGCATTCTAATCGTCACCAAGTTTGACCAAGTCCAACCAAATCAATTGCACCAAACGACATGGCCCGAACCACACAAACCAACCTCGACTTTCTAAACCGATGTTAATTACTCATCATCACACTGGGTCACCATATGGTCCATCGCTGGGGAATCACCTAGTGATTCTCCCGACCGTGACATTAGAATGGCATGCACTAGCTCTATAGGTGACAGATGGCTTGAGCACGCACGGCAGGGATGATGATACCGCAGCAATGCCATTGGTGAAGCAACGAAGGTCTCGACATTGGTAGGGAGCTTGTCGCGCATGTTTTGCACTACGCACACATGGGCTCACCGTAGCTCTGGGAGGTGGATGATGATCATGGTGGGTGTCGCCCACTGCCTCGGTGATAGCGGAAGCATAGAGAGGTTGCTTCAATGAAATACACTAACGGAATGAGGAAGGCAAGAAATTGTAGAGAGGAAGATGGCTTTCTGGGAAGACATTGTGACTGGCCAAAACAGAGATGGACTAGGCCGAGAGGGAAGGATTTGGCCCATCGATGGAGTAGGATTTTGAAATCATTTGCTAATTGATTCAATTGTAGAAACTATGTTTGAATTTTTAAAATTAGCAACCCAATTCCAAAAATTTTGATTTTTTTGGAGAGTAACTTTAGAATATTTAGAGCCCAAATAAGTTATTTCCAAGCTCTAGCAAAGTTTTAATTAATGTTATAAATTCATTTTCATCTACTCAAAAAATAAGAAAACATCTTAAGTAAATGCTGGAAATTTTAAAAAAGCCAAAAAATGCACAAATGATGATTTTGAGAATAATTATACATACTTTGAGAATTTTGGGATGTCACATCATGCCAAACCACTGTAATGGGTCGAGGGGTCATGTGACCTGGTTTTGTTAGGTAAAGGTTGTGTTTCACACGGTTTTGATGTTGCGTTGAAAATCAGATCAAGCAATAATTGAGGGTTGCAAATTGACTTTTTCTATTAAAATTAACTTGATTTTATTGAGATGCACTATTGCAATTTGTTAATTCCCAATTTTGCATTGACTAGGATTTGTTTTTGCCAATTTTATGGAGAAAATGTCCATGAATAATAACATGACTTACGGAATATATTTCAGATAGAAGGTAATAACAATATTACTTAGTGTTATCCTTTTTTCTATTGTGATGGATACGTGAGTACCGGTTTCTAGAGTGACCAAGAATATATAAAGGCAAATAATTTACTCATGGATATGTCTAGGTTCATTTTGCCCTATACGATATGCATTGATGCTTCCTTATGTTATTTCTGAAATGATCATAATGGTGTCATGGAAACAAATTAATTAATGGATCAATTTTGATTTGCCTTCATCCTTTTTGTATTCTCGCTACGCAAACATAAGATGGCCAAGAGAAGTCTATAAGATGGCATTATGTGACCTCCTTGACATAACATTGTTTCTAGTCAAACAAGATAAAGACGAAAAGAGGCTCTGCTGTTGGTGCGGTGTTCTACCATGGATGCACGGTCCAAGTGTTTGTTTCATCCTGGTCCTTGTGTTGCTAGGAACTTCTACTTCGCAGCATCATCTCCCTCTCTAATCGTGTCTCAAGTAGATTTTGTACGACTCAATGATTCAGGTTAGGATAGAAGGAAATATAGAGGAATTTTGAACTGATATGTCTTTGGCCTAAAGGAAAGGCCATTGCCGTGAAATTTCTATGCAATGATATACTTTCTGCATACCTTTTAGGCTCTTCGACATCCTTACAATACTTGCAATTTCTCCGAAAATTCCAATGCTTATCCCGTGAGATATATGGATGGGTTCTTTTGGACAGTTGTTTATGGTTTTTTCTAAATTTTTATTTCTAGTTGTTTACGAAAGAGAATACGGAGAGAGATATTTACGTGCGATTTTAACCGATATAGATAAAGTCAGATAGTGTCTATTACAATATAATCAACTTATACACCTCGCCTTAAATGACGGTGAAAATAAAGCCATAAACCAAAAAAGGAAGCCTTAATATAACCATAAAACCTGTTAGTGATTTCTGTGCTTCTCACAATTCCATGCCTGATTCAACATTCTTAATGCCTGATTCAACTTGAAAACGCAGATTATCTGAGTAATGAGAAATATATCTGAAAATCAAATTGACTATCATCTCAATTAGTTCCACCTACCTTATGAGTTTTACGCACGTACTACGGATGCAGAGCTTCATTACTAATTGACTGTTATGTTTTTCACAGAGAACTGCAAGGACGAAAGTGATTCCCTCTTCTGCACCAAACCACTCTGCAAGTTGACCTGTGCATACCTAGCGGACGGTGGCCATGTCCGCGACGCTAGGTGTTCTGGCCACAATTGTCACTGCCAGATTTGCTTCGATGGCTAGAAATTCAATGGATGCTTACTATGGACTCTTAAGATAGCCTGTTAATGGAAGAGGAATGAATAATTTCTCTTTGTGCTTTGAATTTCGCTAATTTTTCATGATAGCCGTGGAGTTTAAATGATTATAACTGATGGTTTATGGTTGTCTCGATTGATTTTGGTCTTAACGTGAGTACTTAGACATACGAACCGAATACTAATGAGCCACTTTGAAAAGACTATTCCACTAAGTTATTTCAAAGGGAAGAAAAAGCTGTTTCATTTGTTTATTTAAGAGAAGGTATAAATTATAAGACATAAACTGAAAAGAAAATAGACAGATATAGCTAGTAGCTTAGTGGATGCATTCGCTGATCATCGTGTACCACTGAAACGATGGTTTGCTTCAAATGCAACTCAGGAGTTGATAATATATATGCGGGAGGTACCGCTGCATACTTTAGTATGAAAAATAAAACCACTACAAAGGGTATAAAAGAAGCACAGAACAATGTTACCAACAATCAAGGAGGAATATTTTCAGATAAGGACTACAATCTTCAGAAATTGGGAATCCATCGTTAAAAAGGAGGCCTTCAACTAAAACATGGAAATTGTGTAAAATGTGTGCGACGCTTGCATTTATAATGAAGACGAGGCAACGAACATCGCTAACATGAAAATAGCCACTCACAGGGCTTTGGAGCACTAAAGCGGATTTAGGCAGACTGAGCAGCAACATAGGTGTTGTGACAATGTCCTAGCACTCTCACTACCTCTTGGAACACCAATTATCACAATCATGGAGAGAAATTTCAAACAATTGTTCACACAAGAGATCGCAAATGACGCATCACTCATGCTATATTCAAACGAAGGTTCAGATAGATACAGGCTAGTATGGGGATGATAATACAAGGTTCTACTTCTATCACACACATGCATCAAACAGCCTCTTAAACAAATGCATTTCAATCAAGGAGTAATTGTCAACGGTAGAATTGGCTTAAGATTTAACTGCTAAGTAACACAGGGAAACCATTTATCACCAACTCTATTTACCTTACTAAAATCTGGAAGTTGGAATAATAGTGCATGTGTTAACTTATCTTTCAATGCGTTGAAGCCTTCTCGGCATTCCCCAAGTAAACGGCACCCCTTTTAGTGAGCTCATTCAATGGTGTATGGCGAAAAGAAACTCTTCACAAAACGACAATAGAATCCAGCAGTTCTAGAAAACTTCGCACTACAGTGATCGCTTCAGAGTCTCCCAACTCAGATATTGCCTCAACCTTGGCTTGATCAACTCCCACCTCGTGGAGTAACAACATACAAGAAAAGAGACTGATCCGCAAAATGTGCACTTCTCAAGGTTACCAATAAACGTGCATTACGTAAAGCATCAAAAACAGCACGTAGTGGTAAAGGTGTTTTCTAGGATCGCTATATATCCATATATCATCAAAATATACCACCACAAATTTGCCAATGAAAGCACGCAAAACTTCGCTCATTAATCTCATGAATGTGCTAGGTGCATTAGTTAAACCAAACGGCATCACTAACCACTCATACAAACCTAACTTAGTTTTAAATGATGTTTCTATTCATCTTCCAATTTCATGCGAATTTGGTGGTACCCACTACGAAATCAACTTTAGAGAAAACAGAGAGCCACTTAATTCATCAAGCATATCATCTAACCTAGGAATAGAGTGACGATATCTAATGGGAATGTTATTGATCGCCTCTACCCACACACATACGCCATGATCCATCTTTCTTAGGCACTAAAATTACCGAACAAAGACAAGGACTAAGAGACTTACGCACATAACCTTTATCAAGCAGTTCTTGAACTTGACGTTAAATCTCCTTAGTTTCTTCCAGATTGGTCTCAGAGGCGCATATTGGGCAAAGATGCCCGGAATCAAATCAATCAGGTGCTCAATCCTCGCACCTGGTAGCCCCCGTGGCACGCCTTAAAGACATCCATGTACTCCCGCAAAAGATTAGTGATGCAGAGGCACAAGAAGATACCGAATGAAAATAAGGCTTGTTTGCAAAGTAAGGTATAGCAAATGTATGCTAGCATCCAAATTTCATTCACATCGATTTAGTAAAGCAAAAACATGCTTTTTTTAATTCACTTTTTCGCCTCATGAACAGATTTAGAGTTTTTCTTCTTATGTTGCTCCAGCTGCTTTGCTACAATTTGATTTTCACTTATTATGCTCTTGATTTTTCTCTACTAGCTCTAGCAATCTCATCTTTGAAAATAGCTTCAGGAGACATAGGATTAACACAATTTTCTTGTCATGATGCACAAATGAATATTGGTTTGTCTTACCATGATGCAGTTGAATCTTTATCATATTGCCACTGCTCACCTAAGATAGAGCATGCTTGCATAGGACAACATCGCATTCTACAACATCATGATAAGAACCAATAGCAAAATTTACTTCACCATTCGTGGTTACCTTCACCTTGCCACCGTTATTGAACCATTGAATGTAGTAAGGTTGTGGTGAGGTTTGGTGCTCAACGCAGCTTTCCACCATATCGAGCTCGCCAAGTTGTTGCAGCTCCCTCCATCAATGATCACACTGCATGAGCGCTCCTTGACACACACTTTGTTTGGAAAAGGATGTGCCACTGATTTTGCTCCGCCCTTCCATTTGTGCACTCAACACACGCTGCACAATGAGGCTCATAGCGCCCGCATCTTGAGCACCAATGTGTTCTTCTTCTTGCTCCTTCCCACTACCCGCATGGTCACCGTGAAGTACAGTATATGTATCCTCATCCAAATCACTAGCGTAAGAATATCACCATCATCTCTCACAATCAAAACACGCTGCTTGGGCACTCATCAAGACATGGCCATACCTCGCGCTGATGACATTGGATATCCTCGTCGTTCCGCATATGCAACGGATGAAGAGCTCTTTGCATGTGCTTGGGCTGACCCCTTTGTTGCTTCGTGATGCCCGAGATGCTGAATTTGATGATGAAAACCGTGGCTTGCCGTTGGAGGAAGAAGGTGCACGCTGGTTTGATGGTGTAGTGATGTACGCTGAGACCAAATGTTACCACCACTGCGTAAACATTAGTCCTAGTGCTCGCCGCCGCCCCGCACTTCTCTTCAGCTTTACAAGCAAGATGAAATAAACGAGTGATAGAATTATATTCCTTGTAAGCTAAAATGTCCTGAATTTCACGATCCAAACCACCCATAAACCTAGCCATAGCAGCTTCCTGGGCTTCTCTAAGTCACAACGCAGATTCCCTGCTGCGTATCTTGAAAATATTCCTCTAGCTTTTACTACCTTGCTTCAATTGTTGCAACTTATGTAACAAATCACGCAGCATAATATGAAGGAACAAATCTAGCTCGCATGATTCTTTTTAATGCATTCCAAGTTTGTGGTATGGTTAAAGGATTTTTCTTACAATATTCACTCCACCAAACAATGCAAAGTCGAACTCACTACTAGCAAATTTCTAACCCTTTGTTTTCGTGGAATGCATGAAAAGCAAATTTCGATCAACAACCAATTCCCAAGTGATATAAGCATCGTGGTTATATTTTCCATCAAAAGGTGGTATAGTGAACTTAATCTTACCAAGTGATTCATCATTCTCACGCACTTCTTCCGGTGAGCATGACGAAGACGTAGCATCCTCATCATCATTGATCTCAAGACGCGCATATTCGCCCCACCATTTTCGCTCCACCTCGCTACCCAAGACACCAATGTTGGTACGAGCACGCCGAGTTGGTGCAGTGGAGATGCACCGCCCATCTCATCAAGACGCCCAAAACTCAAAGAAGGAGGCGTTGATGGTGCCAACGGCCTCCCAATGTTGCAAGCGTAGTGTTGGTGTCGATCTACACGCTCCATTGACCAAGGCGCTCATTAGTGACCAATATCCTCATCAAGTCCTTCAAGGCGCAGCTTCATTTGGCGCCAAAGTGTTGTATGATGCCCTAGTCCGAGGGGAATGTGGCACGCCAAGCAGTCCGCCGCGCTCTCCGATTGTTAGAAGAACACAAGAAACAAAAAACCAAGAAGGGAAAAATAATAAAACCGCTAGTTATGCCTCACAACCACCGGGATGTGGTTAAACAAGTCACACTCTCAACCCGTTTCACAAGCTCTACAAGTTCTACCATAAAGGAGTGTGAGGTATATGGGCACAAGACAAGACAATATCTTTTGAAATCGTGTATCACGCTTGCCATAGTCATCAGAGGGAAGCCAAATCTGTGGATATAGGTATTCCTGAGAGAACAAAGGATAACTAGAAACCACATTAGTCAA